>JAJOZX010005182.1:7500-343454 GCA_023014485.1 Bathynomus jamesi
TCTGGAGCCGCCAGGAATGGCGTCCACTGACTTTAGCAGGAACTCCGGGGGATGGAGGACATGACTTCCCGAATTCGGTCCTCCAGTTCTTCCATGTCCTCGGTTTGGTGCGGTAGACTTCTTCCTTTACCCACCCCCAAAGAAAGAAGTCGCACGGTGTCAAGTCGGGGCTCCTGGCTGGCCATTGATGTGGACCACGACGACCCATCCAACGCCCAGGGAAGTGGGCATCCAGCCACTCACGGACAACAAGAGCGAAGTGCGGAGGGGCGCCATCTTGCATAAATATCAGATCGTCGATGTCCTCCCATGTGCTGACAACCGGCCAGACCTCGTTTCGCAACATAGCAAGGTACCGCTCAGCATTCATGGTGTTGCGCAGAAGGAACGGGCCCACAACCTGATCTGAGGTCATACCACACCACACCGTTACATTGAACCGATTCTGCCGTTTTTCAGCGGTAACCGTGCGACTTCTTTCTTTGGGGGTGGGTAAAGGAAGAAGTCTACCGCACCAAACCGAGGACATTGGAAGAACTGGAGGATCGAATTCGGGAAGTCATGTCCTCCATCCCGCCGGAGTTCCTGCTAAAGTCAGTGGACGCCATTCCTGGGCGGCTCCAGAAGCTGGTGGAAAGAGTTGGAGCCCACATTGAATTTTAGAGAAAACCTACCATGTATGCCTACCTTTTCATATTATTTCTTCTGAAATAAATGGATAATATACGTATTTTTTTACCAATCCAAATAGGGAGCTACTTTCCGCCCACCCTGTATATATATATATATACAGGGTGTCCCGTAAGTCTGGACCCATAGGGAAAAATAATAAAATTACAAATAGTCCAAAAATTTATTTATATATTTTTTTATTATTTTTATTATTATTTTTATTATTTTTTTATTATGATCTTACTCCGCTGGAGTTTTATTTGTGGGGCCACTTGAAAGCCAAGTGTACGAGGTCAAACTTCAGAACATTTTCCACCTTAAAGCACGCGTTGTGGAGGCGTGTCAAGAAATTTCTGCGACTGTGATTCAGAAAGTGCTGTCGCAGTGGAGATTGCGTCTTCAACTATGTGTGCGACACAACGGCGGACACTTTGAACAGATTATGTAATAAATTTTTGGACTATTTTGTAATTTTATTATTTTTCCCTATGGGTCCAGACTTACGGGACACCCTGTATATATATTCCCATTTACACAACACTGATAATGAGAGATTAATTATTATCATCATCATCATCTTTGGTCAAAAGTTGATTAATAATTCCTTTTTGTATTTTATTTCTTAACTTGTGTAGCAATTTGAGAATGGAAGTATGTTGTGACAAAACTTAAGCCAATGTCATAAATATCGTTCGGTTTAATTATTTTGGTGAAATTTATGATTTTTTTAATGAAGAATAAGGGAAATTAAATCTTTACCGAGTTGTTAGTTCTTCTCTATGGAAACTAATTCAAGTTAGATGAAATTTTGTATGTACGATGTCTATTTGTTTTTAATAATAAAAACTTTATAATTATGGGGAATGTACGAATCAAAATTTGTATTAAGACTCATTATTACGAGTATTAACTTCAGTTATTATTATTATTATTATCACCATTATCACCATTATCATCATCATTATTATCACCATTATTATTTTTGAGTGATAAACTCGTATAACATAAAATAATTACAACTGATCATGCTTTTGTCCCTTAATACGCTCTCAGCTTTGAAAAATAGTTTATGCCTGTGAGTGCCACTGCTACAGTGCCGTAGTAATTAATGTTTTGCCATAAATTATGTTCCATTATGACGCTTACATACAATATCTTTCCTTCCTGAATTAATCGTACGTTGATATATGCGCTACTATGTAGACTACTATGTAGTCATCATATGTTACGTTACTTTAAGCTACGTTATATTACACTACGTTACTTTACACTGCATTACTTTGCTTCGTTATTTTTCTTTCTTTTACATTGTTCCATACCTCTACACTTTATTACGTTTACGCTACGTTACTCTACGCTATACGTTAAGATTTAATTGTAATGTGCGGTCTATACAGAACTTTTTAATGCGATTTTGCCTTAAAGGAAATCTATTGTAATTTGGAATCATTTAGGTTTAAAATGCATTATCCATATTATTCCATCCTGATCATCCTTTTGCTCATGTTTCATGCTTCGTTTCCATTCTCTTTAAGTCTTTGTTAGTCTTTTTTTTTACGTGCATTTCAAAGCAGTTATTGTCGTATTAAAGCACATTTCATGTACAATATATACAGGTGTCTCATGACTCCGATCTCGTAGGGAAATTTATTTTAAATTAAATTTACAAAAGTAATATATCAGAACGAAAACAAATGTTCAAACTGATGTCTTGCTTTGGGACCTTTATTGGTTCCAGGTAGAATAACGCAATGGTTAATATGGAAGGGAGTTACACTCGTGAGGTAAAAGCCTCCGCCTTTTCCTCACGAGTGTAACTAATATATATATATATATATATATATATATATGGCCCTATATATTTATATACTGGACAGGTTCTTGTGCAAAATCCCTGATCAGTCGTGCGAAGCTGATTACGAGGGCAGGAGGAAAGCGGAAAACAACACTCTCCTCCACCGAATCCAGAAAATGAGGCGGGATGCTGCAGAGGAGTCGACTGCAAATCGATCTTCAACCGTCGTTTGAAGCCCTCAAAAGTGTGTATGTATATATATATATATATATGTATATATATATATATATATATATATATATGTATATTATATATATATATCTGCATGGGCATGTAAATTCATGTGTGTTGCATGTTCTTCATCAGCCACCACAGCATAGATTCCCCTTGTGCCGCGAATAAAACGAGGGAAGGAATCAATATCTGGCACAGTGCCAACCACTCAAAAGGGAAGCATTTATGTATGGAATACTCTTTCGTACACTTTTCATCGCCCATTCCCATAGAAGCTCCCGCATGGCGCCTGGAAATTGCGCTAGCCACCCAGCCACGCTCTTCAACGGTTTGTACAAATGCCTAAGGGTGCCTAAGAGTGTCTGTGTATGTCCCCGAATCTGTCATTTTTTGGTTTGAAGAGGTCAATCCACGAGAGCCTGGATTTTATTGAGGATTATTTCTAAATAGATAGGTTTATGGTGGGTTATGGAGACACGAGAGAAGCACCATTTTTATCGTTGTTGTAGTTTTAAGAGAGTATTGGACTGTAATTTGCGTTATTTCCTCTCATATTACTGTATTATTCCAATTACGGGAGAGAGTATTGGACTGTAATTTGCGTTATTTCCTCTCGTATTACTGTATTATTCCAATTACGGTCCCTCTATACGGCGCGTAAGGGAAAATAATCGTTGTATATAAAACTCATAAGTACGATTTTGTTTTTTCTTTCAGGTAACCCACGCGCGGGAGAATGATGAACGGGGTACTCATAATTAACGTTTTTCTAAATGTTTTATATAGGCTTTATTTACCTTTTAATAACGTCCTATAACGCTTTTAACGCTTAACAAACCAATTTAAATGGTACGTCAACGGTTCGAATCCCATTTATTGCTTTTAAGAATAGGTTTTCAACCGTTTCCATATACGGTCATTCTGAATACTAAACATTAACTTGAAAAGGGACCACTTAAACACTTTTTTTTTTCGTTTCCAAACTTTAACGACACCTGTCTCATAAAGTCTTTCGATTACATTTTAAAAATCAGTGTTGAAAAACAAAGAATTAGCCATTAAAACACGATCAAAAGCCGTTAAAACAATTTGGGAACTATTTTCAAGATGAGAAATTCTCGATATTTTTCTTAATTAAAAAGAACGATAAAGAATTTAACGATTTTAACGTCATCAACTATTTCTAAAGATATTTAAAATCTATAGTGTGTGTACACACACTATATATATATATATATATATATATATATATATAGAGAGAGAGAGAGAGAGAGAGAGAGTTACAAGGAGTTACAAGGAAAAGAAGTACCTCAAAAGGCCTTGCGGCCCATACCGAGGAGGTACCAATGGCAACGGGTGCCAGGGAAAATTTTGTAAAAGTTTATTTTTCTTTCAACTATCCTAGCAGTAGTAGAAAACTGGATAGTAAAGTAGAAGGCTCTCTCCCCACCCTCCGCTCCCTCCCTGTCAGAGGCAGGTACGGAAAAAGGTTGAAGAAAATACCTTGACCCTGGAAAAGTAGCCAAGGAAATTTTACAGGAAAGTGGAGAATATATAAATAGCTCTATATTTAGCTTGCTCACAGAGACACCGAGCAAGCGAACTCCTGCAGAGTTTTCTGAGGTTTTAATCTTAAACTATGAGTGTGTTCAGTACTTTGTCTAGCCTATTTTTAAACAGATTTACACTTTGACTGGAAACAACCTCTGAGGGAAGTTGGTTCCAGATATTAACTATTTTATAGGAAAAGAAATTTCCGCAGACTGAGGTCCTAAATGTCTTTACACACTCAAATAGTGTGCAAGATTTCGTCTAACCTTTTCTTGAACTGATCCACAGAGGAACTGTTCACAACTTCCGAAGGTAACCTGTTCCATGTGTCACAGATCTATACGTAAAGTAATTCCCACACACACTAGTCCTAAACCGTTTCAAATCCAACTTCCAACCATTGTTGCGAGTTGGGTTATCATTTAAACTAAACATACTTCTAAAATCGACATCGTTGAACCCTCGTAAGAGCTTGAAAACCTCGATCAGTTGACCGCGCAGCCTCCGAGTTTCAAGCGAAAACAAGTTCAGGGCGCGTAACCGTCGATTGTAGCCCATATGCCTAACGGAAGGGATTAACTTTGTGGCCCTCGCCTGCACTCGCTCCAGCCTCTCAATATTTTTCCTGAGGGAGAGAGAGAGAGAGAGAGAGAGAGAGAGAGAGAGAGAGAGAGAGAGAGAGAGAGAGAGAGAATTTATATGAATAAAGTATAAATGTGGAACTTGAAATATTTGAATTTCTTGAACAAAAAATGAATTTTTTTTGTTTGAAAAACAAACACAAAAATTCTTTATTGATAAAATATGACCCCTTCTACATCCCTCCTCCCGAAAGAAAAATTTGAACGTTGCCATCCGAATATTTCGTTCTTAGATTCGTAAATTCTTCTCCCTTTTTTTTTTTTGTACATATTTCTCTTTCAGTATATCACAAAAAATAGTGTGTGGTGGTTCAGTGGTTAATATCGTTGACTACGAAACCACAGTCCCCGGGTTCGATTCCCGGCGAAAGTAGACTGCGCGCGACTTAGCCAGCTGTTCATCCTTCCAGAAAAATTAGGTTGGTAGATAAATGGGTACCCTGAGTGGCGTAGTGGTTAAGACGCTGGGCTGCTGATCGGGAGGTCGTGAGATTGAGTCCGGGCAAGGACTTATAACTTCTGACCACTCGTGATGGGTCGTGGTTCGGATTCCATGTTAAGCTGTAAGTCCAAGCTGAAGCAACGAACTTAATCTTTGTCAGAATGAACAATTTTTGCGGAAGCAAAACCGAAGTTATTATATATATATATATATATATATATATATATATATATATATATATATATATATATATATATAATATATATATATATATATATATATATATAGTATATAGTATATATAGAGGGTGTCCGAGAATTATCTGTACAATTTTTGGCTATTAAAAGTCAACCATGAAGTGTAGAAATTCCAGTTTTGTCCCATTTTACAGAGAATCTCATTAAGTTTTTTCTGATACCAAGTTTTGACAAGTTTTTTAGAAATTCCAGTGTGTCCGAACATTATCTGTACAATTTCATCTTTTAATAAAATTCTTGATAACACACGTAAAATTCTTAAACAAGATTATTTAGAATCTGTATTTTCAAAAGTTTCTTTTATTAAAGTAACGTTGTTACAAACATTCGATATGTGCACCATTAGTGATTCGCAAAACATCCAATCGATACTCCAAATGTTGCCATGTACGCTGCAGCATATCCACATCAATTCGCTCAATAGCAGCTGTGATTCTTGCTTTTAAATCATCAATGTCTGTCACCCGCGTACATTTCTAAAAAAACTGGTCAAAACGTGGTATCAGAAAAAACTTAATGAGATTCTCTGTAAAATGGGACAACACTGGAATTTATACACTTCATGGTTGACTTTTAATAACAGCCAAAGGGTGAATCTGCAGGCCAATCCATGTGCTGAACGTTCTGCTCCTGCAGGAAGTCGGTCACCACCCTGGCACGATGAGGTCTTGCGTTGTCGTCCTGGAACCAAGCTCCTGGTCCAATCCGCTGCAGAAGTGGAATTACCAGAGGTTGAACAATCTCGTTGAGATAACGCTGACCAGTCAAATTTCCGTTGACGACGTACAGAGGGGTTCTGTGGTTCATGGATATCCCCGCCCACACCATCACACTTCCTCTTCCAAATGGTAGACGTTGAGCAACGTTGACATCAGCAGATCTCTCTCCTTGACGACGATAAACACGAGCCCGGCCATCATTGAACTGGAGCGAGAAGCGTGACTCATCTGTGAACATTGCCCACTGACCACTGACCACGGTTCCACCGGATATGACGTCTGCACCAATCTCGGCGAGCCCTTCTGTGACGGTCAAGTAGCGGTGGTCGGACTGCAGGACGTCGGCATCGCAAACCTCGGTCTCGCAGACGATTCCTAATGGTCTGGTCGGACACGTTGGTGCCTCTGGCAGCTCTGAGTTGATCCCGAAGATGCCGTGCGGTCACAAAGCGCTGTCGCAACGCCGTTATCATCAGGAAGCGGTCTTCTCGTGCTGATGTTGATCGGGGTCTTCCAGAACGGGGGCGATTCTGAACAGCATTAGTTGTCCTGAACCTCTGCCAGAGTCTGCCGATAACGCCTTGGCTTACATTTAGACGCTGAGCCACAGTTCTCTGAGTTTGTCCATCTTGTAGCCAGCCAATGGCCCTTCCCCTGTCTTGGATGCTGAGTTGTCGTCGAACCATCTTCAAATTTCAAGTGATGATGAATGGAAAATGCTCAGCCCTTTTATTGCTAAAATTGGCATGCATGGAATGACACTCATGCAAAACACGTGCAAATGGTGCAAGAGGTGTCACAATGGGTGTTTCGAGGCAGTTTGTCAGTTTAGTCTAAGTTCGTGCTTCAAATCTATGAAAATGAAATCTGGGTTAACTTAAAAAGTTTCTAAAGATAAGTGCAATGATTGCATGTCCCATAATAACGTGATGTCTATAGTCCAAATGACAACCCATAGGGGGATATTCTAACCCTATCTGGCTTAAAAAGACATACTTACAAAAATGATCAAAAAATTTCCTTTGACCCTTAAATTCTTTTGAGTAGTATAATATATATATATATATATATATATATATATATATATATATATATATACATATATATATATACAATGCGTTAACCCCAATCTATCTGCTTTAATAGAGCTAGAGCTTTTGGTTCAAGATTTCAGCTTGGAGGCATGCCGACATTTTTGGAGAACTCCAAATTGTCAGAACAGCTAATGGAATAATGGAATTAATTTTCTCCTTTCGAAAAGGTAGATAAAATGTACATTTATTGTTTATCATACATGTCATTATTATCAATATTATTATTAAAATTAAATTCGCAGCGCTTGCTTTTAGAATAAAATAATATATATAGGTACCTCTATAATATATATATTATTTTATTATACTCGTGTGTGTGTATATATATATTTTTTTTTTCCTGTGTTCGTTCTTCCTCCTCATCTTGCGCGAATGTCTTCTATACAAGCGTCGTTCTTTACGTTAATTATACTGCGTGTTCTTTGCAGTTGAATATATATATATATATATATATATATATATAAAATTGGAGCGACAAGCTTGACCTTCGTGAAATGAGGAATCATTGCACGGAACATTTGAAAGGTTGATTCCCTGACAAGATGTACTGCTGAATACACGAAAGGCCTTGGAATCATTTTTGTTTTTCCTTGTGGGTTTGCATTATATATATATATATATATATATATATATATATATATATATATATATATATATATATATATATATACAGGGTGTCCCGTAAGTCTGGACCCATAGGGAAAAATAATAAAATTACAAAATAGTCCAAAAATTTATTTATAATATATATATATATTTTTTTTTATTATTATTTTTATTATTTTTTTATTATGATCTTACTCCGCTGGAGTTTTATTTGTGGGGCCACTTGAAAGCCAAAGTGTACGAGGTCAAACTTCAGAACATTTTCCACCTTAAAGCACGCATTGTGGAGGCGTGTCAAGAAATTTCTGCGACTGTGATTCAGAAAGTGCTGTCGCAGTGGAGATTGCGTCTTCAACTATGTGTGCGACACAACGGCGGACACTTTGAACAGATTATGTAATAAATTTTTGGACTATTTTGTAATTTTATTATTTTTCCCTATGGGTCCAGACTTACGGGACACCCTGTATATATATATATATATATATATATATATATACACAGAGGTTAGACAAAATAATATGAACACCATGATAAATGGCGGTTTTTATTCTTAATATGGAGTTGGTCCTCCTTTAGCGGCAATAACAGCTGCAATGCGTCGAGGAATTGATTCATACAGCTTTTGGACAGTGGCTAGAGGAATCCTGAACCATTCTTCGAGCAAACCCTGCTCCAATTCCTCCAAAGACGCCGGCGGTGGGAATCGGCTTCTGACCTGCTGCTCCAACTGACACCACAGATGCTCGATAATGTTAAGATCCGGGGATTGTGGAGGCCAATCCAAGCGTTCTACTTCACTAACATGCTCTTCAAACCATTTTTAACGACCCCAGCGGTGTGGATTGGTGCATTATCATCCTGGAAGACGGCGCCGCCATTGGGAAACAGCGGTTGGACCATGGGATGGACATGGTCAGCCAATATTGACAGATAGACCTGGGCGTTAACCCTACCATGCAGTACTACAGCTGGGCCAAGAGTATTCCACGATATTGCTGCCCAAACCATCACAGATCCGCCTCCATGCTTAACGGTTGGGGTCAGGCAGTCGGGGTCATAAGCATCTTTAGGCTGTCTCCAGACGTAAACTCGACCGGAACATGGAAATAGCGTAAAGGAGGATTCGTCGGAGTAGACTACATTCTTCCACCGGTCCATTGACCAATTCTTATGGTCATTACACCATTTTCTGCGCCGCTCAATGTTGATGTGCGAAGGAAGGGTTTGGCAATTGCAGCCCTCCCATGGTATCCAGCTCCATGGAGCTCGCGACGTACAGTTCTGGTCGATACCGGGCTTGCAAGATGCTGGTTAAGCTCTGCAGTCACTTTTGGAGCTGTGGTCTTATGGTTCTTTGTCACAATGCGCTTTAGCACCCGGCGGTCTCGATCACACAGCTTCTTCTTGCGTCCACTATTGCATTTGTCGGTGCTTGTCTTTCCATGGTTTTGGTATGCAGACATGACCATAGAGACAGTTCCTCTGGATACATTGAACATCTGAGCGGTTTTCGTCACCGATGCACCAGCCATCCGCGCTCCGACAATTTGCCCTCTTTGGAAGTCTGACAGGTCTTTCATAACTGCTAATTCATAATTCACTCAGATCTGTAAAAACAACGTGAGGGGTTATAACATGACGTATACACTCTCTGTTACGCATTTAAATAGGTTTGCCAGTCATTTGACCGTTTACTTCGTGTCTGAGCAGTCCATAAAGATAATCGGTGAAATCGGCGGGTGTTCATATTATTTTGTCTAACCCCTGTATATATAGTAGCCTATGCATCACCAATTTGATGTGGCCTAAAAAGTAGGCTTACTATAATTTATGAATAAAATTGAAATGAATAATTAGGGTCACCAGTTCGGGGCACAGCCCAAACAAACAATATTTAATAAGGAGAGAGAAATTACTTTGTTTTGTGTCTAATTAGAAAAATAAATTGATTATTTGTTCACAGTGATTAAGAATTATATATACACGGCGGTAATTGTGCTTTATTACAAATGACTGATTATTAGCAATGAGAAATGGTTAGACAATATAAGCGTTAAGTAAATACAATAATGACAAGAAACACTAATTTAGGTAGGCTAATGAGATATGCGGCAGTGAACACACAATAATAAATTAAGCTAATAATAACCGAGGTAATGAAAATACGGTGTTGGTGCAGTAAACGGATTAGGCAAGTAAAAATAAAATGCATAAATGAGCACATAAACAAACCGATACAAATACAGTAAGATAATTGAATACGGTAAAATAATTGAATAGGCTTACTACAGTTGTAATTGGAAAGTTAGTTTCCCGGTTGTTTGGGGACACTTTGAAGGCTGAGAGTACACTGAAGTTATATATATATATATATATATTATATATATATATATATATATATATATATATATATATATAGGGGTGAACCAAATGTAGGTGGACAGTAAATGATAACGTTTATTTTGAGAATACATATTTAATTTTTTTGTATATATAATACAAAATAAAATTTAAATAAATTTAGTTATAATATTTAATATAATATAACACAAACACCATAGTTATAATGAAACACCATAGTTATATATAATATAAACAACCGTATTCAACCTACTGTCCACCTACTTTTGGTTCACCGTGATATATATATTATATGTACAGGGTGTCCCAGAATTAACTATCTATTTCAATGAAATCGGACAAATTTTTTAAAAACACACTTTTTTTATGTTTATCATGTTTAATATGTGTTAAAAATGTATAAATTTCTAAATTTTTTTCATAATTTTATTTTCATAATTTTTTCATAGTTTTTCGTAGTTTTTATTTTCATTCTCTTTCAGAACCCTATTAATAATGAATACACAAGAACGCATCTTGTTGTAACATCCCGTATCAAAGGAATGCAATGTAATGAAATCAGAGAAAAATTTACAAGAAGATTCCACAGAACCGGTCCTACAGACAAAGCGATTCGTGAACTTGTGAACAAATTTAAAAGAACTGGATCCGTACACGACGAGGTGGGAAGAGGACGCCCAAGGACAGCACGTAACAGTACCGAACAGGTACGACAATTGTTTGAGGATGACCAACAACTTCGGTTAGGGAGGCCGGTCGAAGACTCAACATATCCAAGACAACAGTTCATAGAATCTTGCGTTCGACACTGATGAAAAAGGCTTTGATACGGGATGTTACAACAAAGATGCGTTCTTGTGTATTCATTATTAATAGGGTTCTGAAAGAGAATGAAAATAAAACTATGAAAAAATTATGAAAATAAAATTATGAAAAAAATTTAGAAATTTATACATTTTTAACACATATTAAACATGATAAACATAAATAAAAGTGTGTTTTTTAAAAAATTTGTTCGATTTCATTGAAATAGATAGTTAATTCTGGGACACCCTGTATATATTATATATATATATATATATATATATATATATATATATTATATATGCCTGGATTAGTCGAACATTTTTGTAAATTCTCGTCCTTGACCAGTTTTTACCCAGTAGGTCGAACAGGTTCCATATTTTATATTTTCAAATTTTGAATCACTTTCGTTTCTGTTAAGGTAGGGGGGGATTCCATCAGAAAGTTTATAGATAGCGTTTTTTACCATATACAATAATTATTTTTTCAAATTTCACCAACATTTAATTTAATTAAAAACAAATCGAAGTCAAGTAAGTCGTCTCCTATACTTCCTCAGACTTTACACACCCTCTGATTTGTTTAAGGTTAGGTTAACTTCAATTAATTTAACCCAACTTAAAAAAAAATTAGGTTGTACAAGAAAAACCGACTTACTTACGAAGTTCAACATAATTGGCAAAAAACGTGGGTTATATTGTTGCTACTTGGGGATTTAGGCATACACATATGGTGCCCAAGTTATAGGCACCACTTGTATAAGTGATTTAATTGAGGCAATAATACAGTAATGATTGTTAGCTCGATAAATGACACGCAATACGTGTTCTCTGCGCAAACATAAAGAAAACGGAATGTTTGCATACGCGTTGAATTTCTGTATTGTATTCTTGACTGAGGCAGATGTAGACCGAGAAAGAGTCTACAATCACTGGGTTAAATATATGCCAAGGACATCTGTGGGCCTATATGCGCGAGATGTTTTCTGGTGTGCGAATGCCGGAAGACTGGTTTAAAATTTCAACTGTTAAATTTTGAGGAACACGAGACTTGGTTGATTCCGTTATTTATGGTTGCTTTTCCCATGGCTTGGTTGCTTAAAAATTCCTTGGTGATGATCTTGGTTGAATTTTTATTGTCGCCCTTAGTTCAGTTTCTTGGTCTGCTTACGATATCGTGGGTGTGTTTTCATAAAGTTGACCGCTGTTTCAGGCCTTGGTGAGAAATGTTTCTTAACGCAAAATGCGTCTCCTGTCGTAAACCGACACTGGTACCTGGAAAACCTTCTTCAGTATAGGTTTCTGCTGGTAACGAGAATTTGTGGTATCTACAATAAACTGTAACGAAACTGCTTTTGTTCGTGTTTACTCGGGAATTTCTTCACACATTTGGACCTAATTAAGAATACTGTACCGGCAGGAAAAACCTTCGTAAGGGTGACCTTTTATAATGCCATTCGATACGTACTTGAGAAATGTATTGAAACTGTGGGCCTTAAAAGGGAATTTTTATGAACACCACTATAAGGAGTCAGGCCCCATTGAATGAAGGGAACGATGCATATGAACTCGGCATCTGGTGTGGGGGACGGGAAACTAACCCTACCACTCCGTGTCGTTACTCCAAGTTTGGCACTAAGTGGTACAGTCGTTGCAGGGGCGGCGCAAGGCCAGATTGCAACCGAATGTCGGACAAGGGGGAACTGCTGAAGTGGGCTACGGAGATCCTCGGGATGGGGAGAAGGGGGATCAATGGAGGAAGGGGGTCGTCCTCGAAGTACGCCGGCTTCAGGTGGTCGATTGACGCAATATCTTTGCAGCCAGCACGACTGAGGGCGAAAGTTTTGTCGCCCCTCTGTATCACCGGAAATGACCCATCGTACGGATGTTGCAAAGGGGATGGATGGTGCCATTTCTGACGAAGACTTTAGTGCAGGAAATTTAGTCGGCGAAGAGACAAGTTCGACGATTATCCGGGTGGCGGGGGAGGGGAACTGGTCGGAGGTCATGCATGGTGGCCCGTAAACCGTCGGTGTAGGTGCTTCCGACAACAGCAAACCTCACTCCTGACGAAGTGAAAAATCTTCCGAGCAACCGCAATGGAGTACCGTAAACAAGCTCAGCCGAGGTGCATTTGAGGTCGGACTTGAACGCGGCACACATTTCCAGCTAACGGTGGAGTCTCTCGACAAGGCCATTGGCCATCGGCATATAGGAAGTAGTTGGAATACGGGAACAAACTAAAAGGACGGCCAGGTTCTTCCTCAATAGGGCGAATTCGAATTGGTATCCGTGGTCAGTGGTGGTGGTAAATGGGGCGCCGAAGCGGGAGACTGAACCGCTGACGAGGCGCGAGCGGCGGATTTCGCGGTAATGTCCAACGCGTGAAGCGGTCGATACACTCCTGCAATTCTTCATCGCGACGTTAGGCCGCTGCAATTGCTTCGTAGATGAGAACGCTGGCCTGAAAAGTAGAGGTATTATTGGTCGCACGTGACAAAACATCGGCAGCAGAAATTTCACGGCCTCTGATATGAGCAAGCCGCTGGTAAGCTGGGACATGTAGTCCAAGTGCCTTATCTCTCTGGGAGATAGCGGTTGGAATATGAATTAATTGCAAACGTGAGAGGGCGGTGATCAGTGAAAATTATGAATTCTCTTCCTTTCACGTCGTGCCTAAAATATTTGCCCGTCAAGTAAACAGCGTGGAGCTCGTGTTCAAAGGCACTATACCTCATTTCAGCAGGCTTTAGCGCTCGAGACAAGAAAGCCGAAGGTTACCAACCATGGCCAGACGCCTGTTGCAAAACACCGCTACCTCAGAATCGGAAGCATCTGCGACGAGTGATTTCTACTTCCGAATATGGGTGGCATACAAGTGTGTCGTCAGAGAGGGCGGTTTTGGCTACATCAAACGCCTGTTGGGCGTCCTCTAACCATTGAACGAACGTAGGGGAGCCTTCCTTTGGGTACGAAAGCGGGCATGGAGGGGGCGCAGAAATGCCGCGCAGTGGGGGATAAACGTCGGTAAAAGTTCACCATTCCCAGAAACTCGCGGAACTTCCTCTAGGACGTAGGGGTAGGGAAGAAATTTTTTTTATGATTTCGACCTCCTGAGGGGTGGGAAAGATGACGTCGCCTGTAATATGGTCACCCCCAAAACTGCAGTTCTGAGAACAACAAACTGACATTTTGGAATTAGTAGTGACCTCCATATTCCTCGAGCCGAGCAAAAACCTAACGAAGGTGGTGCGGGTGCTCTTCTTTGTCAGCGCTGGCTACAAGAAGGTCATCGATGTAGGCGAAACAGAACGGCAGTCCACGAAGAGCAACGTCCATAAACCCTGAAAGGTTTGAGCTGCATTCCGCAGTCCGAACGGCATAGGGACGTACTCAAATACCCTGAAGGGCATGATGATCGCTGTTCTAAGGGCTTCCTCTGGCGCTACTAGAATTTGATGTTCGCAAATGGGGGTTGATTCTGGAGAAAAAATTTTCGTTCGTGAAGATTCTCCGAGAAATCCTATAAATGCTTGTGTTGAGTGCTCTATAATCAACAGCTGGACGCCAGTCGCCTTGAGTATTTTTTTTAAGGGGTGGGGGATGTCTAAGGGCTCTTTGAGGCCGTACCAATGCCCAATTTAATCATGTGATCGAATTTGGCCTTTGCAATTTGCAATCGATCGGGCGCCAGACGGCGTGGATGTGCTGATGCGGGCAGGCCGGAGGTTTGTACGTGATGGAACACATCGTGTTTGATGGAGATTTCACGATTGCAAGGGTGTGTGACCGACGGAAAATCCGCAAGCAGCCTCTCGTATGGTGACCTCGGACGAGCCATTAAATAAAGTTGAGGCCACAATATTGCAAAGGAGGTGACGCCGCTCACAAGCAATTCAAATTGGTTGTTGTTCGTTCGTAATAATAAAAACAAAACGAAAAACTTGACGTAATCCCAAGTTCAAATGAAGGGATTTTGACGTAATCCCAGGTTCAGATGAAGGGATTTTCCCTGTAGGTTTTTACAGAAGAGGAATTGATTGCATACAACTCGAAAATCGGGAGAGGGTGCAAACGATCTTCTTGGGAGGGGAAAGAATGCTGACCTAGGCTCCAGTATCGACCAGGAAACATACCTTTGAGTTGGCATCAGTGATATGGAAGACCCGTATGTCAATTGAGAAGCCTTGAGCACCAGACGCCATTAGTGCTCATCTAAGAGATTTCCCGACATACGACAAATTGTGGTACACTTATGAGCTTCATTACCGTACCGCCAGTGGTATCAGCATAGGGCGCCGTTGTGTGCGGCGTGGGGGTCGAGGGCTGGGAGTAGAGGGTCCGCGAGCGGTCCGGGCGCGCGGTCGACGCTCCTGGGATTGTTGCAACATGATTTTCATCATGAGAGTCGATGCTGCAAGGGCCTTCTCTATCTGTGAGTGATTAGAACAAGTTCGAGGTGGAGGTGGAGATGGAGTTGAAGGTGAAAGTTAAGATGGAGTGAGAGCGGTGGCGGCGGGCTACCCGCGGGGCCTCAACCTCCATTTTTTTATTTGTAATGAAATACTCTTAAACTGATAATATTTAAAACTGTCCTTGCACCCCTCCCGATTTTTATTCAGCTATAAAATCATGGGGTAACACCCCGAATTATTTCCCCATAGCTCTACAACATCTCCTCCTGGTAGATCGGCGAGGTAAAGTAACGATGGGTCTATTCAGTCGCTGCATGGATGACGACCTCCTGCGGTTAGATGATTTAGCGACCCGAACATACTTCGGATCCTACGTAAAGCTGTAAGCCCCTTCCGCCACAGGACCTTTGCCGTTGTGATGGAAGTTAAACACCACCGCACATTATTATTGTTACGTGTAGCTCAATTTTATTCTAAATCCTAAACAGCACGCACTTCAGTCTATAATCACAGCAGGGCATGTAGGCCTGCGTGTTCAATATAGGGCTAGCCTCAAAGTATCTATTTTATGGCCCGCCTCCCAACTCTCGAACGACCTCTACAAGTAGCACTTAACTAAGACTATAGCTTCGACATTCTTAAGTTTGATTATCACTCGTGAATCAAGAGTTAACTTGGATTAAAGTTGGGATTAAATATGGGGTTAAGGTTAAGGTTAGTTCAAGTAAAGAAAGGTATCGATAAAATGTCGCAGAAGAAAAATGGTGTTTCGCCGACCTCAAATGACCGCGTGTGACCTCATACTAAAGTTAGGTCATTATCATCGCGTGACGTCAAAATCGAAAGACGATCGTGAGAAATGAAGACTTTGGTTTGTGGCGTGAGTTCGTTGAATATTTTAGGTTCTGAAACCTATTTTTATCAACAGAGATTGTTCGTTGTTTTTGTTTGGTTGGTTTATTTCTAATTCTCTGTTTGTTTCTTTGGTGTAATGCAAGTTCGTTCATTCGTTTGTGCGTTTTCATATTCGTTCAGGTAGAAATTGTATATTTTTGTTTTTTGTTTTTGCGTGTTTGTTCATTCGTTGGTTTATCATCATGTTCAACCGTTTGTTTGTCTTGTATCAAGCATCTTTTCCTCTACTCTTCCTGGCTTCCCTCAAATGGCCCCTTCCCAGAATAATAAAATGTTACCACCCAATTATATTATATATATATATATATATATATATATATATATATATATATATTATATATATATATATGCTGCGAAGGCGTTTTGCTTATGAACAATTTAAACAATTGCCAATATAATGGGCTCTATTTTTTAAAAAATAATAATTTCCTACCAATGGTGAATATAATATTTTTTTAAAGGTGAAGAGGCTGAAATACCTAAATATTATTCATATTTTAGGTACGTTGCTTTCGAAAGAGTTAGTTACGGGCTAACAAAGACCGTAAGATCCACTCTAGGCTTGCCCAAGAAAGAAATAAAGGAAATAGAGAAATTAAAAGTATTGAAAATTTATACCATACTTACACTTATAGACGTGTAAAGTTTTCAAACAGGAATAGTTAGTAGTAGTGATAAAGTACAGTACAAAACAGACAAGGCTCTCTCCTTCCTCCGCCAGCCAATACTGACAGAAAATAGTGGTGAAGGAAGATTTACAGGAAAGTAGGAAAAAGTATAATGAAAAGAATAGCTTCAGAGTTCATTCACACCACGCGTACACTTAACTCGTGTACCCAATTACACATTTTTGGACAGTGGAAACTGGAAAATAAAGGCTAGCATGAAACAATACTATACTTAATGTGACCTACACCATGCATTTTTTTAAGGATTTTTTTTATTACGTACAAGAAGTCATCATTCCACCGTTACATGATTTCTTCGTTGAGTGTGGAGGTCATTGCCCCGAGACTTGCTTTTAAAAATTTACTATTCACATGCCATCTTTCGCACTGGAATTACTTAAAGGAGCACTGATCTAGAGGCACCTACACTCGGTCAGCATATCCCAATTTAAGAATTTCCACGAAAGTGCACATCAAGAAAATGACTCCCCCCCCCCCTTTTTCCAAGAAAGATTTATCTTAATTTATATTGTGCCCTTCGTATAGAAATTACTGTACTTAGATTAGGGAGCACTGATCCAGAGGTACCTCCAATTAGCCAGCACCCGGAATTTAAGAATTACCCAGAGAGTGTACTTGTGTAATGTGTGTGTACTTTTTTTTTAATAAATTCTATTACACAGAATTTAAAACTAAAATTCTACTCTAGCTAAGTAGCTTCTCTGAAGATAACTATGTCTATTCGGAGGTTCTTGATTCCCGAGAGTTCTCATCAAGTTTCCCAGCATTTGAGAATTCCCAATGCTCTGAAACCACACGAGACCAACGCCTCCTACTACATTTATTGCAAAAGAGAACATCGCTACTCGCATATAAAACTAAAAATTTCTGTAGCTACCCAAGTTAAATATACCACGATTTTACTAGAAAGTACTAACAATCCCATAGTGTGTACCCAAGTAGCATCCTTGAAATTGAAAGTTTATTCGAAGGTTTTGACTCCCGAGAGATCTAACCAAGCTTCCTTTCTCTACCAAAAGAAAGGAAGGACGGTCTGAAACCAGACCAGACCAGCGCCTCTTACTACATTTATTGACAGAGAACATTACTTTTACTCTATCCTGACTAACCCTCCCTCAAGCAGTTTCCTTTTAATAGTGAAAAAAGGGAAGGAGCAAAGGAAAGAAAGAAGGGGTGAGAGGAGTGGCTTCCCAAAATAATTTAGTATACTTATTCGGGGGTTTTGACTCCCGAAACACCTAAATAATTTTTTTTTTTTAAATGTAAAAAAAAAAAAAAAAAGGCTATCATTTGAGAACTCCCACTGCTCTGATACCACACCTGACCTGACTTGACGACCTGACCTGCTATATTTACCAGACAGACAGACAGACAGTCAGTGTTACAACAACAAGAGGACGTCTCAAACGCCTTTCGGTCCACTCGGGGGGATTCCAGTTATTAAACTAGTGATTTTTTAATTATTCAAGCAGTAGTAGAAAATTAGATACAAAAACATAAGTCCCTCTTTCCACCCTCAGCTTCCTTCCCACCAGAGGCGGGTACGGAAAAAGGTTGAAGAAAATACCTTGACCCTGAAAAAGTAGCCAAGGAAAGTTTACAGTAAAGTGGAAAATATATAAGCTAGTTCTACAATTACGCTGTGCACATACATACACAAATCGTACACTGGATAGCACCGCTGTATAAACTAACATGATTATATATTTGTGCTGATCGTATAATAATTGTGACGGTCGAACTGCGAACTTACTTTCTTTCTTTGTCTCTTATGGCTGGCCAAACCACTGGCCAGATTTGGATGAGACTTGGGGGATAGGGGTAACTGAGGCCAGGGGAACATAGGCTATGTGCGTCGGCCTCCGCGGTCACATTATATATATATATATATATATATATATATATATATTATATATATATATATATATATATATATATATATATATACAGTGTGTGTATATATTCGAAACACGGTAAAATTATTGAATGCCCGGTTAGGTCAAGTGTACGCCCTTGACGATTGGTTAGGTTAAGTTGTGATATTTTCGTTAAAACTAACAAAAATATCACGACTCAACGTAACCAATCGTTAAGGGCGTACAATTAACCTAACCGGGCATTCAGTTAACCTAACCTGGTTTCATAACATGTGGGACGCGCTTTCAGGATGGATTCAGGACCTGAAAACAATGAAAAAAGTTTATATAAACACATGCCCGAAATCGCTTTGTTTCCAAGTTACAGCCCGTTTTGTGTTCCAGCAATTCTCTCCGCAAACTGTTCACAAACATTGCTTGCCGATAATGTTTGTAAGTGTGTACGAGACTTATTTCATGTATGGCCTTGCCGATTGTAATGTTTCGTACACTCAGTGATATGTTTCAATATCGTTGAGTGTAGAGCCATCAGTCAGTCAGAGGTGCATTGCGGTGTTTCACTGCTCGTATTCATAACTTCTTAACGTGAAAAAGTGCAGTCCAGTGGAAAAAAAAACCTTAAGTTTTTGTGCTATTCACTGATAGTGTGCATTTGAAGTGAGAATGGAGGCTTATTCAAACAGAGAAATGGCAGACATGCATCTCATGTATGGACTTGCCGAGTGTAATGCGGCCGCAGCAAGACGTCTGTATGCGGAAAGGTTTCCGAATCGCCGTCTGCCAGATAAAAAGACCTTTCAGAGAATAGACGAGCGTTTTGGTGATACAGGATCATTCAACAATCGAGTTTCAGATGGTGGTAGACCAATCAGCGCCAGAACTGTTGAGTTGGAGGAGCGGGTTCTGAATCGCGCGGAGGAACATCCTGGTGTCAGCACCCGAATGGATAGCAGTAGCAGAGGGTGTAAGATACACAACTGTGTGGAGAATTTTACGGGAGCAACAGCTTTACCCATATCACATTCAGAGAGTACAAGGCCTTACTGAAGCTGATTTCCCACCACGAGAGGCTTTTTGTAGTTGGTTCCTTCAACAGTGTGCTTGCGATCCTCTTTTTCTGTCCTCAGTTTTGTTTCCAGATGAGGCTGCCTTCACAAGAAATGGCGTGATCAATTTTCACAACACTCATCATTGGGCCGAAGAGAATCCGCATGCAATCATCCAGTCAATGCATCAACAACAATTTAGTATCAATGTATGGGTAGGACTTATTGCCAAGAACTTAATCGGTCCTTTTGTTTTGCCTGGAAGATTAACAGGAGAATCCTATTCCAATTTTTTAAGGAATGATTTAAATTTTAAGCGATTTACTAGATGAAGTTGTTCTTGGTGTCCGACGTCGTATGTGGTTTATGCATGACGGCGCTCCGCCTCATTTTAGTCGAGTAACTAGAGACTATTTGGATGACCATTTCCCTGATAAATGGATAGGCTGTGGAGGACCCATTGCGTGGCCTGCTCGCTCCCTGGACATGAATCCATTCGATTTTTACCTGTGGGGTCATCTGAAATCCATCATTTACGTGACACCCATTGACAACGTTGAAATGCTTTGCCAACGTGTAGAACAAGGATGGCAGAAAATCCGAGCAATACCTGGAATGTTTGAACGCGTCGGACAGTCTATGACGAGGCGTGTTCAGGCGTGTATTCAAGCGCAAGGCGGTCATTTTGAGCACTTCCTTTCAAGGTAAGGTGGATACTTGCTGGAACACACAACGGGCTGTAACTCGGAAACAAACGATTTCGGGCATATGTTTATATAAACTTTTTTCATTGTTTTCAGGTCCTGAATCCATCCTGAAAGTGCGTCCCACATGTTATGAAACACCCTGTGTATATATATATATATATATATATTATATATATATAATATATATATATATATATATATATATATAGCGTTCAACTTCCACCCGGGCAACGCCGAGTCGCTCTGCTAGTATCAACTACTTGATATCGTCAGAAAACCCTTGAACGTATGGTTTTGATTTTATACCAAATATTTACAGCTCTATTTACTGAAGTATCGGGCCAACAAAGACCACATGGTCTACTCCAGGCTAGTCCCAAAAGAATTAAGAGAGAGGAAAAGGTCAAAATCCATGTCTACTACACCCTTGTACGTGCAAAGAGAGAGAGAGAGAGAGAGTTACAAGGAGTTACAAGGAAAAGAAGTACCTCAAAAGGCCTTGCGGCCCATACCGAGGAGGTACCAATGGCAACGGGTGCCAGGGAAAATTTTCTACACCCTCAAATAGTGTGCAAGATTTGGTCTAACCTTTTTTTGAAATGATCCACAGAGGAACTGTTCACAACTTCTGAAGGTAACCTGTTCCACGTGTCACAGATCTTATACGTAAAGTAATTCCCACACACACCAGTCCTAAACCGTTTCAAATCCAACTTCCAACCATTGTTGCGAGTTGGGTTATCATTTAAACTAAACATGCTTCTAACTAAAATCAACATCGTTGAACCCGCGTAAGAGCTTGAAAACCTCGATGAGTTGACCGCGCAGCCTTCGAGTTTCCAGCGAAAACAAGTTCAGGGCGCGTAAGCGTCGATTGTAGCCCATATGCGTAACGGAAGGGATTAACTTTGTGGCCCTCGCCTGCACTCGCTCCAGCCTCTCTCTCTCTCTCTCTCTCTCTCTCTTCTCTCTCTCTCTCTCTCTCGAGAGAGAGAGAGAGAGATTTTCAGTTAATAATGAAACACGCAATGAAACACTGGTTTTCCTGTGTTTCTCTTTTTCAGTTGTTGTTATTCCAATTATTGTACTCTCTTCTCCCCCTTTTCTCATCTCCCTTGTGTAAGACCCAAGGGCTAGTTCGTGGGTTAATCAATACATACATGGAAAAAAATAGTTAACTAAATTGTATACGCGTCTCGATGGTGTAGCGGTTAGCATCGCTGTCTACGAATCCACTGGCCCCGGGTTCGATTCTCAGCGATGGCAGGCGGCATTCAGCTCACCCAGTTGTTCATCCTTCCTTGCAATAAAAAATTGGTTGGTAAGTAAATGGATGCCTTGGGAAGCCTAGTGGTTAAGATGCTGGGCTGCTCATGGGGAAGTTGAGAGATCTAGTCCGGGGGAGGACTTTGTAATTTCTGACCACCCATGGTGAGTCGTGGTTCGGATTCCACGTTAAGCTGTAGGTCTAAGTCGGGTCATCGAGCTTGACCCTCGTCAAAATTAACAATTCCGACGGAAGCAAAACCAACGTTACTGAGGTATTGCTAAATATTTGTAAACCAATCCAAATAAGTAGTCACCACACTACACACTAAAATCTAAATCCTGTTCGCTGTCTCTATCCGAGATGATAAATTTACTTTGAAATAATAAAGTATTTCAAGAGTGTCTTGTTTGTAGATCAAAAGTTGATCGGAAATGATCAAACGATTCTTTCTTGACAAGAAGAGTCTTCTCAAATTTTACATTACTTCTGATATGTCTTTTATCTACTGCAACTACTCCTTAATTACTCGACACTCAGAGTACATTTAGACTCATCTATACTTTCATTTTTAAAGTCGATACAACGGACAAGATTTAGGATATATATACACAAAATAAAACAAATTTAGAATTTATAACTTCTTTTTGAGGGTGCATTCTAAGGGAAGTTTTTCCTTCTTTTGGGTATCAAAGCTTCTTATCAGATGATATAATAATAACGTTTAATGATACATAACTACTTTAGATAGAAGAAATAGTCTTCAAAACTTCATTTTGGAATGATTTGAGACAATACAGGGTAATTCAAAAGTCAGGTTACATAGGTAAATACTGTATTATGTAATGATACAGGGGAATAGTCGCATCACATGTTCGATATGGCCACCGTTAACTCATTTACCTGCAAAGAAACAGAAAAGCCCTATGTAACCTGACTTTTGAATCACCCTGTAGAAGGTAATATTTCTACATATGTATACAGTAGAAGGTTTCGGAAAGTCTTTGTTTTCTGTGTAATCGTTCTTTGCGGTAACCTTGTTTATATTTCTGGTAAGAAATTAACCCCTTAACGCACATACTGTCATATATAATGCAACCACAGTATAACATATAGTCATATACTTATAATGTTCTCATAAAGAAATGTTTATCGATACTGTTGGGACATGCGAAGGATAAACTGCATTAATTAACTATCAACTGATGATGGCTGACGACTTCATTTCGAGATTATTTTAATTTATTCTTAACCTATTACTATTTTATTAGTTATTTTTACTACTAATTTAACTACTATTATTAAGAGGGAAATGCATTGTTTCTTTTTTACATTTAGTATATCCGTACAAACCTATTTTTAAGGGGAGACCGCTTTTACGGGTAATAACTACGCGTGTTCGCCCATTTCTATTCTGTATTTTTGAGATCATTTATATAAAAATGTTTCAACTGATGTTTTTATTTGAAATTACTTCATTGGATAATCTGCTGCAGCGGCACCACACCCATTGATGGTCATCTCAAAGATTAGGAAAAACAAATAGTTTTGAGTTTTTGTTTGTTTTGTAAACAAATATACGGAATGAATTCGTTGAATGATATAGTTTCGCTCGCTCGAATACGACGACGCTGGGGGTTGTATTATAATAACTGCGCATTTTAAAAAAATTACGAATGTGATTTAATAACGACTGTAATTAATTTTTGCGTACTTTACATTATCGTAATTTAGTTTTTTAACTAATATTTGTATTAGTTAAGGGACTAAATTCATGGGTCGTGTTTGAAATAAATCGATTAATTAAAATGTTTCTGAAGTTAATAACTGAAAGGGGGTATAAAATGCCAAGCAAAGTTAAAATGTAATCAAGGGAAGCGCATAAGAGCCACCTGCTGCCAGTTGGAACCTGGAACTACGCGGAGCCAGCTGAAAGCAAAGTGTTGCAACGAAGAGGGAAGTAAAAGAGAGAAGTTAGTTATTGTATAACAGAAATGACAACTAACTAAATAAATTAAAAAGTATGCGCACAAAAAAGATAAATGGATTGTCGCCAGCGCTTCACTAGAAAAAGGTGTCAACTGAGGAAAAATGAAGTAAAAGAAGGGGGTCGAAAAAGGGGTTCAAAGCTAAGTAAAAAATTGAAATTAAATCAAACTGAAATGTAAAGGATATGAAACAATACTGAAGTTACAATTTAGAAATGAGAGTCAAAACAAGTGGAATGGAATAAAATCAGTGAAAATTGTGTTCAAAACAAGTGGAATGGAGTAAAATCAGTCAAAATTGTGTTCAAAAGAATCAACATGCAATTTTTTACTAAAAATTGAATCAAAACGAATGTTAATATAGCGAAGTATTTAATGACGTTCCCAATTAGTAAAAAGAACAAGTAAAAGAGGCTTATTTCAGCTCCAAGTAATTAGACAACGTAATTAAAATGCCTTTCCCCGAGTGCAACATTCCTTTCAAAAGATTAATAATTCATTACGCTGAAAATAGTGAAGATGAAGCGTTATATTATAATAAAAGCTTGGATTAAACGTTAATTTATATGCAAATTTAGTCCGGGAAAAGCCACGGAAGAAAAATCGTTATTGAAGAAAATCCAATGCTTCCATAAACGCTTATTTATATTATGTAATTTGAAATTCGCGGAGGAATTCGACATCATAAACAAGACTATATACTGCAACGCACCTCGTTCAGTATAGGAAATGAGTTGCAGGAAATGTTCATGGGGGGGGGAAATGAATGTCTAGATGCGCGTATCTGTTATATAAAATTAAGTTTAGGTACAAAAATACGTGAATAGTTCAATGAACGCTTCCCATATGTACGCACGAAAGTTTTTAATACTACTGTACTTGAAACTCGTTGGTTAGTTGAAACTACGTCACAACAGTGTTAAGCAACATTGCGTTAGATTAGTAGTTGGGTAGGTGAACGTCCTTTTCGTTCAGATGATGTAGAGACCCGTAATTAGTTTCGATCTCGCGGAAAGCTGTAGATTCTCCCCGTCGCATGATCTTTTACCATTATACGAAGGAGGTTAAACAACCTTCTGGCATTATTACTATGGAACTCGCAGAACATTTGGGGCGCCCGATAGCTCAATGGTTAAGGTGGCAGTCTGAGCGGTAAGGTTCTGGTTCGCTTCCGTCTGCTGGCTCCTGGGTTGGGTTGAGTTGGCCTCTTATCCCGTCTTCAAAAGGTTTTTTTTTTTGAGTAATATGAGATAAGAGAAGATAATATTTCTATGTATAGAAGGCTGCGGGAAGAGCTTCCTGGATTACTTTTTTTTTTTATCAGAACATTTGAACATGAAATGACGTTGCCTCATTATCTAAAGTTTTTAGCTTTTAACTCATTTCTCCGAGTTTACTCAGTCATTTTTTTCATTTTAATTTAATTTCTTTCTTTTGGATCCTATTTTTAGAATTTTGTTCTCACATTTTCGGAATCTTTGCGAAATTAAGCATTTTCAATCGGTTTCAAATGCACCAAGATTATCATAATATATTCCAAGGTCAGATTCTAAAAAGGGGCTTAAATGTATGTAAATGTCTGTACGGGTCAAGTTTAAATTTTTAAAATCATCTAAGATTACTTAAAAAATGAACTATACAAAGTATATGCCGTGCTCACATCCAAGCAAGTATCTACGTATCAAATAACCAAGTAAACCATTCATGGAACTTAAAGTAGAAATAAATATAATTTTTAAATATCCTGACTTCACAATAATTCAGGTATTAAGGATATTCTTCCATAAGAAAGAGTTGTTGGAATAATTTAGAAACATTTTTTGTACTCGATTCCCCCCCCCCCCCCCCCCCAAAAAAAAAATTTTGGATTGTTTTTAGTTAACCTCAACTTTACGAGTATATATTTATTATTATATACTTATTAGTGTCGCTGTTCTATACTCTATTTTTATATTTTTTTTATATCTATACATTTATAGAAAATTATTTTTTGCTGCACGACTCCTTATACAAAAGGTTGACAAAATTAAATAGACACTACGATGATTGTCCTCGAGAACAAATGTCAAAGTTCATCAATGGAATGTCAGAACGTGTGTCAGGCTTCACATAATGGAAAGGAAAAGCAACACCATTCTAAATCTATTGATTTAATAAATCTGTTAGTATTTATTGACTTTTATCATCAAATCAAAAATATGAGGAATGGGTAATCGATATGAAGTGAAATCGATAAACTGATAAAACTGAATTTATTTTCTTTTAATTCAAATCGAAAAAACTGAAATCGAAAAGTTTTGCCAAACTGAAATCGAAATATATATATATATATATATATATATATATTATATATATTTTAAGTTTTATAAATTAGAGAGTCTTTTAAAGAAGTCAAGATATTTTTAATTCAGAATTACTGACACCAGACACAACTTATCAAAATAAAAAATAAAAAATCCGGTATTGAAACGTGACAGAAATGTTTTTGATTTATAGATACACTTCATCTCATCCCGTAAGACTATTTCTGAAGATATATGATAGAAAGGCAACTTATCATGTTTTTCTTTATGGCTCTATCTTTTTAATATATTCGCCTCCCTCTTCATTATAGGTCGATAGATATTACGGATAAAGAGAAAAAGTCACACCAAGATGAGAAGTGAATTGGCATAAAAGTAAAAATATCGGATAACTGTGTGACTTTAAGCATGCAGCTTAATTTTAAAGTATCATTTCATCCGAAGCTTTCGAAGGCGAAAGAGCAATCTTACTGACGAAGAATAACAACTGCGCTTTACAGTATGATACGAAATCAAATCGGTAATAAAAGGCTACATAAGCTCCCCAACCTCGTTTCATTATTATTATTTAAGTTCACTGCAACGAAGAAAATGTCAATCTAATTCAAGAACTAAAATCAAAATCAAAACTGATATTTTGTTTTTACAAACACTAAAATCGAAAATCGAACTGATATATATATATATATATATATGAAAATGAAAAGGTTTATTGGCAGACTATAGTCCATATGACAAATATTACTAATACAATGACAGTTCATATACTAAGGATAGAAATATATACAATTGATTAGAAATAATACTGCACTGTCGAAGTTAAGTGGAGCTACAGACAGACGTTTCCGTACCAAGAAGTCCATAGCTTAGAGGATATATATATATATAAAATCCGTTTCTCACCGCTGCTATTTCCTTTTGTCAACCCTCCGAAGTTCTCTGCGGTTTAGGAATACCTCAACAGCAAATTTTTGGCCTATAAATAAACAAATACCAATTGTGTATGGGTGCACGGTACTTCAGTGGTCACGAGGTTGGACTCTGAGCGGTGAGGCTCTGGTTCGTTCCCGCCTGTTGGCTCCTGGGTTGGGTTGAGTTGGCCGCTTATTCTGTCATTGCTCGAGCTAAAAGTAACCCTTGGGGCACACACTGACCCCCCATATTGTGGGGAAATGAGCTTCTTTCATTACGTTTTACCAATTGTGTATAATGTTTACTACTAAAATGTTTGATTTAAATGTGAAATTGAGTTATTCTATAAATGTCATTTTCCTGGAAAGGGTAAAGACAAGGAAGTTGGAAAATATGAGTTAATGGGGAAACCGAACCCTCTTCCCGTGGTTTCAAAGTCAGCCTTCCTACCCACCACACCATTATCACCACCTATCTCCTACACTTTGCAACCTCATTCCCCTCACAATTTTCACTTTAGTTATGTACGGTTATTGTACTTTACACGTTACGACTCTATTTAGATAAGCTGTCCGTAATGTTCATAATTTTTGTCACGAAAAATAACTCTTTTGGCCTCGTATTTGGCAGCTCTTCAGCTGCGGTAATTAAAATTTTAGGTTTTCATCGCAATAAACTCGCTCTTATTATTGTTATTATCCATACTTATCTTTTGAATAATAGAAAATTTGAACTTGATACTGAGCTTGAATAATGGGTCTGTCACCAAACTATATTTCATATTTGTTTTACTCCTGTTCATTTTACAGTTTAAACAAAAAGTTGAACGACTAAATAGACACCTTTGTTTTTGGTTTTCAAATTTTGTGATTTGATTATAAAAGTCAGTAAATGATAATAAATTAATTGAATTTATATATTTAAAATCGTGTTTCTTTCCCATTTGCATTTACTGATAAAATAAATTTATTATTTACTCTTTTATAACAAAATAAAAAATACAAATTGTCAACCCTTTATACGAGTGTGTGTATATATATATTAGGCCGGGTCGAAAATGGGAAATTTTTTTATTTCTTAAAAAGTACACTATGTGAGAAGTTTCATTTTATCATCTTAACAAAATATTAAAATATCAAGCATGTGCTACCCCTAGCACATACCCCCCCCCCCTTTTTACCCTCATATTTGCATATATTTAAATGGGAAAAAATGTTATTTCTTGAAAAGTACACTATGTGAGGTTTTTTTATCACTTTAACAAAATATTAAAAAATCAAGCATGTGCTACCCTACTACCCCTATCACATGTCCCTCCTCCCTTTTTTACCTTCATATTTGCATATGTTTAATGTTGTTATATGTTACATGATAAGTTGTTTAATGCTTGATATTTTTATGTTTCAGATAAATCGAAATAATTTTTCAGATAAATAGAAATAATTTGCATTTGCTTTAATTATAATTTGAATTATCATAAATTATAACTATGACTACTAGAAGCAAGTCCTCAAATGCACCCTTTGGCTATCCTACGGAATTCCCAGCAGCCATGACTCCTTCAAAAGCAGATGATGTGAGACACTACCTTTTTGTGCGCCGTCGTGAAGAAGCTAAATCAAAAGGATCAGCAACTGCTAATGATTGCTACAGGGTTGTTTTAAAAGATATTGAAGACATTTGGATGAAATTTTCTTTCCTACGATTAACACCAAAGTTATCTATCTTAAAGTCAGTCGACTAATAGAAGAAGCCTCAAAAGTGAACAAGGTGCCGTTACATCGAAGAAATGAAAGTTTTGCCTTAAAAGTAGCTCAGTATGATCAAATGTTTGATATATCTTCTTGTGAAAGCTATGATAAGGGAATTGATAGGAAATCCTGCAGGTGTAAGGATAAAATACCAATGGCAGAATGGGAGTCTTTTGTGGGTCAAAAACAAAGAAAAAAATCAGTTAGGACCAATTGATCGTATAGCTAGTTCAACAAAGAAGAGATCTTTAACAAGAGCCCAAGAAGCACAAAACCGACAACTAAAAGCACAAGAAGAAGTGACTGAAGCCACCAATGTTTTACCATCGGAATTTATAGAAAAAGTACCGAAGAAGACATGGATGTAGATTCACAGAGAGTCAGGATGTAGATTATGAGGCCGATTTAGAATTGACTGAAAATATTCAGAACAGGCACTCCTATAAAAAACTAGCATTAACAGCAGATCGTTATCGTGTAAGTTGTAGAGCTGCAGCTGCAATAGTCAATGCAACTTTAAAAGATATGGGGATCCTTAACCACACCAACATGTTTGACAGAAAGAAATTAGAAAGAGAAAGAAATCGCATGGGTAAAACAAATACTTTTAGGTCTAAATCCGAAAATCTGAAGATGGAGTGCCTTGGATTTGATGGAAGGAAAGATAACACATTAACTAAAAGTGGAAAGACAAAAGAAGAACACTGTTATTGTGAAAGAACCTGGAAGCATCTATGTAGATTGTAGACCATGTCCCACCAGATAATGGAACTGCTCGCTGCATAGCAGAAGAGTTGATAACTATTATTACAGACTCGAACAGCACAGATACTATCAAAGCTTTACTGTGTGAGAGTACTCCTGTAAATACAGGAAAAATTGGTGGAGCCATAAAACTGGTTGAAATTCATCTTAACAGACCAGTGCAGTGGTTGGTGTGCCTCTTGCATTTGAATAAGCTGCCTTTTATGCACGTCTACAAAGCCATTGATGGTAAAACAACAGGTCCAAATACTTTTGTGGGTTCAATTGGGAATAAACTGAAAACAGATTTAACAAAATTGGAGGTAGTCAAATATTCTCACGTAAAGGGAAACATTAAAGAAATTCCAGCAAATGTTGTGAAGGAGCTAAGCAGTGATCAAAGATAACTCTGATATGTCTGGCAGTGCAAACTGGAGACACTTCTCAAGATCTGTCCACTCGATCCCCAGGTACCCTTCACCATGTTCGCTGGCTAACTCTAGCCAACAGGGTCCTTCGATTATATATATCAACGCCAAATCCCGATAAAAACTTTAAAGATTATTATGCAGCTCTATGCTCCAGGGTGGTTTTCGATAAAATCTCATCCTAATGCAACTGATGGTGCATATAACTTTTGGCACTTAATGCGCTTGCTTCGAAATTTAGATGAACAACATAGATCAATCATAGAACCAGTATTAAAGAATAACGCCTACTTTGCCCACCCACAAAATATACTCATATCAATGGTAACTGACAAGAGACTAGAAATTAGGGAGCAAGCTTTCCGGAAAATCATCCTTTCAAGAACTGGATTTTCAAGTACCAGAAACTTTGAGTTGCCTCGAACCCTCAATTTTCAATCTACTGACTACACCAAGATGATCGATTGGCAAAAAGAGATCATTACTCCTCCACCGCTGCTAAACAATTTTAGCGACGATGAGCTCTGTACTACAGTACAGGCTCGATGTAAGCCACTGGAGATAGCTTCTTTTCCATGCCACAGTCAAATGTGGAAAGGGCAGTGAACCTAGTAACAAAGGCATGTCAGGAAAGAATAGGATATGACAGCCGTCAAAAGTTTCTCTTAAACTCATTAGAATCAAGGCGAAAACTGCCCAAGTTTGAATGGAAAGCCCAATGGAATGAGTAAGAAATATATGAAATAAAATTTCCTAATGATATTGACAATTTCTTCCATTTTGATGTGATAAGGAACAATGAAAAAAGTAATTGAATTTTAGCACATTTATTATGCTTCTAATTTTTTCTTCTGAATATATTGTTGTACTTAATTAATTTTCCTAATACTGCACATTATTAAATAAAATGTTATACGTTAATAAAGAGTTACGTCATCAAAAAACCTGAATGTAGAGCAAGTCTTGTATAAATGGAATATTCTTCAATATAGGTCAAAAAGTGAAAAATTGTGCCAGGGGTAGGAGGCTTTAAACAACGAAAATAATTTATGAAGGGGTTTCTGTGTTCCAGCCAAACCCCTCACAATATGTACCTTTTCAATATAAAATTTCGACCTGGCCTATATATATATATATATACTGTATAGCCCCTATATAATTTAGGGTGGTCCAAAGAGGGTGAAAATGAAAAATATATTTCTCATGACATTTGAACATATTCCACAACCACTACCGATGTTGGAAATAAAAAACTGAATCGATTTGTGCATATTTATATCATCAGTTTGGATGGCAAATTTCTTCAAACTTGGCGCCACCCTTAAATATTAATGGATTTAGCTCAAAGTCCGATCTAGGATCTATTTCTATATAAGGAATGAGAAAATGCATCAGAAGCTTTTGTGTGTGTATTTTAATTTTTTTTATCATATATGATGTGTGTGGCTCACCCTAATATATATATATATATATATATATATATACACACACACACACAGGGCCCGGATTTAGCTATAGGCGAACTAGGCGATCGCCTAGGGCCTCGCGCCAAAGGGGGCCTCGCTCAAGCTGTTTTGCGCGTTCTGTCCTGATATTTCTTGATCCGAACTGTTGCTTCGGCTGAAAGAAGTTTCTCGCGTCTCAAACTTATTAAAACATATTTGCGTTCCACCATGTCTCAAGCGAGATTGCAATCATTAGCTATGTTATCAATAGAAAACGATATAACAAATTCATTAGATTATTCACAATTAATTGAAGAGTTTAGCTCGAAGAAAAGTAGAAAAGCATTGCTGTAATATTCAAGGAGCATCTGAACCAAATATTGAAGCTAGTGATGGGACGATTAATCGGAATCGGAATCGAGAATCGGAAGAATCGAGCATTTTTCAGGAATCGGAATCGGAATCGAGAGAATTGTACCCTGATTTCCGATTCTTAAACTTTTAATTGAACCAGTTTTGAAATGTAAACTTTAAAATTTAAATGAAAGAAGATAAATTTTATTTTTATTGTATTGTAGCTATACATTAAAACATGTATATCCATGATGTGTAATCAAGAAGATTAAAATGAATTGTTACAACTTACAGTTGATTTTTATTTTTGAACCAATCTATTATAATTTATAATTTATATTACCATAATCATAATGTAAATAGTTAATCTTACCAGAGTAAAATATGACAATTTCCAGAAAAACAAGTACCGTATAGAATTATATTTAAAAATATTGAGAATCGGAATCGGAATCGAGAATCGTATCGGAATCGAGACTTTTTAGTGGTATCGGAATCGGAATCGGAATCGTTAAAAATTTTGGTATCGTCCCATCACTAATTTAAAGCATCAATATTTAGCCTGATAAGTCGATCGCTCACTATTATAAAAAATGAAATGTCAACATCTCTTATACATCACATATGAAAAACGTTTGTATACTATGGAAAGTCATTACCTATAATATTATATAAATCTTAGAAATCATTGTCTTATATTTTCGATACAAATCTTGATTCATATTATAATTTATACTTATTTGTATGGTTTATTTATATTTCTTATACAATTTCCATGCGTGATTATTTTGGTTTGGTTTAATTTTTAAGTGCTGGCATAGTTCTGTCTATGCGGGATTCTAATATTGCTGGTATAGTACCGATAAGTAAGTCCATATTTTCATATATATATAGGCCTAGGGCCTCGCAATTTCTGGATCTGCCTAGGGCAGCGGTGGCCAACACGTGGCACATGCGCCAAATGTGGCGCATTGGTCTTTCGAAATTGGTGCATTATGCTTTTAGAAAAATTATGTAAAATTTCTTTCAAAGTATTGAAAAATGAATTTGACAGTTATATTACAAATTTGGGTACTTTCCTGTTAACGGGAATACCATAAAATAAGTTTTGTTTGTTTGTTATGTATTTTTGCTCTCGTCATTTTCGTTTAAACTAACGAAAATATCACAACTTAACCTAACCAATCATCAAGGGCGTACAGTTGACCTACCGGGCATAGAGCAAAAATACAAACTTTTTTTTAGGGTATTCCCGTTAACAGGAAAGCACCCAAATTTGTTACATATTTTAATGTGATACATGAATAATATAATTGAGAATACACGCTGATCATAAATATTTTTATTATTTAGTAACTTTTAGAATTTGCATACAATCGTGCGTTTGGAATTGGCATCCATATCTAATTTAACTGAGTGGGTCGCTAAAAACTCGCTATTGTGACTATTGTTTCAGCATCTAAAAATGCAGAGCGAAAATAATGATAGTGAAATTGATTTATCAAAATATATTGCGAAAATAAAATTAGTGCAAGATTCATTTGAAGCTCGTTTTAGTGAATTTGTCAAAGAGGAAAATAACATATTCACATTTATCTGCCCATTTTCGATTACTGAACAAAAAATCAGCGACTTGCCTACTAGTATACAGATGGAAGTTACTGATTTAAAAACAAATTTCATAATTAAAACTAAATTTGATGAGCTTCCTCCGATCCCTAATGCTGCCGACATGATCAATTTTTGGAAAATATTGCCTTGCGAACAATTTCCAAATCTTAGAAAATTTGCTCACGGTTACATCTGTCGATTTGCAAGCACATACCGGTGTGAGCAAGCATTCTCATCTATGAAACTGATAAAAAATAAACAACGGTCACGACTCACTGACCCCAATCTGAAAAATCTGCTTTTACTTTCAACAACAGATTTAAAGCCCAATATAAACAAGTTGGCGGGATTAAAACAAACTCAAAAATCTCATTAAAGGTAAGCTTAATTTTTTTATTATACTATATGCATTTGTTGTCACTAAGATTTTTTTGGCGCATCGGAACTCAGGCACAAAAAAAATGGCGCTCGGTATGTAAAAGGTTGGCCACCACTGCCTTGGGCCTCGCAACTTCTAGATCCGGCCCTGTATATATATATTATATATATATATATATATATTATATATATATATATATGCGCATGGAACAAGGAACTCTTCTGGGAAAATTAAAGCATGACCCGGTCATGACCCGTTGCTCACGTTGGGCTTCCATCACGAAAAAGAAAAACTTTAGTATTTGTCATTTACCATTATTTATTCAGACTACAGTGGGATTTAATTTTCCCAGAAGAGTCCCTTGTTCCACGCATGGTCTGTGTGTAACATTATTTATACGAGTATTAGGGATGTACCGAATACTAAAATTCACTGAATACCAATATTTGGTGCAAAACTATTCGGCCGAATACCGAATAGTTTTATTTGGGTTATTAGGAGGCGTCATATAAAAAACTGAAGCCTTTATCAGTTTGACAGCACATAGAATTAATAGTAAATGTGAGCAAAAGCAGCATGTTTTAGCCACCAAAAATCTGCCAGATTCCCATACTCGTGAAAAATTTGCAACTGCATTGACTTCTATATTGCAAGAATGGTCTATAAAGAGCGATCGTGTGCATGCAGTTGTGCATGACAATGGCTGTAATATTACTAAAGCCGTTAGCGTTCTCAAAATTAGGTCTACTCCTGTTGCTTGTGCGAATCATACTCAAGCACTCGCAGTTGATGAAGCCCTTCTTAAGCCAGAAGTCTGTTTCAGAGATATGTGCAATTGCGCGCCCAATCTGTTGCATTTTAATTATTCATCTCCAGCCTTTGACATACTTAAGGAATTCCAGAAGCAACATAATTTAGCCGAAAACAAACTTCTAAAAGACGTTATCGCTCAATGGACCTCTACATTCTATATGCTACAACGACTATGACATACTGTAGCAACCTTCACTAATTAAGTGGACTCTAATTCAGTGTGTTGTAAAGCTTCTTAGTGGATGTGAAAAATTAACGAACGACTTTTCCTATGATTATTCTTGTCTTCACATGGTGGCTCCCGATGTAACGGGTCTCGTGGTATTTTTGCCTAACATAAATGATGATGCAGGTGTCATCTGTCATATTATGAAAAATGATTTACCTAATAGAAAATTTACAGAATCATTTCAGGCGGTGGAAGGCAGACATTACTCCATGATTTCTCATGTTTTAGATTCTTGTTTCAAATTTGCTTGCATAATAGTGCCTGAGTTTGTAAAAAATTAGATAATCATTGTCTGCATCACCTAAAGCTAGTCCTGCACATAATATAACCTATGGCGATGAAGCAACTGATTTTGGTTCATGAGAAGATGAAGAACCTTTGAAAAAGAAGCCGAAGGTTAATTTATGGAGTTATTTCGATGAGGTTGTGCCTCCACTTATCAAAAATAGTCAGAAAAGTTATCAAAAAGAATTAGACATCTATTCACAGGAGCCACGAGTCAGTCGCGACACGAACCCTCTTGATTGGGGTCGCCATAATGGTGAAAGATTCCCGAAACTACTGAACAGCTGGGTTTTGCTGCGCGCCGCCTGACGTCACCGGGTCTCAATCCCGGGGCCGATGGATTCGTAGTCAGCGATGCTAACCACTAGCTACACCACCAAGGCGCATATGTATATATATATATTAGGGTGAGCCACATATACAGTATATGGTAAAAAATTAAAATGCACAAATGTTTTTTTTTTTTTTTTTTTGGACAACCCTAATACATACAGTATATAATGTGTAACATATATATATATATATATATAAGCTCCTTGTTAATAGCCTTAAAATTTGTAAGTCTACTTTGCAATAGAAGGTTCGTTGGGTTGGGGGGGGGGCCGAGCCGAGAATTAAAAGAAAAGAACGCAGAAGCAAGATTCATATTCATATAAAAGAAGGAGAGAAATTTATGTATTTATAAATCGTATTAAGACCGGACATTGTTCTCAAAGTGGCGAGAAACAAGAATCGTGGAACATATTGCGTCTTTAGACCTTTTATGAAAACAGTATTTTTAAAATTATTTTTCGTGTCCTGTTTACTTTTTTATTTATTTTAACATTTGTTATACAAATACGACTTTAAAGAGAAACAATTACGTCTTGTTAAACGATGTTAAGCAATGGTAAACAATGGTAATACAATGAAACAATGCACAGTTTCAGCAAACACCATTTTTCATGATATATATATATATATATATATATATATCACTTTAGGTGAGTTCGAACGACGGTTCAGGATCGACCTACGGTCGACCCCTCTGCAGCATCCCGCCTCATTTGCGGGATTTGGTGAAAGAGGGAATTGCTGTCTGATCTCCTCCTGCCCTCGTAGCCAGCCACGCATGGTTGGTCAGGGACTTTGCGCACTGCGCAGGAGTCTGTCCAGCTGGTTCTTGAAGTTATTCAGGTCGGTGTGCTGGTGATTCCTCACTTATTTAGGTAGGATATTGAAAAGCTTTGGGCCTCTTATTCTGAGGGTATTGTCCATCCTCATTTTTATGGTCCCTTGTCCCACCGCAGTGAAACTGTACAAAATCTACCTCTTTTCTCATTCCAGTTTGTTTCATTTCTAAGGTTAGGGACAGCCCTCAAGTATTTTCCATATGTATATTATTGTGTACCGCTCGTGCCTTCTTTCGAGAGAGTAGAGTTTCAGTGATTGTAGTCGAGACCAGTCTTCACCTTCCGTTTCCTCTATCTTAGACGTAAAAGTCCTTTGTATAGCTTCAATGTTCGCAATGTCTCGTTTTCTGTATGGGCTTGTGAGTACTGAACAATACTTAATTATTGGTAGGACTAGACTCTTCCATAATTTGAGCAGGATGTTTACCATGATGTTTACTTTTCTGCTGCGGAAGCTCCTCCAGATGATTCCTATTATTTTTCTAGCCGTTGTAATTTTGATGTTACAGTGCTCTCTGAATTCTGCATCCGACGACAATATTACTCCAAGATCCCTGACTTGTGGATTTGGTGTTATCTGTTTGGCTTGCGGAGTTTTGTACCCTTTTTTTCTGTAGCTTCTTGTTATTACTATATCTTAGAAGGTGGAATTTTTCTTTGTTGAACTTCATATTGTTGTCTTCTGCCCACTGGAATAGTGTTTCAATGTCGTTTTGTAATCTTTCTATGTCACCTTCGTTCAATATTTCCTTACATGTCTTTGTGTTATCTGCGAAACATGATACAATACTGTCTTTGATATCTGCATCAGTATCTGCAATCATTATTATGAACAGCAAGGGAGCTAGTACTGTCCCTTGTGGGACAGAGCTCTCTACTTCCGAGACTTCCGATTTTACTCCATTTACCACCACTCTTTGTGTTCTTTGCGTCAAGAAATTAAATGTCCATCTTCCCAGCTTCCCAGTAATTCCTGCTGTATTCTTAAGTTTGTGCTATAATTCCATGGTCACATTTATTGAAGGCTTTAGCAAAGTCAATATAGATTACATCTATGTTTTGTCCTCGACACAGTGTTTCCAATATTTTCTTTTGGTGGTCTAATAGCTGTGATAGGCATGATCTTCCAGCCCTGAAACCATGTTGATTTGGGTTGGATAAGTTCTTTTCTTGTAGGTAGTAGGTAGTTTCGCTTCTAATTATACGTTCAAAGCACTTTGTGAGGTGAGAGCTACCTGCCGATAATTCTTGGGCATTGCTCTGTTGCCACCTTTGAATAAAGGGGCAATGTTCGCGTTCTTTAATGACAGTGGAATTTGTCCTGTGTCGAGTGATTTCCTCCATAGTAAGTATAGCGGTTTGACAATACTCTCTCTACATTTCTTCAGAAATGTGGCACTCCATGTGGTCTGCCCATGCCGATTGTCTCGCATCTGTGATAGAGCCTTAATTACACACACACCACACACACACACACACAACACACACACACACACACACACAGGTTGACAAAAGTAAATAGACGTAACGATTGATTGTCCTCGAGAATAAATGGCAAAGCTCATCAATGGAATGCCAGAAGGTTGTCACCTTTACGTAATGGAAAGGGGAAAGTAAAACAATTCTAACTATATTCATTCAATAAATCTGTTTTATTTATTCACTTTTATTATCAGATAAAAAACTATAGAAAAACCGAAGGTGTCTATTTACGGTTGTCAACCCTCTGTGTATATATATTGGCTAAAGGTTAAATCCCCAAATAGCGCCAATAGCAAACCACTCCCCCCCCCCCCCCCAATTAATTCCGACTTTGTAAACGAGTCGAATTTTCTTGCAGAAGATACTTTTTGACGTTAGATCAGTTTAACTCGGGTTAACCTGCGTGACCGGACAGCTCATACCAGGACAACACATACCCGGACAACTCAGACCCGGACAACTCATACCTAGGACAACTCATACCTAGGACAACTCATACCTAGGACAACTCATACCTAGGACAACTCATACCTAGGACAACTCATACCTAGGACAACTCATACCTAGGACAACTCATACCTAGGACAACTCATACCTAGGACAACTCATACCTAGGACAACTCATACCTAGGACAACTCATACTCTCTTCAACAATTACCACCCCAATGTTGATCTTTTCATCTATATCCACCCCGAAAGTTTAAACTCTGCAAATTAACCAAAATAAGATAAGAAAACAATAACAACAAATTTATTATTTATTGCAAACATATAATAAATAGAGAACCATTATTTACATAAGATAAAATTTGAATGCCCGGTTAGGTCAACTGTACGCCCTTGACGATTGGTTAGGTTTAGTCGTGATGTTTTCGTTAGTTTTAACGAAAATATCACGACTAACCTAACCAATCGTCAAGGGCGTACAGTTGACCTAACTGGGCATTCAATGAACCCAATGGTTCCCTGAGTTTTTTATGATACACACAGACCGTGCATGGAACAAGGAACTCTTCTGGGATAATTAAATCCACTATAGTCCGAATAAGTAATGGTAAATGACAAACACCATAGTTTTTCTTTTTCATGATGCAAGCCCGACGTGGGCAACGGGTCTCTCGCAAAGAGGTCCCATAAATATAGCTTCCCTCACCAGTTATCTGCAAAGCAGACAGGATCCAGCTTTGGGACATGGATCTAGGGTTTAAAGCAGCCTAGCCCCACTACATTTAGAACCTCAATATAAGTAAAATACTCGTTGCCCCTTTTTCTTTGATTTATTCAATCCGACGTGAATGCAACGAGTCTTTTACTTATATTGAGGTTCTAAATGTAGTGGGGCTAGGCTGCTTTAAACCCTAGATCCATGTCCCAAAGCTGGATCCTGTCTGCTTTGCAGATAGCTGGTGAGGGAAGCTATATCTATGGGACCTCTTTGCGAGAGACCCGTTGCCCACGTCGGGCTTGCATCATGAAAAGAAAAACTATGGTATTTGTCATTTACCATTACTTATTCAGACTATAGTGGATTTAATTATCCCAGAAGAGTTCCTTGTTCCATGCACGGTCTGTGTGTATCATATATATATATATATATATATATATATATATACACAATTATACATATATATATATCGTTTGTACGTGCTTGTTCCTGGAGGTTTCACGTGCGCCCTCCCGGCCCTAGCACCCAAGGATGATGGGGCTCGACCCTGCAGTCCTTGTCATCCTTGGTCTTTTTCCACTTCGACTGTCCCCTCCACCCTTTCTTTTTCCTCTGTCTTTCCTCTCACTTTTTCTTTGTTTTTCCACTGAGATATGCCCTTTAAATAGAGGTGAATCGGTTCTTCCCGAACTAAAAAAAAAAAAAAAAAAAAAAAAACATATATATATATATATATATATATATATATACACATATATATATATATATATATATATATATACACATATATATATATATATATATACAATTATACATATATATATATATATATACATATATATATATACATATATACATATATACTGTATATAACTTGCATGAATTTTAAATGTTTAAATTTAATTTTTAATTTTACAAAATAAATGTTTTCATTAATTTTTCATTTTTTTTTCTGGTCCTAGGTATGAGTTGTCCTAGGTATGAGTTGTCCTAGGTATGAGTTGTCCTAGGTATGAGTTGTCCTAGGTATGAACTGTCCTAGAACCGTTAACCTGACCTAACTTAAAACAAATCACTGGTTGCGTAAAAGCCTGAGGTAGTATACGCTTTCTGTAAACTTTTTTAATAGAACTACTACACTACTTTAAAACAAGCGTAAGTGATTAAAAATTTAAAAATATAACGTATGACCCGTTGGAGCTACTGGGTAAAAAATGGGCACCGACGAAAATTTACGCAAATATTCGATCAACTTGGGCATTTGTAACATACTGTGTATATACAGTATGTATATATATATAAAATGTGTGTGTGTGTGTGTGTGTGTGTGATTCAAAAGTCCTGTTTCAGAAATTAATTTACAAATAAACCCTATTAGGCAGAACTTTTGAGTCGCTTTATATATCGTTCCACGTGCCAAATTTCTCTCTCTCATTAAATAAATGAAATGTTATTAATCCACTTTCAGAATAATGTTCCCACCCCATCAGTCTGCATCCTTCAGGTGATGTCCTCGGATCATTAATTTTAAGGAGAGGCTGACTCCAATCTTAATAGCTGTAATCTTTCACCTAATCTCGCTTAAGTATTGCATTTACAAGAAGAGCGGTTTTTTTAGTATGTAAAATACTTTTTGTGCATACTAAGAATATTGTAGTTTGCGAAGGGAGATAGATTTAGGTCAGGTTAATGATGTATGTTAAATTTTGTTTTATGTTAGGTTAACTTGGGTTAGGCTTACATAGCGTCGCCAGGTTTTAAATATCGAAATACAAGGCAGCTTCGGGGTGGATCGTGAAACTTCGGTTGACGCTTAGTTTGTACACACACACACACACACACACACACACACACACACACACACACACACTACGAGTCTGCGCTTAAATACTTGCACTATTTGACTTAAAAAACTATTAATACTGTCGTCGTGTAGTATGTTTCTTTGCATGAGTAGTTAAAATTTAGTTACTCGGAATTCACTTTTCATCGCCTCTCCTATACCAGGGTTTCTCAACCCACTTACTTCCATTACCTACCTGAAGCAGTGGCGCTCACCCCGTTACCCCTAATGACGCGTAAATTAACCAAAAGTTAAAGTAGTAGTTTATAATCATACAATTGTCTTTAAACACCACTCGTAAATAAAATATGTATGGCTTCCATTACCCCCCCTGCATATCCCAAATTACGCCTTTGGGGGTGCTTGTCCCGAATACAAAATACGGGACATCCCGTAGAATATGGGTTATCTGGCAACCCCTGGTTTACGAAGGTTGGGTTATGTTGGGTTAACGTAGGTCAATGTTTTATTAGTTTAGGTTAATGTAAGTTATTTCCCTTAACTTTGGTTAACTTTGGTTGCCCGGAGAATTTCCTGTTGGTGTTTTAACCCTTTCACTCCAGTTCTGTATCAGCATTCAGCAATAACGTCCAACAATGCATGTTTTGAGGTACCCTGGTTACCTCATCGCCAGGGTACCTCATCGTGATGAAAGGGTTAAAGCGGGGACTTCGATATACATGGACTGCGCACGCAGACACTTTGGCTCAGAGTGGCGGGCCAGAGGAGGCCTAGCCTCGTTTAGCCCAAAATGTGAATACTTTGCAAAAATGGGTAAAACATGTCTAATTATGGTACATAAACATATCGATATAGTTTAACGTGTGTGTGTGTGGTGTGTGTGTGTGTGTGTGTGTGTGTATTTATATTGTATTGTGTGTTTATATGTGTATTCAGATTGCATTGAAAGACGTTTTGGTTGGTACCGACAACTAAATGGTGCTAATTATTATGCAAGTGTAAGACAATTCCTTGAGGCGGAAAAAACAATAAGACTCACTGAAGTTGGAGAATTTTATTAAACTTGTATATCAGAAAAAAAGATGTTTGAAGGGAGCAATTGTGCTAAGGAACAGCAAATAGGTACTGATGCTATGGTACTTCTTGAAAGCATTGAATTTCAAATTGAATTAGAAAGTGTTTCACCTGACGACAATGCAATTCTATTTTATATCTATACTTGTACCTCGCTTAACGCTCAGGATGCGTTCCTAGAAAATGGAGCGCTAACTGAATCAGCGCAAAACGGGGTCATCATAGCATGTTTATATAGAAGATAGGTGAACATATAAATTAAAGTAAAATAGTAATGACTCTTTTATTAACATATAAATGAAAGTAAAATAGTAATAACTCTTTTATTAAGGAAATATTGTTTATTTAGTGAGCAAATATTATGGGAAATGCATTACAGTATATAACAAATACGATATTATTATTTACCAAATTAATTGCACTTATATTTCAGAAGAAGGGCCGGCCTTAGGTTCTTCAAGCCTTGTTTTTTTGGTCATGTAAGCATCAAGAGTTAATTGCCGTTTTTTAAGCTTTCTCTCACGAAGTATTTCTTGGTAGCAAGATATCATTTCAAGAACACCTCGCCTTGCCTTGGAACTCCGCTCATAATCTGAATCGTGTTCAACAAACTGATCCATGATTTCTGTGATTGTGGTGATGCTGTTGCTGAGGAATTCTGTTGTTAATTTTTTTGCCAAATTTAAAGAAGCACCCACTTCAACTTGACGCTTACCAGCTTCTAGAAGACGTAACACTCTAAAAATATATGCCAAAATATACAAAAAGGCTTTCCGCAACATGTACTTCGTACGAAAAGCACCGAATGACTAATTGACTCACTTAGAAATAATCAGCGATAATGTCCATACGCTTGAGTTGCCAGAAAGCGCTATAGCGAAACAGCGCAGAGCGGGGCAGCGTTAAGCGAGGTACTACTGTAATTCTATTTTTATCAATCAAGAAGACACTAAAATGCTCTTCTTGCTGTCAACTTATTGTCAAAGATGACACAATTCCTACAGTAAATATTGAGATTCCAACAGGAGTAATGAGTGAAAGTGATACAACTAAAAAAGACAGTTTCTTGAATGCAATAAACCGTGGTGGTTTATGTAATCCTTCTGACATAGTGTTTGTAACAGCAGTTCATGCCTATGAACTTTATCCGATCATCTTCAAAGATAATTCTTTGAGATCACAAATCTTAGGATTCGAAAATCCTAGAGCAGTTTTTGTTAAAATTTTTGTTGAAAAGATGGCAGAAAATGAAAACACAGAAACATTATGTAATATTAAATGTGACAATAGTCATAACTTCAAAAAGTGTGTTGAAAAAGTTTCCCAAACAATATTTAATATTGGTACAAAAAATTATGAGTGAAGTGAACAGCCAAATTCATGCAGAACGGAAAAGAAAGTCGGCTACTAAGGATGATAAACAATCACCAAGTGTAAAAAAGATTGCTAAATTGCAATCTGATAAAATGTAATTACAAATGTAAGTTGCATTTTTTATTAAAATTAGTGATCTTAAATTGTTTTTTGTTAAAATGTTCCGTTTTTGCAATATATGATAGTTCAAAATAATAATATTGACATAGGTGAGTCCGGGGACTTCGATACCCCCACCCCCTTAAGCAATGTTGAGTGGCTAAAATGTTGTTTTTTGCTCTTAGGTATGGTTAAAAACATGGTAGGAGTCCATTATAACACATTTTTTAACTTATTTGCATTCTTTCGAAACCCTAGGCCTCCTTCTGGCCCACCCAAAAATCGCGTGTCGAGTCCATGTACAGGGTGTACATAAAGTCAGGATCTATTTTTGTGAAGCACTTGGAAATTATATGGAATTCAATCATAAATGATAAAGTGGTAACATTTATTAAATAATAGAGTAGGATCGAGTAGGATTCGCCCATCAGTATTCCTGCACAGCTCAAATCGTTCCGCAGCATTTCTAAACACATTCTGGAGCATTTGCGGGTTATGTTATCTGCAGCAGTTCGTATATAAGTTTTCAAGGCTCGTAATCTTCGTCTGATAGACGTGCGATTTGATAAAGCCCCATGCAAAGAAATCTAAAGGGGTTAAATCTGGTGATCTCGCTGGCCAAGGTCTGTTGCTTCCGCGTCCGATCCAGCGATTTGAAAACGTCCATTTAGATAATCCTGAACAATTTTGGCATAGTGACAAGGAGCACCATCATGTTGATAGACGACGGTACTAACAATCCTATCCCCAATCAGCTGAGGTTCAAGGAATTGCTGCAACATGTCCAGATAAATAAGCCCCGTAACTGTAGCTTCAGCAAAGAAAAAAGGGCCATAAACCTTAGATTTTGTTAAACCCATCCAGACATTAACTTTAGGCGAGTCTCTTTCCCAATTTTGGACGAAATCATTCGGTCTTTCATCTGCCCAAATTCGACAGTTATGGCGATTTACTTTTCCACACGTATGGAAAGTGGCTTCATCACTAAAGAGAATGTTGTCCATTAAATTATCACTCCAGATTTGTTCTACGAGATCAACACACACAGCACTTCGTCGAGGGAAATCTTCCTCATGTAAATCATGTAAAACCTGCAAATGATAGCTTTTCTTCTGCAAATTAACTTTCAGAATTTTGTGCACAGATGACGTCGGGAGGCCGAGTCTGTGTGATGCAGCACGAACGGACGTACGTGGCTCCTGTGATAATTCCGCGTACTGCATTCACGGTAAGATCTGACATACACGGTCGTCCTGATCTTGCTTCATCATTTACAGATCCCGTTCGTTTAAATTGTTCACCAATTTTCGTATTGTCTTCTCTATTGGCCCCGGCTTATGAAATCTTCTAAACTTCTCTCTGATGTCATTGTATTTCTTTCCCTCGATTCGCCAAATTACTATTGCCACACGCTCTTCTGTATTCATTCTAAGGGCTTCTGAAAAGAAAATAGAAAAAAATAATTATTCCACAAAAATAGATCCTGACTTTATGTACACCCTGTATATCGAAGCCCCTGGTCAAAGCATATTAGATTCGTAAAAGCAATTAAGAATGAAGAAGCGCAAGCGCAAAAATTCAAGTTTCTAATTCGCAGCTTACAATTGATAATTTGCAATTTACTATTCATATTTTTTGTTTTATTAAATTATTTACTTAGCTTCTGTATGAACATGTAATTTCCGGATGAAAAAGTTCGCCTAGAAACATTGAAATATCTGAAACGCATCAAAAATTACTAATCAGTAATATTTATAAAATTTTATCGCTGCCACCAAAACAATAAAATAATAAAATTGGTAGTTTTTCATGCTTTCTAGGCGAAATTTTTTCCCAAACTGTACGCCAACCAGGAAAATAATTCAAATTTACAGTGAAACAAATGAAATACAAAAAAAAAACCTGATAAAGTGAAATAGTCGAAACTTTTTTTTTCCTTTTAACGGACATTGACTGATGACTGGAAACTCATTAGAGATTCTGAGCGAGTTTTTAAAATGTTTGTTTGAACTCTTTCTCAAACTGTTTTTTATATATATATATATATATATATATATATACATATATATATATATATATATATATATATATATATATATATATATATATACACGAAGTTATGACCTCGCTGGTATTTTGCCATCTTTCAAATAAACAAAACGTGAATTGAATTTAAATTCGGATTTGTTTTCGGAAGCTTCACGAATTATTTTGAATTCTAAACTCGGAATGTGATGAAATTTCCAACATTAAATGTGTCTGAACTCAATAATGACGTGTTTTTAAGTATAAGATTTATAAAATTTTACTTCTCTCATTTAGTTCACGCATGCGCCGAAATTAGCGCTAAAATGCTAAAAAAAATGCGAAAAGCGAAGGTTTATGCGAATATAAGTTTGGAAATATGCTTATACCTGAAATGTTACGTAAGACAGGGGGATTATCCCACTCGGCGCCATTTCCATTTCATTTCACGTCCAAGAGTGAGAATATCAAAGGAGGCAATTCTCAAATCGATCTACGTAATTCCAATTCATCATATTTTCATTTTCGTCCACGGATTTCGCACTTTGGTCCGCGTGAGGTTAGGCTAATGTTTGGCTAATATTTCCTAACTTAACCTAACGTTTCTCATTTGGCGACTTTACCGCGAATGAGAATAATAATGTTCCCAAATAAAGAAACTTTTCCTCAAATGCGAATTTCTCACTTTGCGCATTCTCAATTGCGGACCAAGAATGGGAATAACACTGAGTGGGAAGTAATTTCCTGACCATATATAAATGTAGAGTAGTCAGCTACTTAATCTTATCTTAAAAAAAGGTTCAGTATCATATATATATATATATACCGAGTTGCGGCAACCGTATTAGTTTTATGCCAACCAATCTAAATGGTTAGTTCAACTATGTAAATTTATTACCAGAAGAATAGTCATGGTCAGTGGAATCATCGTATGGTTAAATTACCTGGTTGGCAACTATTTAACTATGTACAGTGGCGCTGATAAGTAATCGTACAGAGAAATGTTTGTTATATTCGTCTTTATTTTTCGTATTATGCTTAGAGCAGTTATGAAAAGTTTTTAACCATTCGTTTGGAAAAATTTAACAAATAACAAAAATTTGTTTAACTCAAACATATAATGTAAAACATCAAATAATTTGAACAAAATAAAGAAAAAGTTAAAACGCGAAAGTTTTGTACATTTACTTCCAAAATTATTTGATATTTTGTATGTCCACCTTTTGTTTGAATGAATTCATTGATCCTTTTTTTTTGGTATTTTTCTAGAAGGTTTCGACTTCTCTCGGTAGAAATTTTAGTCAATTCTTCTAAAGAAAATTGTTGCAATTCATTCAGATTCGAAGGGTTTCTCTTGAGGACAGCTTTTTTTTTAAATCAAATCTTAAATTCTTGATTAAATTGAGATCTGGGCTCTCACTGAGCCACTCCAGAAGCTTGAAATTCTTTTGTTGAAGTTATTTCATGGTGCTCTTACTTTCATGTTTTGGGTTATCCTGTCGCAGTGCCCAACTGCGACCCATTTGCAACTCCCGAACTGAAGATAATACATTTTTTTCCAAAATTTCCTGGCATTCCTTCGAATTCAAGATTCCATTGATGACAACAAGCTTTCCTGGACCAGAAGCACTAAAACATATCCAAAGAAGCAACCTACCACCACCATGTTTAACCGCAGGAAGGATATTTTTTCCTCGAATGCAGTATTTGATTTTTGCCAAAACATATCGTTGCTCGTTCACGAATAATTCAATTTTGGTCTTCTCTGTCCAGAGAACTTTCTTCCAGAATGCAAATCCATCATTTTGATGACCCATGGCGTACTTTAAACAGCTTCTTTGTGCACGTTTCGTAGCGGAGGTTTTCTTCGTGCAACTCTTCCATGCAAACCATTCTTTCTCAATGTACGACGTACAGTAGGAGGATAGACATCGATCTTAGATAGTCGTAGTGTTTAGCAAATACCACCCGCGGTCACTAGTGGACTCGCAGCAGCCATTCTTTCAATCGGTGTAGCTGTATGTTCTGAAATCTTACAAGGTCGTCCACATCTTGGTAGAATTTTAATTATTCCAAAGCCTTTCTATTTCTTTATAACTGGAAAACCGTCGTAAATGGAGCTCCAAGTTTTTCCTATCTTCCTATATCTCTTTCCAGACTCGTGTGGAGCAATAACAGATCTGTAGAGAACGCTTTACCACGACGACCCATTGCTTACTAGTGACTTGTACAGTCATTCGTCTTCCATGAAGATTGACAGAGAAAATTCTAGAATTCAGAATGCCACAATTTCTATTCAATAAACAACCAAATATTGATAAAATTTTAAATTCTTCAAGCAAAAAAGGTGGACACACTTTTGCATTTTAACTTTTTTTTTATTTTCCTCAAATTATTTGATGTTTTACATTATATGTTGGAGTTAAACTAACTTTTTGCGTGTTAAATTTTTCCAAACGAACGTGAACGGTAAACTTTTCATAACTCTCCAAACATAAAAGATAAGGACAAATATAACTGAAATATTTCTATGTACAAATACTAATGAACGCCACTGTATGATGGAACTAAAAAATTTTTCTCTACGTAGCTGAGTGCGTACCCTATTAAAATCTATACTATACATCTTTTATATTAGTCTCTAAAACATACAAAACTAATAGGTTGAAAAAAAAGATGGTCCCCAATATTTGTTACGCCTAAAATATTTTTATAGTCTCTATCGAAAACCTATTGGAAGCCTCCTGAAAAGCTGGTTTGAATTGTCTTCTTTCTGGGGCTAAATCCACCCTGATCCGAAGGAAATTTATCAACCAGAAACGAATCATTTGGTCGAATAAAAACTTTATTTACGATATAAAATATTAGGTAAATTCTTTCTATATTTTTGATAGTTTTACGTTAGAGTAACCGAGATCAGTTCTTGGAAAATATTTCTCGACGCGTTTTGTGAGACCATATATATTCGAGACAGTTTGAAGGTTGAAGCATATTATCTATATAGAGAAGGTTACCAAAGTAAATAGACCCTCTTCCCCCCCCCCCCCCCCCCCCCCAATCTGAAGGTGTCTATTTACTTTTGTCCTTCCTCTATTTTAGTTCGCGTATTACTCGAAAAATTGCGAAGTTTGTAACACTTTTTAAATTAATTTAGGAGTGGAAAATGGTGTAGATTTTTTTCTGAACTAAAAAGAGTCCTCGATGCGCTTTCTGGCACTCGAAGGAGAGAGATTTTTTCTCAGCACGAAGAAGGATTTATTGGAAATGAATAACCTTCATTGATAAAATAAATGCAATTTTACAATTTTTGTTTTTACAATAAATTTAAAATAAATAAATTGTGAAATTGAACTATTTATTTTATTTTATTTGGCCCTTAAGCTTTAAGCTTTACTGGGTATGTTCCCATCCAGTGCCCATCCCCAATGCATTATTCAACCAAGAGTGAAAAATCCGATAATAGGAATCTTAAAAAAGGCAATTTTCAAATCGGTTATTCCCTTCCCAGTGTCTGATTTCCCGCTGTACGTTATCAAATGCATCACAGACCTCTTTTTAGCCATACCCAAAATTGGGAAACGATTTTCGCACACTGGGAATTCCCACTTGGAATATTTTCACTCGCAGACTGAAGTGGGAATGGCATTGAGTGGCAAGTACAGTAATAATAATAATAATAATAATAATAATAATAATAATAAGTTAGTTGTAATCTATATAAGATAATTGTACGAGCCTCATTTTGGGTTAATTAAAGGTAAATGAATTATTCGTATAAAGGTGGTGATCAATCCGTGTTCAAATTTGTGCGAAAATTGGATACAATTTATTCCCGACAATGAAATTATTTTGTCTTGACTTCTTTAATTAAAATTAAGATAAAATATCTCTCGTGCGAATTATTATTACTATTTAAACGTATAACAGAGTGGTCATACAATATATTTAGAAAGAAGGACTCGCTTAGCATTTTCATCGGCTCAGCCGTTTGGTAAGGAAATATAATATATGAGTATAAAATCACCCTTTTAATGGGTTTTAATGAATTTTCGGTCCACATTTGATTACTTTTTGAAAATTTTAATTGGTTTTTGAATTTTGAAATTGTTGTGACACAATGTTTGTTAAGTAGTTTTCAAAAGTTCTCCACCTATTTTTTATTTATATATTTATTTATTTTTCTCAAGACTGAATTTACCTTTGGGAGTGAAGAAATTTAAAAAAAAAACGTTTCTATGGCCACAAGGTGGTCCAAAAGTCCCCATCTATTTTGCTGAAATTATAGTATTTTAGGATAAAAATGTAGTAATATAATTAGATGTATATTTATTTATCAGTCTTAGGTCTAAGATTCGATGTGAGCACCATTAGTGTCTCGGCAAATCTCAAATATATCCACTGCATTGCAGAACACTTTCTGAAGCATCTCTAGAGTTATTGTAGCGACTGCCGCGACAATGCGGGTTCGCAGATCCTGCAGTTCTGTAACTCTTGTTTTGTAAACCTCAGATTTCATAAAGCCCCACGCAAAGAAGTCTAATGGTGTTAAATCTAGAGAGCGTGCTGCCCAGGGCCTGTTTCCACCACGTCCACTCCAGCGATTTGGTAAGAGCTCATCAAGGTACGCCCGAACGATGTTTGCATAGTGACATTGAGCTCCATCCAGTTGAAGGACAGCAATGTTGAGAATGCCATCTGAACGAAGTTGGGGTTCAAAAAACTGCTGAAGCATGCCAAGAAAAATTGGCCCTGTTACTGTAGCTTCTGCAAAGAAAAGAGGTCCGTAAATCTTCGATCTTGTCATACCCAACCAGACATTAACTTTAGGAGAATCTCTCTCTCCCATCTCCTGTTTTTTCACAGCCCAGATACGGCAATTATGTCGATTAACTTTTCCGCAGGTGTGGAATGTCACCTCATCGCTGAAGAGAATGTGGTTTAATAAGTTTTCGGAATTAATTTTTTCACTCAAGTCTGTGCACATGGCCGCTCGTCTTGGATAATCTTGAACATAGTAACTTTTTTTTAATGTTGATTTTAAAATCCTTAGAACAGTCGTGTTTTGGTATGCTCAGTCTACGTGATGGTATACGAGTTGACATTCTAGGATTTGTTTCAGAGGCATCTCCTACCAATTCGGCATTTTCTTGAGAGGAACCTGGACGTCCAGATCTTGCCTCGTCATGAACAGATCCTGTTCTTTTAAATTTATTAACCAGCTCGCGAATTGCTTTGTCTGTAGGTCTTGGTTGAAATCTTGTTTCGAATTTTCTCAAATTTCTTTGCACTTCTTCCTTTGGATACGTAGTGTTACTACCATCCCACGTTCTTGTACATCCATTATCGTCTATGGCCTGTAGAAAATAAGATAGAAATATAACTATTTTAGCAAAATATGATAGATAGGGACTTTTGGACCCCCTATGAAATAATAATAATTCGTATATCAGATAAGCTTCTCGCATATATATATATATATATATATATATATATATTAGTATTATGCAAATCCACAAGGGAAAAGAACTTATTTCAAGCGCTCTCGTGTATTCAGCAATACACCTCGTCAGGGTTTTTCCTTGTGAGTTTGCATCATTCATTCATTTCATATGTTTAAGTGTGAAATTCATCCCATTCGAACCATCTATAGGTCTTCACGTCATTTGAACATGTATCTAAACGCGGAGGAAGGTCACCCAACCAACTTCTGTGCAGACCCAAGGTTGCTTAACCTAGTGCGTATTAAGAACTAAAACAGTGACCTTGAAAATTCTGTAACAGAGTCAAGATCATGAAAATATTAAATTTGGTATTTGGGTTATATATATATATATTATATATATATATATATATATATATATAGACGTTTACATGGTTTCACATTAAGAAAACCATAAGCAAAATGTTAAAATGAAAACGCAAATAAAGAACACGAAAGAATTCATTAAATTAAAAGAATTGAAAAAAATATACAGAAAAAAAGAATGTAAGATAATAAAAACATTTTTGTCCGCTGTCGTAAACCAAAATGTTGGGAAACAAAGTTGTATTTATTGGGAAATAACAACACAAACATTCCTAAAGTTTATAAACAATGTCGGATAATATTGTAATTGGTTAAACAAAATGTGTCTCCATCCACAGCAATTTGGCAAAACACTGTTTGAGACATTGTATTTTCGTCGAGAAATATGCGAGACATATGTTATCTTGTAAGAATTTGTATAACGAGAAAAAACGCGATGTTGTTTTCAATTTATTGAGACTCTCTCTCTCTCTCTCTCTCTCTCTCTCTCTCTCTCTCTCTCTGTAAAGACGCATCGTGAATTAGTTATTGTGTCAACTCCGAAAGAAATGTTTTAAAAGGATTGTATAATAATCCTGTGAGGAGGGCCAAGAAATTGGCACAGAGCTCAGACCAAATGAGTGCGACCAATTCCACTAAATCCTGGTTTATTATTACTGGCACCATCTGGAGTCGAACCCCTGACCAAAGTTTTTTTTACTTCGCTTATAAGAAAACGGTGTTACTCACTGAGCCACGTACACTGGCAAGGATTGTATAAGAGGCCAATTGTTTCTGTACATAGATTATCTAAATACCCATTTTTCATTCGCCATGAGGTAGGTCTAAACGTGAAGATAACGGAGCTGCCGTTAAGATTCAACATCACTAATCTTTTTCGGGCTGTACCGTTTACGCCAAAATTTAACTTGGGCGTTTTATATCGTTTCGTTTGAGCCAAATGAAAAATAGATGTCCTTTTTCTTCTGTATTAGGAAACGTTAGGTTAGGTATGAGTTGCGTTAGATTAGGTTAGTTGAACTCGCTGGTATAGATTTATACCGTATTAGAGTTTAATATAATTAACGCAACCGAAACGTACGTTTTGGCACAAACTAAACTATGCGAAGTGAACACATTTTCGCGTATGCGCTGAAGCACCATATCTGTAACCCCATCGCGGATTGTAGTTCGTTAAATGTAAGGGGTTCCAAAAAACCTTAGCCCCCCCCCCCATTTGCAGCTTACATGTTTACTTATATCGAAATAGTTTTTAGTGATTATAAAAATATATAAAATTCTTTATTTATTGCGGGTATTAAAATTACTCCAGCTGATAAAGTGATAATATAATGGCTTCTCAATTAATTGGTGATTCGGAGAGGCAACGTGTGATAGATCGCATACGAGCAATAACATTTCGGGAAGCTTGTGATGCTGGAGCCACCTTTATAACACGTTCATGGGTTGCCAAAAAGCTGCGAAGAAGTGAGGACTTCGTCAAAAGAAATTGAAATAAAACTTTGGATGAATGTGAAATGGATACAACCAAATCTGGGCGCCCAAATTTGCCACTCTTTCAGGAAACAAAGGACATCATTGAAAGCGGTACGCGTAAGCGGAAAAACAGCTGTGCTAAACTTTCTAGAGAGATCGAAGTGTTGAGAGGAAAGATCGTTAGTGGTGAGATCATTCGACTGTACGTACCGTCATAGGCAAGGTTTAAAGCCTTGGCATGAACTTCCAAAGCCAAGAAAAACTCAACTTAACATCGATGACAGAATGTGGTTTGCCCATTATCTTGAAGATTGGGATGTGGATGATTTCATGCATTTAGCTGTCTCCGATGAATTTTCTGTTTATGTAACACGTCGGCCTAACTACCAAAATGATCGAGTGTGGGCCACAACACCAGATGAAATCGATGACAATGAACATTATCGCGAATTATTAAAAAGTCCGGGACTGTGTTGGTGTGTTTGTTTTGTTCACTGCAAAGCTCATGTGGGTGCTGAAGCCAAATGGTCAGAGTTGGGATGGACAGTATTTTCGTGATATTATTCTATCCCAGCATGTCATTCCTTTTCTAAGAAACTCAAACAATGTTATGGATGTCGATCAGGTCACACTTCTGCACGATAAGGCCCCCTGCTTTAAGGCATTAGCCACTCAACAGTTGTTGCGGAACCATGAGATCGATTTCTTTGGAAATGAAGAATGGCCAGGAAATTCTCCTGACCTGAACGTCTGTGAACGCCTTGGATCAGTTATAAAGGACAAGGTTGAATGTCTCTTGTTTCAAGAACCTGCAGCAAATCGATTTTCGAAGGATACAATGACGCAACACATTGAAACTGTTTTAGCAAATTTGCGTAACGATCAAGATCTATTCACGTCACTTTTGGCAAGCTACCCAAAGCGAATTCAGGCTGTCTTGGAAGCCAATGGCGGGAACACCAAGTTTTAATTGTTTCTCATTAAATGCAGGATTAAATTCTCTTTTGTAAGGTATGTTTAGTTTTACTGTACCTCTAATGGTTTAGGCCATGGGCGAGGGCCTAAGGTTTATTGGAGCCCCGTATGGAGTATGAAGTTTGGTAAAACTTCAGATATGAAATAAAACCAACATAATTAGCCTCTATTTTTGTATGTTAATTTAACCCTGAGTTCAAATCTTGATTGTTACTTCCAGTTTCAGTTTGATTCCATCATGCCCCTTATGCCACTCGGGTATAGGATTAAAAGGGATGATGTTTGTTGTGGGGTAGTTCTTCTGCCTACTTCGTAACTGCAGCTTTAGGTCGCATTCGAACCATCTATAGGTCTTCACGTCATTTGAACATGTATCTAAACGCGGAGGAAGGTCACCCAACCAACTTCTGTGCAGACCCAAGGTTGCTTAACCTAGTGCGTATTAAGAACTAAAACAGTGACCTTGAAAATTCTATAACAGAGTCAAGATCATGAAAAATATTAAATTTGGTATTTGGGTTATTGGTCAAATATAGGTCGATGCCAATGCCAATGTTTAAATATATTTCCCAAAACGTTAACCGAATTAGTTTATATATATATATATATATATATACATATATATATATATATATATATATATTATATATATATATATATAAGGGCCGTAGCCATGGGGGGATAGGGGGATATATCCCCCCCGAAATTCTTCCCAAACTTAGAAATATATTCAGACAAAATACTTCTCTCTGCTTACTCCCCTTTCATGGAGCTCTTATTTTCTGGAATGGATTTACATTTCCGACTCACCGAACTCTATAAGGCGCTCATGTCGATTAATGAACTTACGCTTCCGACTCTTAAGTTTGCTTGCTTTTAATTGGTCCTCTTGCCTACGTCACGAATGACGTCATTTTCTTTTAATGTGCCCATTGGCCATGTGCAGTCGTCACTCATGATGTCAATTCTTAATATACGGTCAGTCATGCTGTTTACTTCCTTTGTTTTTCACGTGTTGTGGGTACTGTGAGTCTGTGACCTATTTACGATATGGCCAACAAGTGTTTTAAATTATTTTGAGCCTAAAACAAAAAAGAAAAGAAAAACTGATTTAATCTGTCATTCTGATAGTGGTGAAACTTCAAATAGAAGTGAAAAAACTGAAAATGTTGTTTCCCCGGTGTGCGAGTCACAAATGTCTTTGGATATTGGCACGTTCCTCGAAAAATCATGTACAGACGAGGAAAAATATAATAATCTTAAAAATCTTTGGGTACCCGGAGAATTATATAGTTTTCTGCCGGGTAAAAGAAACTTAAAATTTCAAAGGAAGTGGCTGACTGAATTTAAGTGGCTTACATATTCTCGAGCAAGTGAAGGTGCATTCTGCAAGTACTGTTTTGTCTTTGCCAAAAATGTAGAAGTTGGTAAAGGAAATCACACAAGACTGAATGCACTAGTTAATGCTCCGTATATGCGTTGGAAAGATGCAAAAGAGGATTTCCGCAAGCAAGAAAACTAACAATTATCACAAAGACAGCTGTGTTAAAGCACAACATTTTTTGTCAGTGTTTGAAAATAAAAAAAGGATATCTGTACAACCTTAGACAGTGCCAAAAGACAAAAAACCTCAGAAAACAGAAAAAAACTCATGCCAATTATTGAAACCATTATTTTGTGTGGCCGATAAGAAATTGCATTGCGGGGTGATAGTGATGCTGGGATTTTGGAAGAAAATCAACAAAATGATGGAAATTTCCGCGCTTTACTGCGGTTTAGGATTGGTGGTGATGAGAATCTAAAGAAGCATTTCACCGAATGTGGTCGAAATGCAACCTACACAAACCCTCAAATTCAGAATGAAGTGATTAATACTTGTGGTAATCTAATCCTGTCTTGTATCGTGAATCAGATCAGTCATTCAAAATATTTTAGTGTTCTGGCGGACGAGACCTCAGACATCTGTGGAACTGAGAGAGTTGGGGTTGGATGTAAACTACATGAGAGGGCAAGGATATGATGGGGCTAAGTCAATGAGTGGTCAATTGAAAGGATGTGCAGCTATTATACAACAAACGCATCCTCATGCTCTCTACGTTCATTGCTCTAGCCATGCCCTAAATCTGGCCCTTTCCCATGCTTGTTCAGTGCCAATAATAAGGGATAGTTTAACGGTAATGCGAGATATAATAGCTTTCTTTAGACATTCTCCTAAGCGAAGACATGTGCTGAGAAGTTGCATCAGTGAAATGTATCCTGGTGCCAAAAGAACCCGTCTTCTGAAATTTTGTGAGACTCGGTGGGTTGAACATTTAGATTCATTTCTGTTACTGAAGGAACTTTGTGCACCAATTTCTCAAGCTTTAAACAGAATTCAGGGTTTTACGGACAAAGAGTCTACAATGAAGGCTTTCACATTGTTAACTGCTATTGAGAGCAGCAAATTTTTGATATGCTTGGTTATTGTTAGTCAGGTGTTTGCACTACTGCATGGCCTTTGCACATTCCTACAGTCTAAACAATGTGATCTTGCTTCTTGCCTGAATCATGCCGAAGTTTTAAAAGATGAAATACAAGCCTGAGGGACTCTGCCGATTCGAAATTTAAAGCAGTTTTCTGAGAAGCCGAAAACTTGGGTAAAAGTTTGGGTACAACAATTCAAATGCCACCTTCGGTCGGACGGAAAGGTGATCACTTTGTTACACAGAATGTTGAAGAGCATTACAGACGTTGTGCGTATGTGCCTTTCCTAGACTTTTTATTAAATGAACTAAATGATAGATTTCTCAACCATAAAACTTTGTCCCTTCAGTGGCCTGACGATGCAAGCGTTCCGGTAAAGTTCGAGGGAGAACTGAAGATATGGAGACGAACTTGGAGAGACCAAAATGAAAAGCCCAATTTCATTACTTCTTTAAATGAATGCAATGAAGAAATATTCCCTACAATTCATGCATTTTTGAAAATAGGTGCCACTCTGCCAATAACTACGGCCACTGCAGAAAGATCCTTTTCAACGCTAAGAAGATTTAAAACTTACATAAGAAATTCTTCCTCTGAAGAGAGACTGAATGGTTTGGCCTTAATGAGCATTCACCGCCAATTAGAGATACAACCGGAGGATGTTCTTCAAGAAATGTCAAAAAGGAAGAGAAAATTAAATATCGTCTTGTAAGGTAATGTAAACAATTTACATATCTTTGTTGAATATACAGTGTGTATATATATATATATTAGGGTGATTCAAATATGGGGGTAAAAATTTTTGTTATATATTTTAATGTGTTCAACCCTTTAAATGGTTCATTTCAGCATAAAAACAACTACCCTAAAATATTTTAGCAAATTTTTAATTTTTAGAGGTTGCTACCAGCAATTAAAAATTGACAGAACGACTCAAATTGTCAAATTTTTCCACACCACCCAGGAGGTACAGTACAAGGCGCATTGCTTTTTTTTAATGTGGAAAGCTCCCCCGTAGGTCCTACTGTACCATAACCACAAGCATGCATAATTAAACTAGCATGATATTTGAGACATTAGCTGTCCTTACTTCATCAATGTTTCTTTTTTTCTATCAGGGTAAACAGCCCTGTTGTTTTTCACTACTTGTAGCAAGAATTGTTTTTGATCTTCGTCATGTGTTAGTATTTTATTATATTCATCCATTAATTTTACTCTTCTTTCCGCTCTATCATTCACGACTTTCCACTGTTTGATAGATTTCTTAGCGGAGTTAAACTCTTCATCATTATGCCATTCTTTAGCATCTTTGAGTAAAAATTTTGAACTAAATTCTGTTATTGTAAAGAATCTTTGAGTATTTGATGTGACAAAATCTTCTAATTTCTTCGTTGGAATAAGTGCAGGATCTAGAAAAGCCCGTTTTGCAGGAAGAGTTTCTGTTGTATTTTGCAAGGCCTTTACCATTTTGTTTTTTGTTTCAGTAGGCACTTCATCATCATAAGAGGCCAAGGCTACCAGTTCTTCTGATAGGTATCAGAGGTGACCTAACAGTTTTTTAATAGCAAGAAATGCAATTGTGTCATTTATTTGTTTGTAGACTACAAGATTCTGTAATAATTCCAGATCAAGACGAGGAGCGCAAGATGGCACAGGAGCTGTAAACCATGCCTTTACATATAACCGAGTAGCAAATAGACAGATGTCTTTTAGTCCTTTTTTTGTCTTTTACTGAAATTTTGAACTGAGATTTGAACATAAAAATTTTTAATGAATATGTAATTTTGGCCATCCACCTAGCCCGATGAAGTCCCGCTGGATGTTTAAATTTGATTCCACCTTTTGGTTCACCCCACAAAAAAATAATTGTTAACTGCAATAGTTCTAGGTAATCGTCTCTTGGTTGGAATGTATCTAGTTGATTTGCTGCAAATATAATTGTCATCTTCGATGTCATGAAGATAATGCTGTTTCGTAGTCCTCCTTATTAATGCTTGACCATTTTTCTCTGAACTTCTTAAAAAGGACTATATCTGGGCCAGAAGATGGTGATAAAGACTTTGAAACAACAGCTTCTAGCATAATTTCAAATATGTGGTGTCAACATGCCAGCCACAATAAATCGTTGTCGAATTTTTGTTCTAGAAGAATAGCTGCACCATTTCTAGGACCAGTGTTGGCTGCCGTTGTATCGAAACACATGCATTTTATTTGTTCGCAGATACCCCAGTCAAGCGATGTCTGATTTTTGGCATTAAAACTAGACACACATTTCTGTCACTCAATTTTGCAACATCAAGACTTCCTAATAATTTATCATCAAACAATTTTCTACGTTTGCCTACCTTACTTTTCCATGTTGAAGGTTGTGCAGCACAGAAACCAGATTCATCACTTTTACTCTCCTCTGATTCTGATTCTGATGATGTACTGGTGAGTATGACAGCCTCTTGATTCTTCTTTCTTTTGATCTCTTTTTCTGCTTTCCTCTTTTCATAATGTTGTTGCTTTTCTGCTGCTCTTTGCTCTTTTTTAGCAACAGCCTTATCAATGGTACCCATTTTTCCATGATGTCCTTTCTCATGTTGCATTTTCAAGAATTTCTTATCTTCTATTTTTACAAGCTGCATTCTCATGAGCAATGTCAAATAAGTTTTCCATTCCTTCAGTATTCCTTGAATTTTATCTACTACATGTACTCTTTGTTTTGCTGGTATTCCTGCTTTTTTCCAAACTGCTAGCACATCATCTGCAGTAGAGCAGCATGATTCTCTAATGCCTTGCTTTTTAATATTTCTGTAGTGCATGAAGAGGGCCATCATTTACTGCAGAGGGCTGCCCAATTAGCCATACTTCAGTTTCTTTTCTCGTAGAACTCCTCCCAACTGAGCAACTAGGTGATGGTGAGTTAGGCCTAGCTTCCATAATCGATTAATTGGTATCAAAATTACGAGTTCCAAACAACAATTAAAAACAAGCTAGTATATAAACCAATAAAACCATTAATTAAAAATTCTGAAATATAAACAATTAAACATAGAATCATAAGTTGTAAAAACAAACAAATTGAAAAAGAGGGAAACTTTGACGCCTGGTAGCACATAGTAAATTTTATTTAAAATTCACCAAATTTGGCATACACTACTTTTTTGTCATAGGGAACAAAAATACAGGTTGAACAATTAAAAAAAAAAACTTTGATTTTTTTGAATCACCCTAATATATATATATATATATATTATATATATATATATATATATATATATATATATATATATACGGCCCTGATATTATATACAGAGTGTCCCATAAGTCCGGCATTATAGGAAAAATAATAAAAAAAGGCAAAACAAAAGCGTTTATTTAGAGAACGTGCTCAATATGTCCACCATTGTTTCCAATACACAAATTCAGACGTGATACCCAGTCAGCAAGCACACGGTGAATGATGTCAGGAGTAATGGTGTTACATGCCCCAATAATGCGCTGCCGCAAATGTTCAATACTCCTAATTTTCTCTGCGTATACCAGCGCTTTCAAGTGGCCCCAGATATAAAAATCTAGTGGCGTGAGATCCGGGCTTCTAGCTGGCCATTCCACAGGCCCTCGACGTCCTATCCAATGACCAGGGAATTGTTGGTACAGGTATTCCCTTACTTGGGTGCTGTAATGTGCAGGAGCGCCGTCTTGCTGGAACCATGTTGGGAAATTTCCTTCTTCGTTCAAGACACTGGGAAATGCTTCTTCCTTGAGCATACGGAGGTAGGTGCCTCCAGTGACATGTTCATCGAAAAAGAGGTGGCCTATGATGCGATCCTTCCAAATGCCACACCATACCATCACCCGAGATGCACCTTGTTCCTTTGAAGAGGTATACCAGTGAGGGTTGTTTTGAGACCAGTAGCGGGTTTCTGTCGATTTACCTCACCATTTCCATAAAAAACAGCCTCGTCACTGAACAGAATGGTGGACGGGAAATTGGCATCCCGAGCATAAGAAAAATATGAATTATGGTTTGTAGAAATAGAAAAATATGAATTTCTCCTATGATGCCGGACTTATGGGACACCCTGTATATATATATATATATATATATATATATATATATATATATATATATATATATATATATATATTATATATGCGGCTAACTCCATGGCTTTTGGGTCAGTGTTGAGATGTTTGACGCAGGAAAAGGAAAAGAGGAGTAGCAACAATAAAGTTTGAGAATGCTCCGGTGAGTGGAGCGAAACGTCGTTATTCCTGCTTTCATTTTCCTGGTTAATATATACAGGGTGTCCAAGGAGGAAATGTCAAGAATGCACCATTTCGCTCTTTGGGTATTTCTAAGTAGAAAGTATTATATCGATATGGGTCTGATTCCCAACCGTTACCGAGATACAGGCCTCTACATTTGGGTAATTAAAACATAATAAAAAGGCAATCTTAGATACTATTTAATGACACTTGTGGTTTACAAAAAGTACAAACATACAATACACTATTGCACTTATTGCAGAATGGTTTCAAAGTGACCCCCTTCTTCTTCAACGCACGCGGCGAGCCTCCGATCCATCGAGTCTTGCCAAGGAAAACGCGGAAGTTCATTTCTGAGGTTTATGAACGCATCCTGTATACGTGCAACCAACTGCTCCCTAGTTTCGGGCTTACCCCGCTGATAAACGTTACTCTTCAAGAACCCCCAGACAAAAAAATAATGTAAATAAATAATGTGAGGATCTGCACAGTTGCCAATGTATCATTAAATGTCATTGATTATTATCTAAGATCGGCTTTTTATTATGTTTTAGTTACCCAAATGTAGAGGCCTGTATCTCGGTAACGGTTGGGAATCAGGCACATGTCGATATAATACTTTCTACTTAGAAATACCCAAAGAGTCAAATGGTGCATTCTTGACATTTCCTCCTGGGACACCCTGTATATATATATATATGGGATGAATTTCACAATTAAATACGTGAAATGAATGAATGATGCAAACCCTCAAGAAAAAGGAAAATTATTCCAAGGTCTTTCGTGTATTCAGAAGTACACCTCGTCAGGGAATGAAGGGAGAAGGCGAGATGACGAAAATATAGACATGTGTATAACGGAACAGGAAAATAAAGAGATTAGCACATGATTAACTAGAGATGATTGAAGGTAAAAGGTATTTGAACAGGATATTGTCAATTTTATGCATCCTCTCACTGTTATTGAAATTATTTTTAAAATGGATAAATGCACATTCTAGAATATTCCTTTCAATTATATATCTCTTTTTAACGAGCGCTTTAGAACTATCCCACTTGATGCTATGATTGCATCTATACGTATGGTTAAACAATGCATTAGAATTATTTGTTATTCTACGCGCATATTTATGCTGTTTTACCCTAACGTTTTTCCCGTTTGGCCTACCTATACTGCGTTACATTGTGTACATCCAATCGAATACACAACCAACGGCATTATCCAGGCTATTCTTTATTAGGCGTGATTTAACAGTATTATTATACTTATAGACTACATTGATACCAATTGCTTTAAGTAAAGTCGGAAGATATTGAAAATTAACGTGGTAAGGTAGGGCTAAGGATATTTGTACTCTCAAATTCCTTTACAGTCCCACTATTATACCTATTCTTGGCTTTCCTAAGGTAGTTATTTAGGCAGGTTCCAGTTTATCCATTTTAAAAATAATTTCAATAACAGTGCGGGAATGTATAAAACTAACCATATCCTGTTAAAATACCCTTTGCCTTTAATCAACTCTAGTTAATCATATGCTAATTTTTTTTATTTTTGTCCAGTTATACGTATGTCTATAGTTTCCTCATCTCGCCTTCTCCCTTCAATATCTGAAGAGGTGTACTTCTGAATACACGAAAGGCTTTGAAATCATTTTTCCTTTTCCTTGTGGTTTGCATCATTTAATATTATTATTATTATTTATTATTATTATTATTATTATTTCAGTCTAATGCTGTCAGTGGTATAAATATATTTTTTTTTAAATTCAGTGAGAAGTTAGACCCAGAAATATAAATGAATCCAATACGATAAAAAAAATTTTGTATAAAATATATATAAAATATATATTTTATAAAGAGTAGTTTAAACATAGTACAGAAAATAAAAAAAAAATGTAAATAAATATTTCTATTAAAAAAAAAAAATTGCATCGAAAAATGTAATTTATTTTATTTTAAATCTAAAATTCTGTTCTGTTTTTCTTTTAATTTTTTATAGATTTCATTTTTTTTTATTTTAAAATTCTATTATTTACTATTAGTATTATTGGAGTTGAGACTAATGAGGTCTCAAAGTCCAACCTTGCATGTTTTTGTTGAACTCCCCACCCCCTCAAAAAAAATTATGCCTTATGGTTCTCTCTCTCTCTCTCTCTCTCCTCTCTCTCTCTCTCTCTCTCAAAATTCGCTGACGATACCACGTTAGGCTCTTGTGTAGGTAGTGCGGAAAGTGTCCTGAAAATTTAAAAAAAAAAAATTGTATCAACTCGCGAAATAGTCAACCACTTGGCCTTTTAACGTAAACAAATGCTTAGTGTTGCACATTGGGTCTCGAAACCAATGTACAAACCATTCATTGCATTGGCAGAAACTTGTAATGACCACCTTAGGAAAGGACTTGAAAGTGTTTATAAGCAGTGATCTCAAGTTTTCCAAACACCGCGTCGAAGTTGAAAGGAAATATATTAAAATACTAAGCTATATTGAGAGGTAATTCGCGTGCCGAAGCAAAGATTTTATTCTACCTCCCTACGGCACGTTAGCTAGGCCCCACCTTCAGTATATGATGCAATTCCGGTCTCCATTTTTGAGAAAGGCATACAAAGGCTCGGAAATGTTCGAGTCAGAGCAACGACAAATCATACTATCGTAGACTCGTTAATCTCGATTTATATTTCTCAGAAGAGCGTCGGCTCAGAGGCGAGCTCATCCGAGGCTTTAAACTATTAAATAGGATTGACATTGTTGATTGCTATAAACTTTTCATACTAAATACGAACACGACTCGAAGCAACGGTTGTAAACTGGAACCAAAACGGTACAAAATGGATATTTGTAACCATTTTTTCACGTATAAGACTGTCCATTACTGGAATAGGTTTCCTCCTGAAGTCTTTTCCAGCATCTCCGTCAGTATATTCAAAAAATTTTGTCCTAGTGTTGGAAGATCTTCCAGAGTAAGTCGATGTACAAATGCGTGAATGATGGTTGTGTATATTTTTCCAGTTGCAAATGTTCTATAAAGTTTCTTGTATTCTCTCTCTATCTGCAAATTGCTGAGTATTTTCTTCTTCCTTATTTCCAAACCTGCCTATTTTGGGTTCAGGGGGATGAGGAGGAGGGAACAACCTTCTTGTTTTTTATGCTATTTCTTCTCTCTGTGGGTAGTCTGCGACTGAATGAAAACAATGGGTGCCACTTCGAGTTGCCTGTAAAGTTGTGGCTCTCTCTCTCTCTCTCTCCTCTCTCTCTCTCTCTCTCTCTCTCTCTCTCTCTCTCTCTCTCTCTCCCGCAGGGGGTATAAAGGTTATGCACGTTCCTTCTGGGTGTTGTAAACTTTATACTTGGGGTGTGACAGCCCTCCGGTCCCGAGTCGTGGGTTTCTAGAGAAATTGGCTGCCAATTCCTTTAGGTTCTCTCTCTTTCGGGAGGGTGGGTGAAGTCTGTTGTACAAACCTGTCCCGTGGGTTACTAGGACCCCTTCCCATCCCACTCTGTCCTTTTAGCTTAGGTTAGGGATGTTCTCCTCTGACTGCAAAAAAAAAAAAAAAAAAGAAAAACTTTTAGTATTGTCTTTTTCTCTACTGTTACGATTAGGACGCTACTGCTATCTCATGCGTGGGAAGAGAGGCTTGGAACCTCTATAAATAACACCATTTAACTTCAGTTGTAGGTAAATATTTAGAGGGGATAATAGCGAGTAGGATTGTTGACCATTTGGATTCCTACAAGCTACTTGGGGACTCCAACATGGGTTTAGACGTCATAGGTCGTGTCTCACCATCATGCTCGAGTTTTTCTACGTCATGTTGAGTGAGTATGATAAGAGTGGGGCGATTGATTAGAACGCCTTTGATAAGGTACCTCACTGCCGGCTAATGGCCGAAGTGCGCGCGCTGGGTATTGGTGGGGAAGTAGGTAGGTGAATTGGAAACTGGCGAAAAATGCCACAAAGTTAATCCCTTTCGTTAGGCATATGGGCTACAATCGACGCTTACGTGACGCGGGTTCAAAGATGTCGATTTTAGAAGCATGTTTAGTTCAAATGATAACCCAACTCGCAACAATGGTTAGAAGTTGGATTTGAAACGATTTAGGACTAGTATATGTGGGAATTACTTTAACACGTTGATAGTTTAAGATTAAAACATAAGAAAACTGCAGGAGTTCGCTTGCACGGTGTCTCTGTGAGCAAGGTAAATATAGAGCTATTTATATATTCTCCACTTTCCTGTAAAATTTCCTTGGCTACTTTTCCAGGGTCAAGGTATTTTCTTCAACCTTTTTCCGTACCTGCCTCTGGCAGGGAGGGAGCGGAGGGTGGGGAGAGAGCCTTCTACTTTTCTATCCAGTTTTCTACTACTGGTAGCATAGTTGAAAGACAAAATTTTCCCTGGCACCCGTTGCCATTGGTACCTCCTCGGTATGGGCCGCAAGGCCTTTTGAGGTACTTCTTTTCCTTGTAACTCCTTGTAACTCTCTCTCTCTCTCTCTCTCTCTCTCTCTCTCTCTCTCTCTCTCTCTCCTCGGTGGATTAGTTCAAGAAAAGGTTAGACCAAATCTTGCACACTATTTGAGTGTGTAGAAAATTTTCCCTGGCACCCGTTGCCATTGGTACCTCCTCGGTATGGGCCGCAAGGCCTTTTGAGGTACTTCTTTTCCTTGTAACTCCTTGTAACTCTCTCTCTCTCTCTCAATCTGTCAATATCCATCTGCATTTGTATCATATATACGTTCGTCTATGTATCTAGATCTATTTACATTAGAGCAAGGATTAATAGACTAGTTATGAAGAATCACGTAAAGGCAAACAAATCGTATGGGGAAAATCCCAAGAGAAGATTTTAGGGTATTCATGTCAAAAGGAAGAAGTTAGAATAAAGGGAAGAAAAATCACATTTCGTCAAATAACGGAAATGACTCTGAGAGGCTTTCATCAGAAGAAAAGAACGTACGTCATTCCTCCGACTGTGGAAAGTCTCTCTCTCTCTCTCTCTCTCTCTCTCTCTCTCTCTCTCTCTCTCTCTCTCTCTCTCTCTCTCTCTCTCTCTCTCGCTAATGTGCTTAATGAGTACTTTGCGGGAGTGTTCACCAGGGAGGATACCCGCGTCATCCCCGAGCCAGCTGTGAGGCACGAAGGTGCTGGCCTGGATAGTGTTAGATGTACCGCGACAGTCGTTGCTCATAGAATAGACAAACTGAGCGCGTTTAAGGCTCCTGGGCCAGACCAGTTTCTCCCCAGTGTTTTGCGAGAAGTGCGCGACCAGGTGGCTCCCCACCTGGCTACAGTCTTCAACAAATCGTTGGTGATGGGCCAGGTGCCTGGTGACTGGAGGGAGGCCAACGTGACCCCTATCTTTAAGAAAGGGGATCACGAAGTCCACGGAACTATCGTCCTATTAGTCTCCTTCAGTTGTAGGTAAATTATTAGAAAGGATAATAGCTGATAGAATCGTTGACCATTTGGATTCCTACAAGCTGCTTGGGGACTCCCAACATGGGTTTAGACGGCATAGGTCGTGTCTCACCAACTTGCTCGAGTTTTTTCCACGTCATGTTGAGTGAGTACGATAAGAGAGGGCGATTGATATACTTTATCTCGACTTTCAAGAAAGCCTTTGATAAGGTATCAACGCCGGCTAATGGCGAAAGTGCGCGCGCTGGGTATCGGTGGGGAAATAGGTAGGTGGATTGAAACTGCTGAGGAATAGGCGGCAGAGGGTGTAATTAAAGGGCTAGTTCGGGTTGGGCCTCGGTCACTAGTGGGGTTCCTCAGGGTTCCGTTTTGGGGGCCACTGTTGTTTACCATTTACATAAATGATATCGACGGTGGCATCGTCAGTCGGATCGCCAAATCGCTGATGACACCAAGCTTGGGCCAATGTTGGGACGCCCGAAGCGATCGAGGAACTGCGTGCTGACCTAGTAGGATAAGGAGAGTGGTCCGAAAAATGGCAAATGCCGTTTAAACTTGGGTAAATGCAAAGTGATGCACATTGGCTACGCCAATCCCAAGTCGGACTACTCGATGTTGGGCAGTAATATCGAGGTGACTGATTAGAAAAGGACTTGGGTGTGCTAATTAGCAGCGACCTTAAGTTTAACGAACAGTGTTAGAGGTGGAAAAGAAAGCCCAGAAACTATTGGGTTATATCAGGAGGCAATTTCAGTTTTCGGAACAAGGAGATTTGCCTCTCACTGTACAATTCCTTGTTCGGCCGTACCTGGAGTATGCTGTGCAGTTCTGGTCGCCCACCCTCAGGAAGATATTGAGAGGCTGGAGCGAGTGCAGGCGAGGGCCACAAAGTTAATCCCTTCCGTTAGCATATGGGCTACAAATCGACGGTTACGCGCCCTGAACTTGTTTTTCGCTTGAAACTCGGAGGCTGCGCGGTCAACTGATCGAGGTTTTTCAAGCTCTTACGAGGGTTCAACCGATGTCGATTTTAGAAGTATGTTTAGTTTAAATGATAACCCAACTCGCAACAATGGTTGGAAGTTGGATTTGAAACGGTTTAGGACTAGTGTGTGTGGAATTACTTTACGTATAAGATCTGTGACACATGGAACAGGTTTACCTTCGGAAAGTTGTGACAGTTCCTCTGTGGATCAGTTCAAGAAAAGGTTAGACGAAATCTTGCCACTATTTGAGTGTGTAAAGACATTTAGGACCTCAGTCTGCGGAAATTTCTTTTCCTATAAAATAGTTTAATATCTGGAACAACTTCCCTCAGAAGTTTGTTTCCAGTCAGTGTAAATCTGTTTAAAATAGGCTAGACAAAGTACTGAACACACTCATAGTTTAAGATTAAAACCTCAGAAAACTCTGCAGGAGTTCGCTTGCTCGGTGTCTCTGTGAGCAAGCTAAATATAGAGCTATTTATATATTCTCCACTTTCCTGTAAAATTTCCTTGGCTACTTTTCCAGGGTCAAGGTATTTTCTTCAACCTTTTTCCGTACCTGCCCATGGCAGGGAGGGAGCGGAGGGTGGGGAGAGAGCCTTCTACTTTTCTATCCAGTTTTCTACTACTGCTAGGATAGTTGAAAGAAAAATAAACTTTTACAAAATTTTCCCTGGCACCCGTTGCCATTGGTACCTCCTTGGTATGGGCCGCAAGGCCTTTTGAGGTACTTCTTTTCCTTGTAACTCCTTGTAACTCCTTGTAACTCTCTCCTCTCTCTCTCTCTCTCTCTCTCTCTGCAAAATTAAAAAAATAATATCGCTTATATTTTAGTGTCCCTAAAATCGACTTTGATTGGCGCTAACATAAGCGAAGAGCAACTCTCCTTCATCAGATGCCACAAATAATGATACCGATCAAGGTTCGGTAGCAGGCCCATCACCACCATTTAAATGGACAGGAGCACACACACACACACACACACACACACACGTACGTTTGTCAATCCTATAAAACCGCGACATTTTCACATTCAATTCTGTATCAAAAAATATTTACCCGATTTGAAAAAACAAACTACCAAACCTAACTAAACCTTACCTAACCTGGCGTAACCTACCCTACCCTACCCTACCCTTAATTATATCCCCTTTTTCATGATAAAAGATAGTATTTATAAAGATAAACCACTGCGACACTGCTAATGTCCTGATACGCGATGGGCTGTGTGTGTATCCCAAAGATTGTTGCAATTCCTTAGGGAAGGCAAGGGATCGTCTATAAATGTCACGCAAAATTTTGAATTTTTAGACCCCACCCCCCACCTTTGTCACAAATGGTCACAAAATTCTGAACCCTCCCCCTCCCCATGTCACGGTCACAAACTATATACAAAACTAGCAGAGAACCCGCCCTTCGTGCGGTAGCAAAAATATCCCGCGTTTTAACGAAAATATCACGACTTAACCAAGGGCATACAGTTGACCTAACCGGACATTCAATGAACCTAACCGAGTATTCAATAATTTTACCATAGGTTTCGATATATACGTAATGACAATGATCTTCATGACGTCATTTAATTTTTTAAAATTAATTAATTTATTAACACCCAGGTGCACAACCTCGGGACCTAATCAATGTGTGTGTGTGAAGTTTCATGTTTGTAACTGCGTCCTTTTATTATTATAGATTATATTATTACGGGCGGCAATGTGAAGCTCAAGATTTTCATGAATGCGTTCTTTTCTATAGTTTTAGACCAAATAATTGAACCGACAGTAATCAGGGGTTCAATTATTTGGTCAGTAAAACTATAGTCATGAAAATCTTAAGATTCACAAATCTTGACACAATGTGAAGCTCAAGATTTTCACGGCTGCGTTCTTTTCCGTAGTTTTATCGCGGTGCTGGGGCCTTCGGGCCCAGTAATTTTAATTATTTAATTTATTAACACCCAGGTGCACCAGACTACCAGACTAAGAATAGAAGTAGGCACGTTATTCCTCACTTTAGATCGTCTTCATCTCAAAACTCACCTATTTTTGCAGTTTTGAAAGTATGAAATGATTTAAGCACTGCTTTTCAAAATATTTCTAACGTAAGTGCGTTTAAAAGCAAGCTGAAATAAATTTTAATAAGGTAATACTAAAACTGTACTAATTAATGCATTTTCGGATTAAATACTGCGTTACTCGTCTGATTATTGTATTTAGCGTTATTTGTCTAATTGCTGCATTTGCTATTATATTTATAACTCCCAGTACCCTAGGTTTCATATCTATTATAATGACCAAGGTTTAATATATACTGTACTGGTAGCAGAACTCATTTCTCATGTTATCCGCAAGTTCGTTTGTGTCCTAAAAATTATCCTAAATAACTAATTATGAAATAAATTATTAAAATTAATAATTAATATAACTATGAAGTTCGTTTTCATGTTATAATTAATCATAATATTTATGCTACCAAATACATATACGGTATACTGTATATGAAATGCTTTTATCTTATTATAATTAATGAAAGCCCAGTAAAGCCTAAAGCTTAAGGGGCCAAACTACATAAGTTAAATAAATAGGTCCTGTTAAAAAATTATTGTCATTGTAAATTGTTGTTGTTTTTTTACCACTAAAAATTGCATTATGATTAAAATGAGTAGTAAAATAATCTATAATTTTAAATAGTTTCCCCTGAAACTACCAAACGTTTTCTTTGAAGTTTGTACCCTAGAGCTGAATTAGTGAAGGTATGAAAAATTATAGTTGTAAATCTATATATCATAGTTTTCAATAGTTTTCCAGACCTTGAACTTTGTAATAATAAGAGTAATATTTCATTCAAAATTGTAGCAAATGACTAATTTTATTTTCAGAACTTGTTAATAATTTTGACGTTGAAAATGTGTGAAGAAACTGTTCGTGTATCAGTAAGTGTCAAAATGTTAAAATGCCAGAAACATTAATTATATTCCTAAACTTTTTAATTTCTGAAACAAGGAGTACATCAAAGTTTACACTTCATACGAACCTTCTTAACTTTATATATAAATAACAGTCTCTTATCGTTATTTCTTCAGTAGAAGACACTTTTGAATTTGTTTCCCTTAAAAAACAAAAAATGAAAACTAAATTCTAAAAAAAGTTAAGGAGTTAGGTTTTCTGTGAAAGAAAATAGAGTTAAATGAAGTCGAACTGAAGAGGACATTATTTAATATATGAAACTTGGAAACTTGCGGGCAATTTATTTTTTTTTTTTCGATATTTTGAAGCCTTTCATTCACACACTGATTAAAGAATCCTCAAGAGAACTAATCATTGCCCGAAGGACTGTCATTTCAATGCGAGTGATTTTACAAACCCTGATCAGAGCGGATATCAAGAAGTTATATTTATAATAATAACTCGCGTTAAGCAAAGAAATACTTAAAGAAAATATATTGATATTTCTTCTTTATTTTATTTTGAAATTTCAATTTGAGGTAGGAAATTACTGCAAAGCTCACTTAAAAATCTAGTCAGTCCACGCTATGGCGTGTAAATTATTTCATACAAACGATTTTGAACAAAAAAAATTTAATGCAGTGAGAGCATAATATTTAAACGAATAATCTAGATTCTAGAACAACAACGAACACAACACAACATCACCAGTGCGCTGAACCTCTGGTCCACTCCGGAGAGGGCGATCGGTTACCTGCGTGCCGCCAGCTTGCTCGATCAGGGTGGGCTGATCGGCTAAACAACAACAACGAATAATCTAGAATTTGCAGTGTCACAAATTTGGACTCGCTGGCTTTGGATGTGAAGCTCAAAATGCTGATGCCTGTGGTATTTTTTAAATTTATGGATTGACTGGCTTTCCCTTGATTGCGTAAAAATGTATGAAATTTGAACAAGCGCGGTCTGACTAGATACAGGTACGTTTTGTCAAGAGGGACAGAAACTGACAACGCTCAGGCCAAACGAATACAGACCATTGCTCTAACTCCGAGATAATAATTATTATTATTATTATTATTACCAGCACCATTGTGAGTCGAACCCGAGACATTATCTTCACTTCGCATATCGGGAGACGATGTTACCCACCGAGTTTCGGTCGTTGGCCACGTTCCGATATAAAAAAATTCAAATAATTTCACACACAGGATCCTGAGCAGAAATTTCTATAGTAAGAGCATAATATTTACTGTAAGCCCACGAACCACTTAGATTTTAAAAGCAACTTCACAAATTTGAATACACTGGCTTTGGATGTGAAGATCAAGAGTTTGATGGCTTTGGTATTTTGTAAATTTACTGACAAACTGGCTTTTTCCTCACTCATTGAAGTGTATGCAATTTTATGGAAGCGTTGTCTGACAAGATTTAGGTAGGCTTTGGTTTCAAATGAGAATGAAAAACGCAAATTGTAATTTTTTAAGGTAACATCAGGTTTACGAGTATATCATTGTTTGATGTATTCTTACTACACGTTCTTTGTATTTAGGTGTGAAAAGAAAGGTACAAGCCAAATTATATTATACTCCTTTTCGTATACGCACGCGCGCGCGCACACACGCCGAAACTTCCTCCTCTGCAGCTCGAAAGTTTTATAATATACTAGCAGAGATACCCGGCGTTGCCCGGGATGTAAGGGTGTGTCAAAATAAGGTAAAAAGATGAACAAAACTAAATGAACACACAAACACAAAGTTTTGGTAATTGTTTTTATTCCTTGAAAACATCAGACATTTTGTAGCACTTCAGTGTAAACAATGTTACGTGTTTTTCCATTGGGTGTCAAAACATAAAGATTGCGAGGTGTTCCAACTTTTTTGGGCCATTGTCACCCATAGCAAAAGTCACACTCAAATGTCAAAATGCAAAAACTTATTCCTTAAACTTATATTTTAAAAAGTTCTCGAAAATAATGATTTTAAGCTTTTTTTGTGGAAAAATGCAAAAACTTATTCCTTAACCTTATAAGTTATTTTAAAAAGTTCTCGAAAATTTTGAAACTTTTATGCACACCATTAGATTCCACTTAAATCCCATGACTTTATGCCGTCATTCAAAACTAAACAAGATTTTAATGTATCATTTACTAAATAAAACTGTCTAGTCTACCTACCTACTGTACCTACCTACTGTACCTACCTACTGTACCTACCTACCTACCTACCTACCTACTGTACCTACCTACCCATTTACTAAATAAAACTGTCTAGTCTACCTACCTACTGTACCTACCCACCCATTTACTAAATAAAACCGTCTAGTCTACCTACCTACTGTACCTACCCATTTACTAAATAAAACTGTCTAGTCTACCTACCTACTGTACCTACCTACCTACTGTACCTACCTACCTACTGTACCTACCTACCTACTGTACCTACCTACCTACCTACTGTACCTACCTACCTACCTACCTACCTACCTACTGTACCTACCTACCTACTGTACCTACCTACCTACCTACCTACTGTACCTACCTACCTACCTACTGTACCTACCTACCTACCTACTGTACCTACCTAACTACTGTACCTACCTACCTACCTACTGTACCTACCTAACTACTGTACCTACCTACCTACCTACTGTACCTACCTACCTACCTACCTACCTACTGTACCTACCTACCTACCTACTGTACCTACCTAACTACTGTACCTACCTACCTACCTACTGTACCTACCTAACTACTGTACCTACTGTACCTACCTACTGTACCTACCTACCTACCTACCTACCTACTGTACCTACCTACTGTGCACACCATTAGATTCCCCGTGAAAAGTTATATCTGATTCACTACCTAAAACACTATTTGGTGCAGCCATATTCATTTCAATAGAGAACAGACAAACAGACAAACAAACAAACTTCCTCTTTTATATATATAGATTGTAAAAAAAATAGTGAATTAACATATATTTATTTAAAAATTCATTCAAATAGCAGCTTTTTTGTTAATATCTAGCAATGCAAGCAGCCAGATGTATGAGAATTTACGTTTTTCCGCTATATAATATTACACTTGTCGACAAAAAGAATCTTATCAATATTTTAGTTTTTACATTAAACTTTTCAAAATGTCAACATAACGCAAAAAAAATTTTGTCATGTCACAAAAATTGTAGACCCCCCCCCCTCCCTTCTGTCACAAAAGGTCACAAAATTACAGAACCCCCTTCCCCTAAAAGCGTGATATCACTTATGGACGTGTCGCAAGGGAACGAACACACACACACACACACACACACCTATATGTAATATTGGTTAGTCCCAATTTATACCGTTTCTATAACAGTGTTCTGTAACTTATAAAATGATAATATAACACGAACACTGTATTTATAGCGTAAGAAGGGACTACATTAACGTCATATCGTGTGATTCATCGGCAGCTCTTTCTCTTATTTATTCAATTTCATCCTCTTTGGCTCGTGAGAAGCGAGGAATCAATATGTGTGTGCAAAGTTTCCCTGTTAATAATAGATAGTTCTTTGTATCGATTTTGGCTGTTTTCATTATTCAGAACTCGGTAGAGGAACTGTAAGCGGGCAACATTGCATCGAATATTATATGTATATGTCGAGCTTCTGAGGGTGATTATAGCTTAGAGTCCTTTCAATTTGGTTGGCTTAAAATGGTCTCGCTTGAATTTGGTTGGCTTAAAATGGCGTCTTTTTAGTTTGGTTGGCTTAAAATAGTGTTTAAAATTTTGATTCCACAATGTTTTTTGTTTAAAGTTTAGATTTTTTACCCTTTCGTTGCGGTGTAGCTAAATATAGCTTGCCCGAAATATAACGTATACGCCATACGTCATTATAGTGTCGAATGGATTCATTCGTTTGTATTTGATTCCGAGTCCGTTTTAAGTCGCCGCATCGTGTCTACGATCAGATTAGGATAATGTTATGAGTTAAAGGGGAGAGGATTCTGACTGTCACGAATGTTAATGCGCGAGAAAGTTAATGTTTTGCAGCATGATACTTATTTATATCGTCAGATCAACGTGTCAAATAAACGACTTTCGGCAGAAAGCCTTCAATCTTGCAAATGGTTTAACGTATCGGCAAATTTTAAACTAAAAACTCAGGAAGGTAGACGCTATATTGCAGTGAAAGTTTTGGCCTGTTTTCATCTGACGGTTTTATGTTTGAGTCTCGGACTAGATTTAAAGTGCTGTTTCTTCTGGATTCCCCTTGGTAGGGTAGGGGTTCGGATCCCATGTTAATTAAGCTGTGGGTCCCCTCCATCATATGACCCTAGCTATTAATACGGAGGTTAAATCATCTTATTGTTATAAAACACGAAGTTTTCATTCTCACGTCACGTTCACCTGCGACGTTTACCTGTGGTTTTCACCTGCGACGTTTACATCTGGTTTTCACCTGCTACGTTTATCTGTGGTTTCCACCCGTGGTTTCCACTTTTACCAACCTGAAACCAAAATCCAATTTTCAAAACATATTTCCTCAAAACAAATAACAGTTTTGAAAACCTGATTAGCAATATTTTTAACTCCTGAAAGCTCAGCCTCACTACTATTTTGTTCTGGTTCATGCCAGACAGTTTTATTCAGCTGTAGAAAATGCCCCTAGATCCTAAGGGAGTGAATCTCTTACGTAGGAGCTACCAGAAATAATTCTTGTATAAAAAGTAATTAATAATTTGACAGTGTGAATTATTCATTTCGTAAAAGTTTTAATACAAATTCTTGTATGATAAATATAATTTTGACAAATTTATTTTCTTCTACGAGTAGAATCCAACATTGTAAATTGTCTCTGGTCATTTCTGGCAACTCTTATAATTTACTTCAAGATTTAGTGAGCAAATTCCAAATAAATTCTTGCTAATACTATTTTATGGAATAATTTTTTAACATTTTCTTTATTTATATTCAAGAAAAGTTATCTGGTTAAACGTAAATTCGATTATTTAAATTTTAATACACGAAAAGTAACTATGGTTAGCGAAATCATGGTGCTGGAGACTTTTGCAAAACTGTTGACGAACGAAAAACTCGCAAATTGTCAAAGTATTTTCTTTCAATGCAAAAATTCTCAAAGAAAGCACTCGGGATCTGCACTAACAAAGATGACGAAACAAAATTATCTAATCTAACCTCTCCAAATTTGATCTAACTTAACCTAGTATTAAGTAATCTAACCTATCGTAACCTAACCTAACCTAACCTAACCCAACCTAACCCAACCCAACCCAACCTAATCTAACCTAATAAATACCTACTGAACCTATATTTACAAACACTACTAATAAAAACTTTGTAGACTAAAGTTCAAATAAAATACTCGTTGACACCATTTCAAAATAATTTTTTTTAATTTTTGTTCTTTTAAAAGGTAATAATACCCTCGAAATCATTTGAAGCGTGAATTAATGACCCGGTTAGATTGCCAAATAAGTTAACCTCGCATTTTTATTGATTTGACCCAGTCATTTTTTTCTGCGATGTATTGTACATCACCGTGTGCAATACCATACGATACGCACATTTTTCATTTCGCGCTTACTGCCAAATCCTACATATATCTAGTCAGGCTACGTTTGTACAAAATTCCATACTTTTGTGAAATCGAAGAAAAAGCTAGTAAGACCATAAATTTACAAAAATACCACAGCCATCAAAATTTTGAGCTTCACGTCCAAAACCAGCGACACCAAATTTGTGAAGCTGCACTCAAAATCTAAAGTGGCTCGTGAGCTTAAAGTAAATGTTAACTTACTGGCTTAAAAAATTCAGTTCAAGAACGTTTGTGTGAAATTATTTACGCGTTAAAAATGTGACCATGGATTAACTAAACATAAGTAAGGTTTGGTTTTGCAATGCAATTTTGTTTCGTGATACATTAAAAGAGTTTTGCGATCGATATGCGTTAAATTTTATGATAAAATCTACGTTCTGTGCGTGAAATTTGTTAAATTAAGGGCCCAATCTTCTCGTAATCTTTCCTTTCCAGTCTGTAGCAACAGTTGTTAAACTTTTGCCCAAAAGTTCGTCTAACCCTTAACGATCGGAATTTTTTGAAAAGTTTAATTCCAAATGCGTGTATTTGAAGGATTAAAAAAAAAAAAAAAAATTAAATGACTGAAGGTCCTTGGAGTCGTTCTTTTGCATAAACATTTTGTCAAAATATTCCTACGAAACTCTTAGGCTAGCTTAGCTTAGTTCAGCGGAGCTCTTTTAGGTGGCATGCAAAAGGGTTATAAAATACGCAGCTTGTTAATTGTTAATGATTTTCAAAGGTGATATTAGTAGTCCCCTTCCTACGGTTTTAGTTAGGCGGTACCACTTTCCTTACTCATTGGTGGTATTTATAAAAACTGATACGTGAGCCTAAAGAAGTTGAGAACCACTGCTATAGAACTTTACGCGCTTCATGATCAAGGATATCAAATGAACAGAAAACTGCCGCTTGAAATGAACATTTAACTCGGTAGTTTATCGGTTTTCACCCTTTTTATGAAGGTTTGTGCAGGTTTTCATTGTGAGTTTTTACTTACTGTACGGACAGAAATGTATACGCGGGTTTAGTAGTATAGCCGCAAAAGGGAGAGTGCAGGAATGTTGCAGGTTATTATGTAATGTTGCAAAGGGGGGTGGGGGTTGTTGCAAAGTGGGGAAGGGGGTTGTTGTAAAGGAGGGTTGTTGCAAAGGGGTGGGGGGAAAACTTGGAGGCGGCGTTATCCCCAAGAGAAAGGAGGAGGAGGAGGAGAGAAAGGAGGAGAGGTGTTCACCTGGCAGGAGCCAAGTGCACATTAAGACTTCCAGCCGGGCTGGCGTTGTTTTATAGGCTCCTAATCAGCCAGAATCAGCCAGTTGGCTGAGCCAAGGTGAGAGAGACGCCTGAAGGAGAGAGAGAGAGAGACAGCTGAAGGAGAGAGAGCTGAAGAAGAGAGAGATGCCTGTAGGAGGGAGAGACGCCTGAAGGAGAGAGGATAGGTACACATGCAGGAGTACTCATGCTGGAGGTACACACACATACGCACACATGCAGGAGTACACATGCAGTAGTACACATGCTGGAGGTACACGCACACATGCAGGAGTACACATGCAGTACACATGCTGGAGGCAAACATGCAGGAGAGAGAGACATCTGAAGGAGGAAGATACATGCAGGAGAGAGAGAGAGAGAGAGAGAGAGACACCTGAAGGACAGAGTGGAGTTCTCCCCCAATTTATTTTCGTTTCCCTAACCTAAGAGGCCACTATGGGGTTTACCAAAGGGCCTGAAATAGAAGGAGCAGAGCTCCTTACTCGGCCGGAGCCGAGGGGGGAATGGTTCTTCACCAGCTTCGCGATCTTTTATAATCCTCTATTCTGGCTGAGTTGCCAGATAGCGCAAGGTATTCCAGATAGCGCCATGTGTCCCATTAATCGTGTAACACATATATGACGATAGTTATTCCAATTAAATTCTGTTTAAATACACCTTTATTAATTGCATACCTTTCCAGTTTTTTTTGCAATGATCGGATTGCTAGATATATATTATTATGCTTATATATATATATATATTTATTTTATAACATTTAATTTTAGTTTAGAAGCAAATTTAACATTAACTCTCCATTGAACTTAAAGAAACAAATAACATAGTTTACCTTCGAAAACGCCATAATAGAAAATAATTAATTTTATGGGTAACTATTTCGACATAAGTTTACTATAATTATATCAGTCTTTTAATATCTTCTGATATATATTATATATAAAATACCACAATATATATTTATAATTATTCAGTAACACATTAGAAAGATTTACGCAATAATAGAATTAACAAAGTTACCCAATAATAATTCGTTAGACAGAAACGAATTTTTATAAGGATACCCAGCTTCATTAAACTTGAAGATGAACGAAACAAATAACATAGTTATCCATAATTCAGCCCTCACGAATAACGAAACGAAATGATCATTTACGATACAATTCGAAATACGATAATTTACGATACAATTCCACCAAACGAGATGAAAACTTATGAACATATAGCCTCATTCCTTGCGAAGAAAAAATGAAAAACGAAATTAAAGAAACGAAGAAAGTTGGATTTCTCCGAAACCAACCTCGATAAGTAACCCAATGTTCCAATATTAATATAGCCATTATAATTACTTCTACAATGAATCCAATTAAATTCTGTTTATTAAATAACTTTTTAGACACTTGATTTTTATTATAAATATTTAAGTCACGAATAACAGTGGGAAAAACGTACACACAATATATATATATATATATATATATATATATATATAATAAACAACTCATGCACACACACACACACACACACACACACACACACACACACACACACACACGATGAAAGGCAGAAGCTAAATCAGTTCGAATCGTGTCCCTAGAGACCTTTTTCGTTCGATTCGTGTCCCTAGAGACCTTTTTCGTTCGAATCGTGTCTCTAGGGACCTTTTTCGGGTCGATGGTTTAAGCTATTCGAGCAGAAATCACCACTGACTTCAGATATTAATATTGTCATTGTTATTACTTCTACAATGAAAATATTTACGCGTATTTTGTATGGTGTCATATAGAAATATAATGATGAGATGCTTTTTTAAAATATAATTTGAAGCCAATTAAATTCTACTTATTAATAAATAACTTTTTACACACAAACTACATCTTAACTGCAAACACCTTGCACATCAATTCTTATTATCATTATTATTATTATTTCTACAATGAAACGGGATCGGGCCGAAGAACGGTGAGAGATCTCCCCCCCCAATATATATATATATATATATATAATATATATATATATATATATATTATATAAATTGAATTTACCGTGGCACACCATGTTTGGCAATGCTTTAGTGGTGCAAGCCTCATTTACTGATGCATATTATATCTATCGGGCAAATAACTTTTAATTCAGTCACTGATTGGCCTCTAATACCGCAACAGCACAATTATTGAGTAGAATGTTGTGTTCTATTACATCAAACAACTTACTCATACCCACTGCCATAATTTTCTTTTATCATAACTCAGCCGAGCAACTAACGAGTTGGATCTGAGTGGTAGTTGGATGGGGAGTCGCAGCAGATAATTTACATCGATAAATGTAATGAAATAATTAAATAAAATATGCATTTATTTTTATATCACGGATGGAGTCGATGTAGACAATGCAGGTCTTGAGCTTAAATTATCTAAAACCATAACAATACAAATTATTTCAATAGAATATTATGGTCTATTACATTATTACACCTTGCCCAGATCCATTACCAATAACCTCAATTTAGTAATAATAACAATTATCTCTCATACACTATATATAATATATATATATAATTATATATATATATATATATATATATATATATAGAAAGAGCGAGAGATGCGGGAAATTGAGTAAATGGAAATATTATTTTCTCGAAAACTATGGGTGATAGAAAACTTCTGAAACCATATTTGGAATCAATATCAAAAGTTCTATACGAATCACCAAATAATTTTCAAAGGAGAATAAGAGCATTAATTCTATTAGTGAAATATAAAGATGCAATTACTCGTCCGGTCTCGTTATAGCGGAATGGTACACGTCATAGCTCCACCCAGCTACATCGGCAGCCAATCACGACGAACATCTGGTCTTTTGGGCGGAGCTTGGCGAATGTGCATATAAAAGGGGATATTTTCAGTTGGGAGTAACAGTAGCTATTTTTGCATCAGTGAATAACACTAGGCAACAAAGATTTTGTTACAGAAGACCAAATAGGTGCTCCTAGCTAATTTCGGTATGCTGATTTCAAATCTATAATTAGATTTTTTCTATCACGTCTAGAGTTTGTGTAAAATGCAAATCACTTTTAGTAAAATTTTCTACCACGTCCAGATTTTGGTTTTAATCGGCTTAATGCCAGTAATATGAAACTTGCTTTTCAAGGTTAAAGCAATTTTTTTTGCCAACTATATACAAATTCGAACAATTTTGATAAATAAATTTATCCCGAGTTGGCAACACTGAGTCAAGAGCATAGTAACGGGCAACGGCCCAACGGTCAGTCGCTACGTGACAGTCAACAGAACGGTTGTTGAAGCTCTCTGCTGATGAGCAAGTGACAGGTTGTGGTGACTTGTGTGTTTTTATAGCATTTGTTTTGTACTACGGTGTGTATTTCTTTTTATTTTGCACATCGTAATAATTACTTTCTACGTTTTTTCAGATATTGTATGGTAATTCAAAATGGCATCAAATAGACGTGCTTGTGTAAATCACCCAGACAACTTCTGCTTTGTCTGTGGACAATATACACCTAAGCCACAACGTAGAAACATAACAACAAAGATTAAACTTGCCTACAAGTGTTATTTTGACTAAGTTAGGAGACCAACAGAGGGACTGGGCACCACATATTTGCTGTGCACAGTGCAGTGCAATGCAATGTTAATAGCTTGGATGAATGGTAAAAGAAAAGCTATGCCGTTCTCAGTCCCCATGGTTTGGCGTGAGCCGAAAAATCACTTCAATGATTGTTATTTTTGTTTGACAAAGAATGCTGGTTTCACAAAGAAAAACAAATCAAAGATCACGTACCCAAACTGCGAATCAGCAATGAAACCAGTACCACATGATGAAACAAATCCACCACCAGTTCCACCAGCAACGATAACAGACAGCAGTTCATCTGAAGATTCTGCTAGTGATATAGAAACAGGGAAAGATGGCATATATGTTCCAGATGCAAACATTTCCCCACATTTGTTAAGTCAAGCGGAGTTTAAATGACTTAGTGCGCGATTTTGAATTACCAAAAGAAAAAGGCAGAGTTGCTTGGTTCAAGACTTCAAAATTTAATCTTCTCCAACCAACACCAAAGTTTCCCATTTCCGCCATCGCCATTTGCAGTTTTCATCATTTTACTTACAGGAAGAAAACGTTTGTTTCTGCCACGATATCAGTGGTCTGATGCAAGGGATTGGCTGTCGCTATGATCCAAAAGAATGGAGACTGTTCATTGACTCTAGTAAAGCTAGCCTTAAAGCTGTATTACTGCACAACGGCAATGAAAAACCTTCAATACCTGTAGCACATGCCACTGGCCTTAATGAGACTTATGAATCGATGAAACTGCTGCTAAGACTCATCAAATATAAGGACCACACATGGAATATTTGTGGCGACCTTAAAGTTGTATCATTACTTCTTGGGTTACAGTTGGGCTACACAAAGCATATGTGCTTTTGTGTCTATGGAACAGCAGAGATGACAAGAACCACTACAAAAAACATGATTGGCCATCTAGAACTGAACATGTTGTTGGTAAATACAATGTGAAACACCCAGCACTTATTGACCCTCAGAAAGTACATCTTCCACCACTTCACATTAAACTTGGCCTTATGAAAAATTTTGTGAAGGGTATGGATCATCAAGGTAGTGGTTTCCAATATTTAAAGGATAAATTCAAAGGAATATTGACAGATGCTAAGCTAGAAGCTGGAGTTTTCACTGGACCACAGATCCGCAGTCATATCCACGACTCATCGTTTCCATCTAACCTAAATGAGAATGAACTAGGAGCATGGACATCTTTCGTTGAAGTTGTCAAAAATTTTCTTGGAAACCACAAAGCTGAAAACCACCGTAAACTCGTAGAAAACGTGCTTAAATCTTATGAAATAATGGGATGCAGAATGTCTTTGAAAATTCATTTTTTACATTCTCATCTTGACTTCTTCCCGGCCAACCTTGGGGCTGTAAGTGACGAGCATGGTGAGCGCTTCCACCACGATCTCAGTTACGGAAAACAGATACCAAGGTAATTTCAACCCAAATATGATGGGAGATTATTGTTGGTTCCTGCAGAAGGAGAGCTCGTCATCCTACAAGCGACAAAGGAAGAGGACACACCAAAGTTTCACTTAAGAACAGGAATTTGCCTTTCAGTAGTAACAACAAAATACTAACGCGCTTTGGGTGGATGGTTGAGCGCAGGGGTGGTAACTCCGCCAGCGGAATTCCGCTGTCTGTCTTAAGCCAGAATAAAGGAGGAAAGACATCCCTGTTCACTAATTATTTAAGTATGCTTAACATAAAACGTGGCACGGGAAAGTAGCTTAGACGGCTTTCGTAATAGAAGCGGGTGAGAAAAAAAAATGAAAAATAGGGGTTTTCGGTTACACAAAATCTGGACGTGATAGAGAAATTTTGATATCAGATCTGAAATCAGCATCAGCGCTTTAGTAGGAATCAGTAGTTCACGTGTCTGTAACAAAAAAAAAGTTGAAATTTGTTGCCTAGTGTAATCAACCATGGACCTGTACGTCTCCCCAGACTTGTATGAAGAACGTGATACTGCCGCATTAACCACAATTAGTCTTTTCAATGCGGCTGATTGTGGCGAACTATTTTCGACGCAAACCGTAGAAGATATTTGCAGTGACGCTCCTTACAATCCGACGCAAGGGACTACCATAGAAATGTAAGTGTCCATAATTCGATTTTATATATATACGGAGAGTTGTAGTATCTCGTCAAATAGATACTAGTCAAAAACGTCAATCAATGTTATTTCCCCATCATGCTAAAATCGAATTGGTAATCGAACCAAAGATATCTTCACATAATGGGGATCTGTCTGTTTGTCTGTATATGTTTTCCTTTAAGGTCCGATGAGGATTTGACACGAGTTATACAATCTTTTGAAGGGAATACGGATGATATACTGATCAGTCAGCAGTGTCACACATCCTCCACCATGGACCTGTACGTCTCCCCAGACTTGTATGAAGAACGTGATACTGCAGCATTAACCACAATTAGTCTTTTCAATGCGGCTGATTGTGGCGAACTATTTTCGACGCAAACCGTAGAAGATATTTGCAGTGACGCTCCTTACAATCCGACGCAAGGACTACCATAGAAATGTAAGTGTCCATAATTCGATTTTATATATATATACGGAGAGTTGTAGTATTTCGTCAAATAGATACTAGTCAAAAACGTTCAATCAATGTTATTTCCCCATTATGCTAAAATCGAGATTTTTATGGCGTTCACTCCTCGAACCAAAGATATCTTCACATAATGGGGATCTGTCTGTCTGTATACTCTGTATATGTTTTCCTTTAAGGTCCGATGAGGATTTGACACGAGTTATACAATCTTTTGAAGGGAATACGGATGATATACTAATCAGTCAACAATGTCAAATAATGTAAGTGTTTTTCGATCTTTTTGGGATGAAGACGCAATATATTTTCATAAATTTATTAAATGAAAGAAATCAGTACAATAAACGAATATACAAATATACGAACAAAAACATTATAATATACAACGAGTACGTACAATTGGAAAACGGTTTTTTATCTGTCTGCATACCATTTCATCGTTTCGGTGAGTGTGACACGGGTCAAATAAATTTAAAAAATTTATAAATTCTTTATCATTTGACATATGCATGAGAAATGAGACACAGTACATTCCGCAAACATTAGTAAAATATCCCTGCATACGAAATGGGTTCCATACAACTTCGGGAATATGTAACTGAGCGAGAAATTTTACAATAATAGGGTCACTCCAGGGTTGAGTACCGAGTGAATCAAAATAGTACAGGCGCTGTCTATTTTTAAAATAGACAGCGATCCAGTGAATCCCTTCATTACCGATGATGTCTGTGTTCACAATAAGACTACCGCATTCTCGCGTACTTGGCAAACTCAATGTTTCATTCTTCGCAAACACGCCGATAAATTTGGAACGTGTGACTCGCTCCATTACTTTCTGAAGTGTATTAGCATCCATTTTAAAAGTCAGTGATAACGCTTCTAAATCTATCTACTTCTATTAGGGCTTGCGATTCGAGATATACTAGTACACTAATAGGAGCGTCTATAGGCTTGGCGAATTCCAGCCGCACTGAGATGTTACCGCTCTGCTGTGGTGTTAAATGGGTATTTACGCTAGCAGATAAGTCAGGTGTAATGTCAAACGGATAAAGGTTAAATTGATCAATGAATTCTTCCTGCGTTACCCCATTACCAAGCTCATCACAATCACCTGCAATATGGGTCAGATTACTATAGGCTCTGGCACAAAGAGGTAACACAGCGTCTGATGAATAGTCCGTACCCATTGTTCCACCCAAAGCAGTGCCATTAACGTATAGAGTTATATTTTTAAGTCCGAAATTCTCGAATTTAAAGGCACTCTTTTTATATTTTCCATTCACCGAAGCGTGGTCCTGCATGCCGATTAATATCCTTTTAGGAAGATTTCCCAGGGCAATGTTTTCTATCTGCTTCGATGCCAACCCTGCAGGAACCGTATATAGTTTGATCTGCACTCTGTTAATAGGATATTTCACTGTAGCGTTTAGTAAATTTTTCTCAATTTCTAGTTGTTTTGGTGAACTTAATTTCACTCGCCGTACGCGGAGGTATGTGTCCATAATGTGAACCACAACGGACTTTGCGCCCTCTTCTTGATTCGCATCCAGATTTAAGCAGATCTCAGGACTCGTGCGGGTGAGCTTTATTTTCATATCCACCCCGTTCACAAGCAACTTCTCCTGGAAAGTGAAATCTGTGTGCAACCGTCCAAAACACTCGTATATTTTCTTTTTAGAATTTTTAAATTTGTCCTTTATACTATTTTCATCTTTAGTTTGATAATATCCCTCCGCACTTAAAAAGGTAGCCTTCGCTTCTTTGGAAAAGTTGAGGACATTTTCCAAATAGGCTCGTAGATGATAGTACCCCGTGCCTGCCGATATGTTGGTCTGATTTAAATATACGTCACACTGGTTGAATATGGCGTGCAGAAAGTTTGTTTCAGGGTATACAGCATATTTGTCATCGCAGGCCGTTCCATCAGAATGGGCTATACGTAGCTTAGCGTACATGTGCACACAGCTTGGATCAAAAAAGTAAGGACCTGAGCTGGGTATCACGAATTCTATAGGTGCACTCGGGGAACTAATTGTGTTTAAAGGGTTAATTGTAATAAAGTCACTGTGCTCAATAGAAACTTGGGTTGGCGGGAGCTCAAAAAAGGACAGCTCCGACTTACAGCATTGTGAACTACATGGGTGGATGAAGCGTGCCATGGCGAAATAGTGACTCCTCTCTCGACAAGTGGTAAACAAACTATGATTCATGAGATCAATATCCTTAGCTTATATCAGTCAAAAAAGTGGTCAACCATAGGTTTCATTCGCTTACAGCATTTCTTTTTTGATAGCTTTTACGTTTAATACCACGTGACCCCTTCTTCTTCTTCTTCCGGGGCCCTCTTCTTCCCGCCACCACGCATTTTTCTCTTTGCATCTTTGATGATTTCGTTCCGTGTACGCTTTAAATGTTTTTTTAGAGCTTCTTTAGGTTTAGCCCCGGCCAATATGTCTTCTGCAGTGTTAAGGCCTGATTGTAGCGCTTTCCTTCCAAGGTATCTGGCACCCCTCTTCAGCAAAGGAACAGCCGTACGTAGTATGGATGAAAAAATGGATCCAAGTCCACTACCGCGCTGGTATCGCATCCCTCGATAGACGGTGAAAGGCTTTCTATCCATTATAACTCAGTGCGTCGAAAGTGTAGCTTCACTGTTAAGCTCCCGTTACCGAATGGGAAGTTTTCGCCCTCAATCGTTCTTATATATATTGTGATATTGGTTATTAAATTAGTTGCGACATTCACATAATGGGGTCTGTCATATGTAATACTCAAACTCCTTCCTCTATGGTTGGGGATGTGAGCAATGCGCAGCAGGCGTGCCTGGGTATCCCCAACAAACTGGTGCTCCACTATATTACTGTAAATATAGCACATGTCTGGGGACCTTTCAGCCAATTTCTCCATCTTCAATTGATACATTAATCTGGACAAGTTATACTGTGTCTCGTGAAATGTGTCTCTTTGGAAGGCTGCGCTATATCGGCCGTTGGTTAGAATTTTGAACTTTCTATGTTCTTTAAGACATCTGTTAGTCTTTGATTTTAGGATTAGTGTATGTGCAGGGTTGTTTACGATTTCATATACTAAATCATTCGTAAGGTTTGAGTTTCTTAAACTTACGTTTAAGCCTCTCACAACATCCTCGGCCGAACCATATTGACCCGGCCCTAGTCTTACTTCTGTACTGTAATACCGTGCAATCTTAGTCCAAGCGATGCGCATAGTTTCATCCATAGCTACCCCAGCTTTTTCACACTCGTCAATGTCTCTAAGAATCGTAAAAACGGTTTCTTCATGTTCAATATTTAAAAAGACGGTGTCCAGCTGAATTTCGCATATCCCCACCTCATACGAATCACGACCCAATTCAATGTGCCCATGGAGTTCTGTTACAAAGTTGGCTAGCGTGTTGTTAGGGTGTACAGACAGGGACGAGGAGGACGGGAGTGTGACGTAGAAATGGTTAGGAGCCATGTTGCATACTATTTAAGCTTCATTATTGCATCAGCTTTTATATAGGTGTTGAAGCTTTCTGGGTACCCTAGCCATTTCACCAGGTACATTTTTCTCCTTCCTGAACCTTTGCTTCCTAAAATTTTCTCAATTTTAAACACATTTTTTTCTAAATTAAACGCAACTTTCTGCAATTCCTCGCGGTAAAAGCCTCCTGAGATTTCTTCCCCATTCAAATCTTCAATGTAATACATCATTATCACACCTTTAGGTCTCACAGCCCTAACTTTAAAAATCTCGCGTGTCCATCCTTGCTCAAAACCCTTTGCGAATTTATTCCCCGAACGCGACAGCCTTACATAATCATTGATTTTGAAGCGCACAGAGTGTGGTGGTGGTGGTGGTGGTGGTGGTGTGGTGGTGGTGGTCCATCTCTTCGCGGGACTTCGTTAGGTGTTGCCCCAATCGTGCGATGGTGTGAGCGGTTGTAGGATGATGCCAATGGTTCCAGAATGTCTAGAAATCTGTATGTGTTTTTATGTGTAAAATAACGGTGCATGCGTTCCTTTATGGTGCGCTGAACTCTTTCAGCTAAAGAAGCCTTATGTATAGAATTGGTTGTGTAATAGCTGATATTAAACTCTGTCAACATATTCTGAAAAGCACGGCCTATAAACTCCTTCCCCATATCCGTACAAAAATAGCCAGGAACCCTGTTTTCTTTTAACATTAGCGTTTTGGTGGCTTTAGCAACTGTTTCAGGTGATTTATTTTTCAGAGGAACTAGCCACAGATATCTAGAGAATACGTCTATTATGAATAGAATGTAGCGGTAACCATCGTTATACACAGAATATCTTTGCATGTCTGTTAAATCTGCTTGCCAAATAGAATCAATCGAGGAAGCCGTTGTCTTGGCTGTTTTAAACCTTTTTCTCACAGGCTTATGAAGCGTATAAGCGTCCTGCTCCCTCAAAAATCTTTCAACATCTTTTTTTCCTACTCCGTAAACGTGCAGTCTATCTACGCCGCCGTAAGAGGATGGGGCAGAAATGTCATAATAACGTTTAGTTAATACGTTAGCCATTTGCGTATTTTAGAGGCAGGTGGGTAGGGTTGGTTTAACCTCTTCTTTCTCCTCTTGAAAGGTGTTACCGCAGGGGGTGACGGCGTCTTCAATTGTGCCACAGACGTTGCGTGTTCCAAGTCTTTTAACCTGTTCAGATTTCCTATCAACGTTTTAGGGACATTTATTTGTTGTAGTCTTGCTTTAATATGCTTCCATCCTGATGGTGATGGCCTATCCCACTTTCTCACCAGATCATGGACAATGTCTACGATATTCGATCCCTGTACCTTTGATCCTTCCACAATGATCTCGCCTGTATCGGTCCATTGTATGGCTGGATCCTCATTCAATAGATTATAAAGACCTAAGCCTTTACTCCTCAATGTATGTGGGAGGGTACTTTTTAATACATGTTCGATATGTTGTGTGGCTAATCTTTTTGGTTGATCAGCTGTATCGTCGGACACAGATCCTATGTCGCCATCGGCCCCCGTGCTGTGCCTAATAACCACAGGAATCTCCGTAGGGCTCTTATAATTTTCGTACTCGTGAAGAAATTTCTGCAGAGCTTCTTGGTATAAGATTCTTTTCTCATCAGGTGTTTTTTCACTGTTTAATAGGGCTAACAATTCGCTTTCCATTCTTTTAAGTCTGCTTTTACGGGGATCTAGATCCGTGTCTCTTTGCAGTGAAGCGTACACCTCGTGGGGAATCACTACCACTTTCTTCATTATATTAATCTAGTCAGTAAAGGGCCCAAAACTGAAAATAAGATGGGGAGAAATGACCCTCCTGTTTGCACAATAACTCGTTTTTTCTTCGCTACAGTTTGACTTTTACGAGCGAGTGTACGTATTATGTTCTTGTAGCGGCGTAGGCGAGCCTTCTGATGGGTTTTCATTGATACATTGCAATTTATAACGTTAAGACAGATTTCACAGATGCATTTTAAAAAGTCGGCGTCGATATTTTTAATAAACATCTGCTGCATTGCCCGGGGCAGTCGATGATAGATTTTTATTAATTCATGGTATTTCTTTAGTCTCTTTGTCATTCTGGAATATACACCGTTTCAGGCTCGTTTGGAAATATATTCGTTCGCAGAAGCACTCTAAACGTGTTTCGCGGATGAAGGTCGCAAAGCAAATATCCGTAACGCGTGCTTGTAGCTTCTTTATAAACTTCCAAAAACTCCTTACGCTGATTCGGGAACATTTGATTGGCTAATACCCCAATTTGTGATACATCTCTACGTTGCGCGAATAAGACTAGATATTGCGTATTTAACGACACATCGCGCATGTATCTATTTTTGAAAAATAGATTCTGATTGATGAAGAACACGCTTATGTTAAGATGGTGGGAGTATACTGTAAATGTCTCGGCAAACGTTTTATCCATCTCCAACATGAGATCGTCAATTACAATGATTGTATGTTCAGTTCCCTTTAGCGAATTAACGTCATATACACCTTTGTGGAACAAAATATCATCTTGGTACTCGTTGAACGCTGATTGATACGTCGAATAGCACCATATAACTTTATGCACAAATTTCGAGAACATCTCGCCCTTTTCTTTAATGATTTTAAGCATAAACACAGTTTTACCACATCCTGTAGGTCCAGATATAATACATGTGGATGGGCTCGTGAATCTGAATTTTTCTACAGAGTCCATTTCTAACACGTCACACTCCTAAGTGGGTCATTTACAAAATATTACAAATTTTGAGTGCTGATCCTTATATTTCTTCTCCCACAGAACCGACGATGAGGTAGAGCACCCTATCATTACGGATGACCTCGACGACAGTGTAGTTGTGATCTCCTCCCCTGAACCCTCACCAGCGATACAGGTTGCACGTCCAAAGCGGAGGTATGAGAACCCCACATCAGGTATAAAGCGACCGAAATACGTACCTGTTGCAGCAGACCCCCAACCCTCAACCTCTTACGCAACAACCTCCCCAGCAGCAGCACCTAATATACCCCCTTATTCCGCCCCCCGTTCTGTTAAGTCTACAATAATAGATCCCCAACCCTCCTACGCAACAGGGCCCCCATCAGCAGCAGCACCTAATATAGCCACTAATTCATCCGCCCCCCGTTCTGTTGAGGATGTTATTACGTTCGAGTTAGTGCGATCCGCAGCCCCCCCCCGCCTTGACTAGAAATCGGTATAGAGTCAGGGTCGACCCTAGAGCCCTGTATAGCAATGGTATTGACGCGGGATACGCAGGGTAGTACAGCATATTATAGAGTTTGCTCTTCAGAATCGCGACGAGCGTGAGGTCAGGACGAGTCTGTCCTTTGGGTTCGGGTCAGATGACGGTGATGTAGACGATTATTGGGTGATAGTACCGTTCAGACGTTTGGCTGCTGAAGATGTAGAATATATATTAGGGCGTATAATGCAAGCCGTCCAAAGTAGTATAGCCTTCAATATGGACAACTTCACGGTAAATATTGACCGTGTATTCCGTGTTGCGGGTCATAGTGCCATACCGTACACTCTTAACTTCAATTCTCCAACTATTTACCGAAGGCATATAAACGTCGATCGTGGTTGCGGCTTTATAGCAGTACTCTTAGCACGTATGTTTACTGTACAAAATACACGGACTCAAAAAATTTGGCTGCCTACGATCGTTGAGCGTGCCCGTAAACTAGCTGTAGACTGTGAACTTGAATTTGACTGTAATATGGGTCCTGAAGAGCTGAGAAAGGTAGAACAGGAAATGAATGTGCGCATAGTTATATTTGGTTTGGATGATCGCCGCCGGACTGTGTATGTTTTTAAAAGCTGTGTGAGAGATCGTACAAGGCCCCTACTTATTTTAGGATTGTCAGGACAACGTATCTCCCCATCCGTAATATAAGGGGGCTTTACGCGAGTTATGACAAAAGTCGAAAATATGGGAGACATCATGATTTGTGTAAGGGGTGCCTCGAGTTTGCGGATGATATAGTGAGACATTGTAAAGAATGTCACATGGTATGTGAGCAGTGTAAAAGCACCAAATGTGAAAGCCGTGTAGTTGAGAAGAGAGACTGTGATGTGTGTAGACGCACATTTTTCAATAATAGCTGCTTTGATCTCCATAAATCAATTGGTACGTGCAGGAAAATGAGAATCTGTGAATGTGGTATGTTTCACACAATGGATAATTGGGGAAAATTTAAGCACAAGTGCGACGTAATTCACTGTCCTACATGCCAGGAGGAATATAAGGCGGATGGAGTAAAGCATGTGTGTTATATGAAAGATGCTAAGCCTAAAAATAACCCTTGTATAACTGTGTACTACGATATAGAAACATATACGAACGCTGAAACCAAAGAGGTAATTCCACATTTACTTGTGAGCCAGACCATCTGTGATGAGTGTATGGGTATCGAATGTGACGAGTGCCCCAAATGCGGTAAACGGACAAACGTTTTTAAAACGAATGTCAGCGATAGTCCTGTGAAACTATTTGTGTCCTATATTGTCAAGTTAGCCGACAAGTTCAAAAAAATGACTGTGTATATTCTCGCCCATAACGGGGCAAAGTTTGACACGCAGTTCCTTTATAAGGAGTTGCTTGAACACGAATCCTCTGAGATATTTACAGGTGATCCATTGAAAAGAGGCAACAAATTAATACAGATGCAGATAAGAGGCAATGTACAATTTAAAGATACTTTATTATTCACACCTTGTAAATTAGCAAAGCTACCCAAGGTGATGGGAGTAGCAGCTGAAGTTTCCAAAGGATACTTCCCATACACTTTCCTCACCAGCGAGACTTTAAACTACGTAGGCCCACCACCCCCCAAACATTATTTTGACTGCATGGATGAACGTGAAGACTTTGATCGATACTACGACAGTTTTAATGAAAGTAACCCTTATAATATAGCTGATGAATGTGAGCGTTATTGCGTGAATGATGTGCGCGTGCTTAGAGTATGTTTCCAGGCCTTTAGAAGTATGTACATAGCCCGTTTCAAATGCGATCCACTGCAAGTCGCAACCACCATCGCATCATTATGTTTTACGGTGTTCAAGAATAACTTCATGCCTAAAGACACCTTAGCCATTATTCACCGAAACAACCCCCGCAGTTACGGACACAAGGCTATTTACTGGCTCATACACCTGCAGCAACAAACAGGTGTATACATAAAGCACGCCCGCAACACGGGTGAAGTACCCATTAAGATTAATGGACGTGTTTTTTGGGTTGATGGGTTAAGTGAAAACCGTGTCACTGGTGTGAAGACTGTGTATTCCTTTAATGGCATGGATGCCCCCGCCCTGAGTGCGGTATCGTCGGAGATATCCACGGTAGATCTCCTGCCGACTGTCTTGCAGGGACCCGCACCCGCGATCAACTTATAGGATCACAGTTCACTCACAAAGTCTTGTGGGAGCATGAATATGATGCACGGATGGAGACAGACGATGTATACCGTGAGGAAATAAAACGATCAAGCGTTCAATGGTGCTGGACCCTCTCAAATGTGGTGATAGCTTGTTTGGAGGACGTACAAATCCATTCAGACTATACTTTCCACCTACGGTGGGCGTGAAGCTCCATTACTACGATTTCTGTTCTTTATACCCATACGTGATGAAGAGCCATCCGTACCCCGTGGGCGCTCCTGAGAAACTGGTGGGACCTAGCATACCTCCATCAATGAATTTTCAAAAAATTTGAATGATCATTACTTTGGGCTCTCTTTCGTAGACGTACTCCCCCCACGCAATTTATGGATGCCGATCTTACCTGTCGTTATCGACGACAAGCTCATGTTTCCCCTGTGCGTGAAGTGCGCGGAAGAGGATAACGGCGAATGTAACCATATACCCCACCAGCGTAAGATCAGAGGCGTATATACAAGTCCTGAGCTGGCCCTAGCCGTACGCCATGGTTATAGAATACTGAAGATACACGAGGTGTGGAGGTTTCAGAAGCTCCCCAACCTTTTCACACCATATATAAACGCCTTTTTGAAGGATAAGGTTGAAGCATCAGGGTATCCGCGAGGAGTTGATACCGAAGATGAAAAGTCTGCCTATATTCAACGTTACCGCGACCGCGAAGGTATACAACTTGATCGTGTCCAAATTGTAAAGAATCCTGGCAAGCGCTTTAGTGCAAAGTTGTGTCTAAACAGTCTATGGGGAAAATTTGCGCAGAATACCGGCAGAGGGAACATTCATTTGGCACAAAGTTATAGCGATGTCTGGGATTATGCCAATGCCCCCGATAAAGAGGTCATGGAGATCGTGAATGTAGGTAATACTTACGTAATAAAGTACAACAACACTGAATTTGCCACAGATACCTCAAGGGTTACAAACATACCTGTGGCGAGCTTCACAACAGCCTACGCCCGTATAAAACTTTGGGGTCTATTGCATTCTCTTGGGCGGAGAGTATTGTATGCCGATACAGATAGCGTGATATTCACAGAGAGGGAGGGTGATTACATGCCCGCTATTGGGGAGTTCCTCGGCGAGCTCACTGATGAGATCAAGGATGAGTATGGGGACGACGCATACGCCGACTCTTTTATCTCAACAGGACCTAAGACTTATGGGGTACGGGTCAGGGTAGGGGATGAAATGAAATATATCGTGAAGGCAAAGGGTATTACGCTCAACCATGCGAATCGGGAGGTTGTTAACTTTGAGTCGTTGAAGGATCTAGTATGTTTGGAACCTCACCAACTAATTGTAGGCACCCACAATTTTCGGGCGCAGAAGCTGGGAGGCGTGAAGGAACTTAGGGGTACGATGGTGTGCCGTAACACCTATAGGAAACGTTACCAGTTACCTGGCACCTATGATACCGTACCCTTTGGATACCAATGATGCTTCTAACTCACACGTCTTGTATATAATCGTATCTATTTGTATATATATATATATATATATAACTTGAATATCTCGAATCGTATTTGTAAATATATGAATATCTCAATAAATCAAATAGCGTTTCACTTTCTCCTTTGTGTGTGTGTGTGTGTGTGTGTGTGTGTGTGTAGGTGAAAGTTCTAAGCTCCGCCCACTGCGTGAGTCATGCTACTATCTGGGAGTCCCTGCGTGGTCAGTCGACCGCAGTAAGCCCGAGAGATCAGACGTGTATTCAGATCAGACGTATATTGAAATGGCTACCTTTAATATGCTTGCACAACGTTTATGAAATGGTATTCAGTAAAGTGTGAGGATGTGGTGGATACCGAAAAACTTCCTATTCCCCCCTCCTATGCCTCTTTTAAAACCACATTGGATTGTGCGAAGTTCCAAGATGTACAAATACTCTACGGATGTTCTGGTGAGACTGTTGAAGGCTTTCGTTGCACAGACGATGTGCTGAAGTATGCTGCAGGGCTAAACTTTATAAAGTCTCACATACACCGTGAAGTAAAAGAAACAACGCGTGCAGAAGAGAAGCAGCAGGTATGGATAATGAGCCTTGTGGATGGGTGGTGTGACAAGCGGTATTACGTCATGCTACACCATGTCGATTACTCATACCCTACGTCTGAAAATGTGAATCTCGTGATCATGGACAATCTTAGGTGTTTTTATCACTATATTAACGTATATCATGATGAGGTTCATAGTGAGGTTGTGGCTAGTGCCATGCGTGAGTTTTTAACAGATTTTAGAGACGAGTATCGTTTGATGGGTAGAAAGGAAAAATATGAGCATATGTTCCTCTCAAATAGTGCGCCGGAGTGTGGAGATGATTAGCGCCTAGTTCTTATCCAAAGTGCGTAGGCTGGTAGTGACGAAACGGAAAAACAAATATGTGCAACAATTCGAGTCGTACGAACATGCCCATTCACGTATCATCGAGTCAGCCGCCCGTCGAACCGTTCCTGCCTGTGCCTCACACGGCTCATAGTTATCTCAGAGCTTGAACCGAGTAGACGTGCGCTCCTCGAATACGATGGAACTTCCTTTGAGCAGCATTCTCAACGCCTCGTACGATGTGTCCGTGACGAAATCGTTGCGCGTGTTCAGGCGTAATTCCGGTACCATTAGCTATGTACTGGAAACGGAATGTAGACCGACAAACAAACGGGTTTATTTAAGTATCGAGGAGATGAATAGAATCTTTGTGATAGTTGATAAGTGGTGTGAAGATCGTTATAAAATACCTGCTAACGTAGGTACAAGAAGAGAGCAGATTAGTGACGCGCCCTCATACGCCGTTGTATGTACGTTGTGTATAAATAACGATCGGCCATGCATTGATATAAGGCTGATGTGGAAGAATGCTTCTGATAATAACGCTCTTATTCCTACGCGAAACCGTTTCATCCTCGACAGAATGTTTGAAATCGTCGGATTCCGTAAACTGAAACCTATATTAGACGCGCGTTACGGATATGCTTTATTTTGATACAGTTCTTGAATACGCATACACTGCTCTGCTCGATGGGTTTACCGAGTGTAGGACTGGTGAGAATGGTCTAGTGCTGGATGTTTATTTAAAAAGTTTAGACTCTTTGAAATACCATGAACTTTGGTACAAAGCAATTGATCGGTACAAGGCTGAGCTCACCTACACCGTTCACCCTGAAGAACTATTTCTTTATATAACGCGCAGTTGCCGTAACGATTTAGAAGATTATTTCAATTGCCGTTATGTTGAGTGAAGAGTTCACGATTGAAAAGCTCGAGTCGGTAGAAATAAACCCTCGATTGGAAAAGCATTCTTATAAACTTGCGTTTAATAATGTAGCTAACGATAACTCTTTGTGCGTGCTTTTGATTGTATTCTAGACGTATTTAAAGATGACTTGCCAACCGGTTGTAAAGTGGGGACAAAAATAGTACTGAACGATATGAAAGCCATTCATATCGAATACAGGTTTCCCTATACTTTAAGCGGTGAAATATTATTAAGCCGCATAGACTGCGTAATGCAGAGCAATAATGATGTAATTGTAAACTCGATTAAGACCGATTTTAGTATTTTGAAAAAAAAGTGAATTGTATATATATTTTGCTTGACGATTATACGCATATTTCTATTGATTTGTGTTATATATATATATATATATATTTTGCTTGATATTTCTCCTGTACTGTTATGTACATATTTCTATTGATTTATATATATATATATATATATATATATATATTTTTTTTTTTTTTTTTGCTTGATATTTCTCCTGTACTGTTATGTACATATTGAAGTGTATATGAAATGTATATTTATTTTATATATCACCATAATTGTGTGTGTGTATATATTCTCCTGTACTGTTATGTACATATTGAAATGTATATGAAATGTATATGAAATGTATATTTATTTTATATATAATTATGTGTATTATTTCTGTTATGTACATATTGAAATGTATATGAAATGTATATTTTATTTATATATATATATATCCATAATTGTGTGTATATATTTCTGTTATACGCATATTCCTCAAATGTATATTTATTTGAAATGTATATTTTATTTTATATATATATATATATATATATCCATAATTGTGTGTATATATTTCTGTTATACGCATATTCCTCAAATGTATATTTATTTTCTATATATTTATAATAAAAAGAATGATGCAATGTTGTTTATTGTTATGCCTTCTACTACCGGTATTCTGTATACAACAGGTATCTGGCAATATTTAAGCCTTCTAAGCCAACTGGCTGATTAGGAGTCTATAATAGTGTATACAATGGTATCTGGCAACTCTGTCTTCGGAATACATGGAGCTATCTGGCAACTCAGCCAACTGGCTGATTAGGCGTATATAATAATAATGTATGCAATAATACTGCTAAAAAGAGGTATCTGACAACCAGCCAACTGGCTGATTAGGAGTCTATAATAATAATAATGTATGCAATAATACTGCTAAAAAGAGGTATCTGACAACCAGCCAACTGGCTGATTAGGAGTCTATAATAGTGTATACAATGGAATACATGGCGCTATCTGGCAACTCAGCCAACTGGCTGATTAGGCGTATATAATAATAATAATGTATGCAATAATACTGCTAAAAGAGGTATCTGACAACCAGCCAACTGGCTGATTAGGAGTCTATAATAATGTATACAATGGTATCGCGGTATCTGGCAACTCAAGCCATTTACGCCAACTGGCTGATTAGGAGCCTATAAAACAACGCCAGCCCGGCTGGAAGTCTTAATGTGCACTTGGCTCCTGCCAGGTGAACACCTCTCCTCCTTTCTCTCCTCCTCCTCCTTTCTCTTGGGGAATAACGCCGCCTCCAAGTTTCCCCCCACCCCCCTTTACAACAACCCCCCTTTCCCCCCTTTGCAACAACCCCACCCCCCTTTGCAACATTACATAATAACCTGCAACATTCCTGCACTCTCCCCTTTTGCGGCTATACTACTGGGTTTGCATAGTTTTGCCTGATAGTTTTGCTTGGAAGTCTTTAATAGTTATACAAAAAGAAATAAATAAATTAAGATATAAATTTTTTACAACGTTCCTATATCTGAAGGAGCGATTTTCTTCATTTTCTCGCTCAAATGTTAAAAATGTATAGAAAGATTTAAGTAATTTGATTCGAGCAAAGGGTATGAAGTATGTATGCAAATAATGTAATTCAACGCTCTGATGCTCGTCTAATGTTACGTAAAATTCATTCCAGAAAAATCTAATTTTAAACTCTTGACATGACATGCAAAGGTGGCCTCTCTCTCTCTCTCTCTCTCTCTCTCTCTCTCCCCACATGTTTGACTACCTTACAAAACCGCGACATTTTCACATATTTAGTACTGTATCTTGACATTTACCCAATCTAAAAACCCTGATAAATTTAACCAAACGTTACCTAACTTGGCGTAACCTTAATTATATTCCCTCTTTTCATGATAAACCACCGCGACACTGCTAATGTCGTGATACGCACGTTCGTGTCGCGATGGGCTCTGTGTGTATCCTAAAGATTGTCGTAATTCCGTAGGGAACACACACACACACACCTTTTCTGCCGAGATAATTAAATAAAATGAAAATACCTGTGAAATTACTTGATATGAACTCAGCAAAGGGATATTTTAATTAAGAGAGGTAATATTTGAATAACTGAACGCTATTTCTCTTCTAAATATATTATTATTTGTTATATATAAATAAATAATCCCCATATTAAAACGCACCAGTGAAATATTTCAATAAAATAATGATTTCACAGCCACAGACTATTGGTGTCTATTTTATTTATTTACATTTCGACTCTGTGACGTCATGATATGTCACTACGACACTTTTTAAAGAAAGTGTACATAGGGAAGTACAAAGGGTTGACAAAATTAAATAGACACCTTCGGTTTTTTCCACAGTTTTTTTATTTGATGATAAAAGTGAATAAATAATATAAGATTTATTGAGTGAATATATTTAAAATCGTTTTTTTTTTTTCCCCTTTCCATTAAGGGGTCTTTTCAGTCTCCCAGGTATTAAAGGCTGATAAAATTACCTGGAAAAAAATACGTTTCAATACGTATAATTTGGGGAAAATGTTCGGGATGGAACATAAAATATATAAAAAAACAAAGAATTACCAATTGGTTAATGAATAGGTTTTTTTTTTTTTTTTTTTTATTAGTGTCGTCAAAAAACAATAAAATATCCAAACAAAAACGGGATATTACAAATTAATATTTTTTTCAGGAAATTATGTTTTTAGGTGAACTTTTTTCCGAAACTATGTTAACACTGAATGTTTAGAAATTAACTGGAAGATCCGGTGTCACCATCGTTTTGCGTGCCTCTTTAGCATTCAATGCACGCCATTGTATTTGCTGTTTGCGAGTGTGCTCAACTTTGGTGACTCAGGATTAGCGTTGTAAAGTTGGAAGGCGAGAGCCGAGTGGTCACACGAAAGGAGAGGGGAGACCTTAATCTTGAAGTAATAGATGAGCAAAGTTCATGGAGGGAGGATTAGGTCAGCGTAGCAGCTGTTTGTATTTACTGCGTAATCGCTGACGCCCCTTATGCGAGATTCTCGTTCTTTGGAAAGCGACTTGAAGGTCGTTGGAGGCTTGGAGCAGAATGTGCGATATGCGATACCCTAAAACGGCTTAATTTTCAGTTCACTTTCAGTAATTACTTCTGGAGTGAAGTAACTTTGTCTGAAAAATGTTATTTAAATTCTTCCAGTCTTTTGTAGATGTTGTATCGATATTCCTTGTACATATTACGCAGTAGAATTTGAAAACTTCTTTCCACCATTTTTTCATGCTGATGACGTAAACATTTGAAAAACCAACTATGATTGGTCAGTATTAACCAATCACGGCTCTTCTCATTGCTCGTAATTCTACACTCTCACATAAATTCTATATTATATTTCACGAAAATTATTGAAATTTATTGCTTAATATATATATATATATATATATATATATATATATATATATATCGTTAAAACAGTTATTTAATTATATTTATTTTTTTCTTTGTAAAGAATTTAATAAAAATATTTTAATTTTATAACGTATTGGATATGTACACAAAGCCTCATAGCCTCATACAGAGCCTCATTTTTCTTCGGATACAATTGTAATTAAAACTTCAGTAATTAATGCATAAGTTTTCAAAGCTTATACCGAGTGGCGTATGCGAGGGTATACATGGGTATATGCCGTATACCTAGTTCTATTATTAATTTTGAGAATATACATACATCAAAGTATCAAATGGTCAATTGGAACGAATACGCGTATTTATGTTCCTATACTTATTATTATTATATCGCGTGTTAATAATTACAAGACACGGAGTGCGGCTTCATTCTATATATGCTCATTAGAGAAACCAATTATACATGCGTGCCTACATTATTGCTTACGTACTTTTACTGTGGTATGTTATTAAATGCATATAGCTGAAGCCAGTCTCTCTCTCTCTCTCTCTCTCTCTCTCTCTCTCTCTCTCTCTCTCTCTCTCTCTCTCTCTCTCTCTCTCTCTCGAGATTGATGGCTAAAATCAGAGGACTAGGAATCACCGGGCTCGTTTCCAACTGGATTGAGGATTGGTTACAAGATAGAAAGCAGAGAGTGGTAATAAATGGAGTGGCTTCGGAGTGGGTGCACGTCACCAGTGGTGTCCCACAGGGTTCCGTTCTGGGTTCTTTACTTTTTATCATCTATATTAATGATTTAGATGTTGGGCTTCTAAGTACAATCTCCAAATTTGCAGACGATACGAAATTAGGAAGTAGTGTAGGTACTGAGGAGGGCGTAAGAACGCTTCAGAATGATCTTGACAAGTTGGGGCGAATGGTCTTCTACTTGGCAGATGCCATTCAACTTGAACAAATGTAAGGTAATGCACATAGGTTATAAAAACCCGAAGACCGATTACTCTCTCTTGGGAAGGAACTTGACTGAGACCGGTCTAGAGAAAGACTTAGGAGTCTATATCAGCAACGCTCTGAAACCATCGAAGCACTGTGCAGAAGTCGAAAAGAGGGCCTTAAAAATATTAGGTTATATTAAAAGACAGTTCCAGTTTCGGAACAAGGAAACTGTAGTGTTTCTATAATTCACTAGTCAGACCTCAATTGGAATACTGTGCGCAGTTTTGGTCTCCATCCCTCAGGAAGGACATAGAAAGGTTAGAAAGAGTACAAGCAAGGGCTACAAAATTGATCCCTTCAATGAGAATGCAAAACTACCAACGGAAATTGGAGCGCCTAAATCTGTTTACCTTAGAGACGAGGAGGTTGCGCGGTCAGCTTATTCAAGTCTTCAAGATGCTCAATGGAATAGATAGGGTACATTACAAACTTATTCTCACTTAATGCCAATCCGACGAGAAATAATGGGTTTAAACTGGAACTAAAGACACTTAGGACCTCTGTCTGCAGGAATTTCTTTTCTTATAAAATAGTTAATATCTGGAACCAACTTCCCTCAGAGGTTGTTTCCAGCCAAAGTGTAAATGTGTTTAAAAATAGGCTAGACAAAGTACTGAATACCCTCATGGTTTAATACTAAAACATAACGTAACTCTGCAGGAGTTCGCTTGCACGGTGTCTGCGGGAATGCTAATTATAGAGCATTTTATATATTCTCCACTTTCCTGTAAAATTTCCTTGCCTACTTTTCCAGGGTCAAAGTATTTTCTTCAACCTTTTTCCGTACCTGCCTCTGGCAGGGAGAGAGCGAGCGGAGGGTGGGGAGAGAGCCTTATACTTTTCTATCCAGTTTTCTACTACTGCTAGGATAGTTGAAAGAAAAATAAACTTGTTTAATAACAGGAACCTCCCAGAGTGGACCGGAAGGTCTTTGAGGCTTCCTCTTGTCCTTGTAACACTCTCTCTCTCTCTCTCAGCAGAGTTTACTGGATGTTCATTTAAAACCGCGAAAATCGGCGTTAGAATAAAAAATAATAAATATGTTTTATGCCTCTATTACAGTGCTACATAGAGTTAACTTTAAATATACCACATTACTTTGAATTTTTTTTTTTTTTTTTTTTTTATGGTATACCTGAAGCAAAACTTATGAATACATCACTAGTTATATTTTTATTCCACCTAAAATAACATACCGTAACTAATTTCAGCTCACAATAACTATCCGTTAGTTTCAACGGCGTCATTCTCGTCGAAAAGTTTTACGAAATAAATTATATTAAATATTCCATCGATCATTCTACCTATTTTTTATTCTATGAAAGATTATGTAAATTATATATTTTTAAAAATCGAGGCAGGGTGAACCTCCCCCCCCCCGCCCCTTTTTTTTTGCAGAATAAGCTTTTGTATGTCAGATTTGGGGATTTTCTTTTCATTCTCCCCTTCATGTGCGTATGTGTGCATGTGCGTTTCTGTTAGTTTACGTGTGTGTTTGTTTTTGTTTACTGTTTTGCGTGAAGGAAATCGGAATATTAAATCGACTTTACAGTTTACAGTTGATGAAAACGACTGTAAACTGTAAAGTTTAATTGATCAATGTCGACCACCGATATTAAAAATTTAATTGTTCCATTTGCTGGAATCGTCCATATGGAACGATTTATTGGTAAAACGGAAGGTCCCCTCGTAGAAGCCGTTGAAACATCTCCTTTCTGGACCGACAACAAACCAATATACAGACATAAAAAATATATTAAAAATAGGTCCAGAAAGGAAAGCTGGACCAATTATTTTTACCATGAAATCGTTCCATGATTGGTTCAAATGGAACAATTAAATTTTTAGTATCGGTGATCTATATGGATCAAATAAACTTTACAGTGGTAATGTAAAATTTACACGCTCACACTCTGTTTGTACACCCTACTTGAGGTTTTTTTAAGTTGTTTAGGTTTTTTATTATAGGATGGGGGGGGGGGATACACAGGGTGTCCCATAAGTCTGTTCACATAGGAAAATATAATTTAAAAATTTTTCCAATGAGACCGGACTTACGGGACACCCTGTATAAGTGGGCGACACAATGAATGTTGTTAAATATTAACATAATCCATAAATAACATCGAATAGTATGCTTTGTGAAGCCCATAAGATAAGATAAAAGCACTTATTATTAAAACTGTGATTTCTGTTGATAGATATAATATATATATATATATACAGGGTGGGCGGAAAGTAGCTCCCTATTTTGGATTGGTAAAAAAATACGTATATTATCCATTTATTTCAGAAGAAATAATATGAAAAGGTAGGCATACATGGTAGGTTTTCTCTAAAATTCAATGTGGGCTCCAACTCTTTCCATCAGCTTCTGGAGCCGCCCAGGAATGGCGTCCACTGACTTTAGCAGGAACTCTGGCGGGATGGAGGACATGACTTCCCGAATTCGGTCCTCCAGTTCTTCCAATGTCCTCGGTTTGGTGCGGTAGACTTCTTCTTTACCCACCCCCAAAGAAAGAAGTCGCACGGTGTCAAGTCGGGGCTCCTGGCTGGCCATTGATGTGGACCACGACGACCCATCCAACGCCCAGGGAAGTGGGCATCCAGCCACTCACGGACAACAAGAGCGAAGTGCGGAGGGGCGCCATCTTGCATAAATATCAAATCGTCGATGTTCTCCCATGTGCTGACAACCGGCCAGACCTCGTTTCGCAACATAGCAAGGTACCGCTCAGCATTTATGGTGTTGCGCAGCAGGAACGGGCCCACAACCTGATCTGAGGTCATACCACACCACACCGTTACACTGAACCGATTCTGCCGTTTTTCAGCGGTAACCGTGCGACTTCTTTCTTTGGGGGTGGGTAAAGGAAGAAGTCTACCGCACCAAACCGAGGACATTGGAAGAACTGGAGGACCGAATTCGGGAAGTCATGTCCTCCATCCCGCCGGAGTTCCTGCTAAAGTCAGTGGACGCCATTCCTGGGCGGCTCCAGAAGCTGGTGGAAAGAGTTGGAGCCCACATTGAATTTTAGAGAAAACCTACCATGTATGCCTACCTTTTGATATTATTTTTTCTGAAATAAATGGATAATATACGTATTTTTTTACCAATCCAAAATAGGGAGCTACTTTCCGCCCACCCTGTATATATATATTATATATATATATATATATATATATTATATATATATAAAGAAAAGTCTACAGGTTAATTAACGTCTTGAAAGATAAAAGTACCTTAAATGAATCTTTTGCAGGCAATGATGAATAAAAATATGGCATCATTCGTATGACTGAGGAGGATAGAGATTTCCAGAATTACCTTATCTGAATATGCCGTTAGAAAATATGGAAGCCTTTTCAGGCAGACTTAAGGGGATTCACTTCATTTTTAAAGTCAAACAAATTGAATTACATTCGAAGAAATATTAAATTACATTAAAGGAAATATTAAAGATGAAACGCGACTTTCCAAACATTATTTTTTCGCTCTTTTAGTGTGACATAACATACAGTTCAGGAAAAAAATTCGCCTGACACATAAAGCATCTAAAAAAAAGCATAAGAAATACTAGTAAGTAATGTTCAAAATTATTTTATTTTTAATATTTATTTAAATATTTAGTTTTAAATATTTTATTATTAAAACAATAAAATAGACAAAGAAAATCAGAATTGTACCAATTAGTAATATTTTATATTTTTTTTTATGAATGTTTTGTTTGAAAACGAACTTTTTATGTAGGGAAAGAAAACGAACTTTTTATGTAGGGAAAGAAAACGAACTTTTTATGTAGGGAAAGAAAACGAACTTTTTATGTAGGGAAAGAAAACGAACTTTTTATGTAGGGAAAGAAAACGAACTTTTTATGTAGGGAAAGAAAACGAACTTTTATGTAGGGAAAGAAAACGAACTTTTTATGTAGGGAAAGAAAACGAACTTTTTATGTAGGGAAAGAAAACGAACTTTTTATGTAGGGAAAGAAAACGAACTTTTTATGTAGGGAAAGAAACGAACTTTTTATGTAGGGAAAGAAAACGAACTTTTTATGTAGGGAAAGAAAACGAACTTTTTATGTAGGGAAAGAAATTGTACAACAGATTTTTGAAACTGAAATATTTTGATAACATGAATATATCATAAAATAAGTTAACGAAGTGACTCACGTTTTATGCTATAAGTTAATTAATACTTCCTTTTTTAAAGAAAATAAAAATAATTTTTATTCTTTTATACTAAAATTAATGTATTTATTCCAAACACAAAAAAAAATAGCAAATTATTCTTGCATTTTATAATAATTTTTTGATCAGAATTGGCAGGAAATTCGAATCTCCGTTTCAGGATCGAGAATCGTAGACGTCATCCGTATTTTGGCTTCATATTTAGCAACATTCTTCATGGCACTGTACCCATTTCATAAACGAGACAGTCTAGCGACACTAATAAACTAACTTAACCTAACCTAACTAAGCTTAACTTAATCAAACTTAATCGAAGTAACAATAGCTTGTTGATTACGTGTCACGTTCAGAGAATGACATTAGCGCATTCTTCATTGCTGGAAATATTTTTATGCCCCCCTCCCCCGTCAGGAGGTTCTAGAACAAGCAGCAACATTTTTTCTCGTTGCAACATTTTTTCTCTTTGCAACATTTTATTGTCTTTACAACATTTTCTGTTTGCAACATTTCCTTTTATCTTCAAAACATGTTAGCGATTTGCAACATGCTTTATCTGTTTGCAACATTTAATTATCTTTATTAATTTATAAATTATTTCTTTGCAGCATTTCTCTTGTAGCTACTTTTGTTACATACATGAAAAGTTGGACACTGCATTTTCGCATCAGTATGTGTCCAAAATAAGTTTAGAATTAGCCTTTTACTGCCCCAACTATATAAAGAATGCCCAAATATACTCGATGGCTCTCTTATTACGTTTTATTCAGACACATCTTGCATATTACGCTGTAAAGTTTCATTAATCCAAAATTGATGCTTGATGCATACAGACCATCGATAGTGAAGAGCTAATTGATCTATATATATATTATATATATATACATATATATATATAATTTTTTTTTTTTTTTGTGTATTGGGGCGTTTACCGCCACTTCCCGCTATATGGTAGCGGATATCATGGCGAGGCGGAATACGAGAAAGAGAAACGGAGACGGAGAAAAGGCACTAGAAAAGGGAGAACAGCGGACTACAGGTGAGAAGTCACCTAAAGCTCAGATAGGATGCGAGATTGGGAGAGGAAGAGGAAAAGACGGTCAAGCGAGAAGAGAGGGCTCTCAGCGAGCATAAGGCGTAAACGTTCGGGGAGGGGGAAATCAGAAAGGAACGGGAAGGCGCGACGACGTACTGACGACAGGGTGGGGCATTCCACAAGGATGTGAGAGACGGTGAGGGGCGACTGGCAGGAGGCGCAACGAGGAGCCTCCTGCCGGAACATAAGATAGCCGTGCGTGAGGCGCGTATGGCCGATGCGAAGCCGCGCAAGGACGACCTCTTTGTGTCTGGAGCGGTGGAAAGAGGACACCCAATATGACAGACGGGGGCGGATGGACCAGAGTTTATTTCCGGTGGCATCGTCCCAGGACTGTTGCAACATGCGGTCGTAAAAGGAACGAAAGACCTGCACATAGTCAGAGAAGGGGAGCGGGCGGGGGAGGGGAGGCAGCGAGGCGGCGGACCGGGCTATGCGGTCCGCCGCCTCATTACCGGAAACACCAACATGGGCAGGAACCCAGCAGAAGGTGACCCGGATCCGGTGAACGGTGTGCAGGACATGGTACTCCTGTGAATAAGGCGTACGAGGGGGTCCGGGGAATCATAGCGCTCGAGCGCCTGAAGGGCGCTCAGCGAGTCCGAAAAAATGGTACAGGAGAACCGCGAACAACCCGATACCAGACGGAGGGCTTCCAGAAGGGCAAAGAGCTCCGCGGAAAAGATGGAGGCCTGAACCTGCAGGGGGATACCCCGGGAGGTAGGTGACAATGACGGAGAGAAGACGGCGGCCGCGACACCTGCAGGGGAGCGCGAGCCGTCGGTGTAGACGGGAACGTCGTCCGAATGGATGGGAAGATGGGCCAGAAAAGAAGACCGGAGGACGGCAGGAGGAGACTCCTTACGCAGGCCACGGAGCGCCTGGCAACGGCAGATAGGGGTGGTCCGCCAGGAGGGCGACAGATCGAAGGAGAACGGCAGAATAGAGGGTGGGGGGATCCCCAGGGACGAGAAAATCTCGGCCAGAGAGGCAGCGAAATGCCACGTGTCAGGCCGGGGTAGCGCCTGGGAGATCGCGGAGAAGAGTAGGGACATCGGAAGGCGGCAGATGCGAAGGTAACACTTCGCCATGAGAAGGCCCCGGCGAAGGGGCAGGGGGGGGTGTCCACAGTCCACCTGAAGACTAGCGACAGGGGACGAGCGGAAGGCACCCGACGCCAGGCGAAGGCCACGGTGGAGAAGAGGATCCAGCATACGGAGTGCCGGAGAGGAGGCGGAGCTGTAGACCACACAGCCGTAGTCGACACGGGATTGTACCAGGGAGGTGTACAGGCGCAGCAGAGTACGCCTGTCCGCCCCCCAGGTCGTGTGGGACAGATGACCCAAAAGGGAGAGGGTGCGGCGAGATGTTCGCCGCAACCGCCTAAGGTGTGGAACCCAACCGAAAAATCCGTCGAGGGTCATACCCAGGAATCTAACGGATGGGACGAGGGGAAGAGGAGTGCCGGCAAGGGTAAGGGCGAAGGTATGCGACAGACGGAGGCGCCGAGGACGGAAAAGCATACTGGAAGACTTAGAGGGTGAGAAAGCATAGCCAACCGAGGACGCCCAGCGAACCACCGCGTTGATGGCTAGCTGGAGCCGACGTTCAGCCAAAGACGGGAGGCGGCCAGAGCAATAGATAGCCAGGTCATCGGCATAGAGGGAGCTACGAACGGATGTAGGCAGGACCGTAGCGACTGTGTTCATCACGAGTGAGAAACACAAGACGCTAAGGACACTACCCTGAGGGACACCCTCCTCCAACGGAAAGCGGTCAGAGAGGGTAGAACCGATGCGGACGCGGAAAGAACGGGCGGACAAGAAGTTATAAATAAAGGAAGGGAGAAAGCCTACGAAACCCAGAGAGCGTAAGCAGTCGAAGACCGCGCTCCGCCGGGTAGTATCGTAGGCCTTCTGGAGGTCGAAAAAGACGGCGAGTACAAAGTGACGCCGGGAGAAAGCCTCCTGCACGTCATGGCTAAGGAGAAGGAGGGGGTCGGTGGTAGACCGGAAGCGCCGGAAACCAGCCTGGGTAGCAGGGTACTGGTCACTCGCCTCCAAGGTAAAGGACAGCCGCGAGGCGACCATCGCCTCCATCACCTTGCAGGCACAGCATGTTAGGGAAATGGGGCGATAGTTCGACGGGAGTGGGGGGTCTTTATCGGGCTTCGGGATGGGGACGACGATGGACTCACGCCACCGGTCCGGAAATGAACCCTCCAACCAAATCCGGTTATAGAGGTCCAGTAGAAAGCTGAGAGCAGAGGGGTGGAGGTGCCGTAACAAGTCATAGGGGATATTATCGGGGCCGGGGGCGGAGGAGCGTCGGGGGCGGAGGGCCTCCGAAGCTCTGTCATGTGGAAGAGGTGATTATAGGGGTCATCCCTATGAGGTGGAAATTCCGGTGGGTCGCGGCGGGAGTGGGGGGAATCGGAACCGGAGATGGCCGCGAAGTGCGCCGCGAGTGCGTTCGCGACGGCCTCCGGATCGGACACGAACTCGTCGTCCCCGACCCGAAGCACCGGGGGTCGAGGGGGGACACGGGTCCCCTCAAAGCTACGCACCTTGCGCCAAACAGTCGAGGGGGCGGTCGAGGAGGAGATCCCGGACACGTAACTCCGCCAGGAGGTACGCCGGGCTAGTTTCAAGACCCGACGGGCCACTGCCTTCAGGCGCTGAAACGCCATCTTATGCTCCGGCTGGCGGGTCCGGTAGAAGCGACGGCCAGCACGGCGCCGCTCCTGAACGGCACGGGAGCACTCTGGGGTCCACCATGGGACGCTGCGCGGCCTGGGGGAGCCTGAGGTACGGGGGATACAACTGGTGGCAGCCGAGAGTATCTTGCTTTCGAGAAAGGCGAGGGCCTCACTAACGGAGGGAAAGGCAGGAATGGACGGCGAGATCGCTGTGCACCTCGTGTATGAGGCCCATTTCGCTCGGGCGAACAGCCAGCGCGGGCGGACAGAGGTGGGGGGGAGGAGACGGGTTGGGGTAAGACACACAGGGAAATGGTCACTGCAGGAAGAATCCGGCAGGACCTCCCAGGTGAACTCCGTCACGATATCGAGGGAAACCAGGGAAAGATCAATACAGGTGAAACTGTCATGGGCCGAGTGGAGGCAGGTTGGGGAGCCATCGTTCAGAAAGGTGAACTCTAGCTCGTCCATAAGGGAGAGAAGGGTCCCGGAGAGAAAGGTGGAGCAAACGTCCCCCCAGGCCGGGTCCCGACTGTTGAAGTCCCCGAGAAGCAGGAAAGGGCTGATTCATATAACCTACACTCCTACAAGTTATCTAAATCATCAGGAAATGTTGTATAAACAAAGTACTGTATAAACAATTGGTATAAGTACAGTATATTTGAATAATCCTTTTAAATTTAATTTTTTTTAAATGATGTAATTTTATGCTATTTAACATTAAACTTTATTAATTTCATAATAATAAATTTCAAATAATTATTAATTGGAGCATTGCTATATTCGTCATGTCGTCGAGCAATTGAAAGATCCTCTCTCACTGCCGCCTCAGTAATTATAACTAGAAAAATACAACCTTTTATCAGATTAAAAGATTAAGAAATTGATAAGAATTGAAGTTAAAGATTAAAATAAAGATAAAAATGGAAGGTCGAGTAAATACTAATCCCTCAAGTAATCTGATAATCGAAACATATTTGATAACAGAAAAGGTAAATATGAAAGGTCAGGTAAAGAATTGCGTGAACAGATATAAAATTTCCTTTTCATAATTGTGGATGATATTAACATCATAAGAGAAAAAATGATCCATATATCCAGATTTTACTGATCCACATAACCGGCAAAGAAATAATGAATAAGGTATCATTTGGATCAAGAAAATGAAAAGTGATTCATATAAGCGGCTGATCCCTATGAAGAGATTTCACTATATATATATATATATATATATATATATATATATATATATATATATTATTTTAGGTTGTTCAACTCTTTTTAACATCTAGGATCATATGACGGCGGGGACCTACAGCTTTACGTAGGATGCGAGCGATCTATGGGTCGTTACATCATATGAACGCAGAAAACAGTCACCCGTCCAACTACTGAACAAACCCAGCGTCGCTTAACCTCGCTGATCGAACGGGAAGTGGTAGTGGTAATGTGTTCCGAAATGTTTTTAGTATATCTTTAAAATGAAGAGTAGGTCTATCAGGCAAAGTTTTTAAATAATTTACTTTTTAAGTATTGAAATAGAGGAAAATAATGATAGGGAATGAAATGTATAATTAATATTTTGAATTTAGTATTTTCTTCCACAGTTGGACACGTTGCTTTTCACATACGTAGTGAAAAAGCATAGAAAATAGAAAATTCTCTCTCTCTCTCTCTCTCATATATATATATATATATATATATATATATGGGATGAATTTAACAATTAAACACGTGAAATGAATGAATGATGCACACTTACAGGGAAAGAAGAAAAATGATTCCAAGGTCTTTCGTGTATTCAGAAGTACACCTCGTCATTCCCTGACAAGGTGTACTTCTGAATAGATGAAAGGCCTTGGAATCATTTTTCTTTTTCCTTGTGGGTTTGCACTATATATATATATAATATATAAGAACTTATATACTGTATATAATACAGAATGTTTTTGAAAAAGTGTTCACGATCAGTCTGCGACCATCCCTTCAACAGCCTTTATTTGTGGGATTTGATGAAGGAGAATTAATTTTTATATTCTCATCCTTCCCTCGTAACCTGCTTGGCACGATGGGTGAGGGACTCGGGAATTTATCAAGTTGTTTTTCAGATAAGTGAATATTTTTTAGCTTCCTCATCTTTTTCGGTAGGATAGTAAATAGTTTTGGCCACGTATGTCGAGGGAGTATTCCATCTTCGTTCTCAGGCCTTGGGAATATGCGCCACTTATCTTTGAAGTATGTTTTATGTTCCTTCGCTCGTAATTTCATTTGCATATCTTTCAAAATATGGTCAGAAATTGCTGCTTGGTCATCATCTGTACGTGATTGGCATGTCGTCGTTATTTGTCATAACTAGGTACAGTTGCCGCATATGTAATATTCCTCGCCTCACAGGCGACTCCATACATGTGGCAACGCCGCAGTGATAGTCAAAGTACCCCAAGTGGGGGAAGGTGGGGTGGAGGTGGGACAACCGAGTCCAACAACATATAACATTGACATACAGGTAATTATAATGTAATATCTGTGTTCATGAAGATAAACGATTAATATGATCGTGAACAGCGTTGAACTCCATGTTTACTAGTCTTATACAGTAATAAGGTTCCATTATGATTACTGCAAGTCTATATGAACAGCTGCTACAATACAACTTTTAATATACTAGTGAATTTGAACCAAAAGATAGATATTACTCAACCAACCTCCACACACCCTCATTCCCCTTCCCCACCCACCAGTCTCGTGTATATTAAATCATTATGTAACAATGCATATAGACAGAGCCTGATTTATGCACCGGCGCATGAGGCGCCAGCTGAGGGCCTCGACCAAAAGGGAGCCTCATGGGCAGAATTTATCGCTAGATTTTACACCTGAAAAAAAAAAACATAAAATAATCCATTCTTAAAACGTTAAACTTGGTAGCCCTGGCAACTTCTTGGCAAGTGGATAACTGAATCATACATTGTTTTATTTTGCGCATGCGCAAAATATGGCGCCCTATCAGCGTTAAGAAAAGGATACAGAAACATATCAAAAGTGCTTTAATTAACCTATCTCTGTGTGGACACGAAAAGCCTGTCTGTCGTTTAGAGGCCAGAAATTTATCAAAACAATTTGCTAAATTTGAGACTGCTTTATTAACCGTAATCTGGGGGCAGAATTTTACAAAGACTTAATTCAACTACTAAATCGTCGCAGGATCCAACGATAAATATGCTAAAAGCTGTTAATCTCTTAAAATCAGTGACAGAATTTATTGTAGAAATCAGAAACCACTTTAACGGTATCGAAGAGGAAGCTAAACTTCTAACTAGTGAAACGCACTCACAGATGAGCAGTGCCGAATTAAAAAACGAAACATTATGCTTGAGAAATACACGAAAATGGTGTCATTTTGCATGGCAGGGATTTATTTGTAGTTAATACATTTAATGTAATTTGCGATACGCTTAATGCGGAGATAAACCGACGAACAATAGTGTACAACGACATATTACACATGTTTAACTTGTTTTTTTTAAAACAATACGAGTTCAAATGAAATACACATACAGTATGTATTGATAAACTTTCGGATGTTTACAAAGAGGACATCGATGTTGATCAATTTAAAGACTAAGTATTATTGCACTTTCTAAAATATATGAAAGAAGAAAAAGTTATAAATCCAGTTGATATGTATAATATTATTTTTGATGGCCTAAAATCGACGTTTCCAAATGTAGAAAACATTCTAACAAAATTTTAAACGATGCCTGTAACAAACGCAAGTGGAGAACGGTCCTTTTCAGTTTTAAAAAGAATTAAGTATTACTTAAGAAATAGTTTACTGCAAACAAAAATATCGAATCTATCCCTTATTTACTGGATCAGATATAACAAACTCCATAAATTATGATGATGTTATTGATTCTTTCGCGAAATCAAAAACAAGAAAAAAAGCAATTTAGTTTTAGTTATATATAATATGGGATGAATTTCACAATTAAACACGTGAAATGAATTAATGATGCAAGGCCCCCATGGAAAAAGAGAAATGATCCCAAGGTCTTTCGTATATTCAGAAGTACACCTCGTTTGGGAAAGAAGGGAAAAGGCGAGATGACAAAAATATACACATATGTACAACGGGATGGAAAAATGAAAAGATTAGCACCTGATTAACAAGAGTTAATTAGAGGCAAAAGTTATTTTAACAGGATATTGTCAATTTTATACATTCCCGCACTGTTATTGAAATTATTTTTAAAATGGATAAATGCACATTCTAGAATATTCCTTTCAATTATATCTGTGTTTTAACGAGCACATTCTAGAATGTGCATTTATCCATTTTAAAAAAAATTCAATAGAAGTGCGAAAATGTATAAAATTGACAATATCCTGTTACAATACCTTTTGCCTCTAATTAACTCTTGTTAATCAGGTGCTAATCTTTTTATTTTTCTATCCCGTTGTACATATGTATATATATTTTTGTCATCTCGCCTTCTCCCTTCATTCCCTGACGAGGTGTACTTCTGAATACACGAAAGACCTTGGAATAATTTTTCTTTTTCCTTGTGGGGTTGCATCATAGATATATATATATACACACAGGGTGATCCGTTTGGGGATGGATAAAATAAAAACGCTGTGAGAATCTACCGAGAAGTGATACAGCGCTCATCTGTTGCACGTGTGGTCATAAAATGTGGGAGTTTGTACTAGGCTATGCCATCCGCTGCCAGACGTACGAGTGCCATCTGCTGTCAGACTTATGAGACATATGCCAGTTTCGAAGATGGCGGCGAATGCACAACAACGTGCGAAGTGTGTCATTTGGTTTGCTAAGTTTCAGAGTGTGACAGCGGTACAGCGTGAGTTTCTCCGTGTGTATGGTGTTCGAAAAACTGCTAAATACGACTCCATAGTGCAGTGGTACCGCACATTTGAAGAAATGGGGTCTATCACTAAACCACACGCAGGTGGTCGTAAGAATTAACCTCTCCTTATGACCTTTGTCGTATCCGGAAAGGGGGTCATGTTGAAGACTAATTAGGTTTGTCACAATGTACCATCTTTGTGTGCATTGTTTGCCAAATATTAAACTATACAATGTTACTGTTTCCATTTCACATAAATTTTATTTGATCCGTACCCAAACGGATCACCCTGTGTATATATAATATTCGTTTTGAGTAATTTTCCAATTTTGGTAATTTACTATTTTTATCGTAATTATATGGTGTGAAATAAATTATAAATCGGTCGCTTTTTTTTTTTTTTAACAATTTTCTTTCATGGCTAAAGCCTAAAGGGCCTCGGTCTGCCTTTGCGCCTCGGGCCTCAAATAGTCTAAATACGGCTCTGCATATTGACTTGCAGTAATCATAATGGAACCTTATTACTGTATAAGACTAGTAAACTACATGGAGTTCAACGCTGTTCATAATCATATTAATTGTTTATCTTTATGAACACGTACATTACATTATAATTACCCGTATGTCAATGAATGCACATTCAAATGTCCTTTAAATATTATGTCTGTGTTATATGTTGTTGGACTCGGTTGTCCCACCTCCACAACCACCTTTCCCTAGTTGGGATACCTTGACTATCACTGCGGCGTTGCCACATGTAAGAAGTCGCCTGTATCACTGCGGCGTGCCACATGTACGGAGTCGCCTGTGAGGCGAGGAACATTACATATGCGGGCAACTGTACAATACATTCTACTCGCGTGTTGTTTCTATACGTTTCAACACGTTTCAACACTAATTGCACTTGAATTCGATCTTCCGTTGCTGTACTGCTATGAAATATTTTGTACGCAAATCGCATCATCATAACGTCCCTCTCGCGTGATGACGAGAAAGTTGAAGTCTCCGCATTGTGAAATGTTTGGAATTTGGTCATTCCGGGATCTTAATACGTGGTTTTTGAAAACCTGTGAACATCTATCATTAGTAGATTTAATTCTATAATTTCCATTATAAATAAATTAACTGTTGGACTCGCTTGCCAATATTTTGTTTTCATAAGGATTTAAGATATACAATACCTACTTACTTTCGTAGCTAACATATCTGCCCTAAATATACTGTAATCTTTTATTTCTATTTCAAAATGTTAAATACAGTTTTCAAATTCAATTTTGTCTTTATGCCGCAGACGTGTCTTTGATGAGCAGCTTACTTCCGCATTTGTTTCTTCAATTAAAATTTACGGGAGCTGTAAATCGTAATTCTGCACTTGTACTGTATAATCCCTGTACAATTTATTATTATTATTATTATATATATATATATATAAGTTTTCCTTGCCGTCTTCCGAGAGAAAGGCTTATCCTCAAAGGAAACTGCCTTCAACAATCATGCAGTGAGTACAAAGCAAAGTATAGAACTTTATATTTTAAAAAATAAATTATTAAAAATGAACATAGTTTGGTTAAAGCTCCTTATAGCTTGATATACGATGTAAATATAGTTTTTGCGCTTCACTTCTTGCAATGATTGATGGCTGCAGAACTTTGGATAATGTTAATAGTTTTTGTGTACAGACACACACACACACACACACACACACACACACACACACACACACACACACACACACACTATAAAAAATATAAATAATCAAGAAGCATACACGGTAATGTGCGTGTGAAAGCGCATTTGTGCTCAGTCATACGTGAGCGAGTCTTGCTCTCCAAAGAATGGTCCTTTATGGGACATTTTATGAACGTTTTTCAGGATGTTAGAGGAACGTTCTTTGAACTTTTATGAACGTTTTAAGAACGTTTTTAGTTTGCCTGAGAACTATTCATCAAAAATACTTTGGTTTGATTTGGGTTTCCAAATGCAGTATTTAACAAACGTGCATATTTATTCTTTCATTTACTTATATACACACACACACACACACACACACACACACACACACACACGGTGTTTCAGGTCGACCCTAGAAATATGAAAATTGGCGGATTTTGTAGTTTGGTAGTTTGTATTTGGTATTTGAAGTTTGTAATAGTAATTCCGCCAATTTCCATATTTCTCGGGGTCGACCTGAACTCCCTGTACAGTATAATGAAAAGAATAGCTTCATAGTTTATTCATACCTTGCGTGTATATATATATATATATATATATATATATATATTATATATATATATATATATATTAAAATTGCATAAAATGCGTCCAAGGTTACTCGTATACATACAAAGCATGTAAGACACTTTCCACCAGCACACGCCTTTTCTACACTCCACTTAACCAGTAATTACAGGTATGAATTTCAGCTCAGGTTTCGTCAAAAGTTAATTAAGTGTTAAACAACCTGAAATCAGTTATTAATTACAGGTTTACTTTATTTAGAGATAAATCTTTTGAAGTGTAAAAGCTTTTATTACTTACATTTTATTTCAGTTAACCAAAGAAGACTCTTTTCCTGAATGACATACAGGGTGTCCGAGAATTATCTGTACAATTTTTGGCTGTTATTAAAAGTCAACCATGAAGTGTAGAAATTCCAGTGTTGTCCCATTTTACAGAGAATCTCATTAAGTTTTTTCTGATACCAAGTTTTGACAAGTTTTTTAGAAATTCCAGTGTGTCCGAACATTATCTGTACAATTTCATCTTTTAATAAAATTCTTGATAACACACGTAAAATTCTTAAACAAGATTATTTAGAATCTGTATTTTCAAAAGTTTCTTTTATTAAAGTAACGTTGTAACAAACATTCGATATGTGCACCATTAGTGATTCGCAAAACATCCAATCGATACTCCAAATGTTGCCATGTACGCTGCAGCATATCCACATCAATTCCCTCAATAGCAGCTGTGATTCTTGCTTTTAAATCATCAATGTCTGTCACCCGCGTACATTTCTAAAACACTTGTCAAAACGTGGTATCAGAAAAAACTTAATGAGATTCTCTGTAAAATGGGACAACACTGGAATTTCTACACTTCATGGTTGACTTTTAATAACAGCCAAAAATTGTACAGATAATTCTCGGACACCCTGTAATTACGATAATTATTATTAATACAGGGTGTCCCATAAGTCCGCCTTTTCCTCACGTAACTCGTTTCCATATTAGTTATTGTATTACTTTCATAAATTTAATATAAAATAAATTTTCCCGTGATACAGGACTTATGGGACACTATATATATATATATATATATATATATATATATATATATATATATATATATATATATATATATATATCAGTATCAAAATTTTAATCCACCGCGCCTATCATCTCTGCTCTTCGTACTTATCCTTCCACCACGAAATTAGAATTCATTCACAATTTCGGCATTAACAACTTCCCTAAACATGTGTTACAATCTTTAACCAGAAACTTTCTTAATAATATTTATCAACCCCCACTTAAAGTTCCCACCGTTAAAAAAGACGTACAATACTTTTCATTTCCCTATTACGACCACATCAGCCACAAAATACTTTCAGAACTCCGCCTTCTACTCACTCCGCTTTACCCTCAAATTAAATTTCATTTCGTCTTCACCAACAATAATAGTATCAAATCATACCTTAACCATAAAGAAAAAACACCCCAACCACTTGCTTCGTCCACTATCTACGCTTTTAATTGTGTTCGCTGCAAAGCGAACTATATTGGCAGTACCATCCGCCAATATCAAACAATAGTGGACGAGCATCGTGGTGTTTCCACCAGAACTTCGCAGCACTTGAACAAACCCTCCAAATCAGCAATAAGGGGTCATTGCCACCTTCACAACCACCCGCTACTTTCCTCTAATTTCAAAATTGTTAATTCAGCCAACCAACTAATCGACCTCCGTATTCTTGAGTCCCTCCCTTCGACTACCGTTCCGCTTTCAACCTAAACATCGCCAAATAAACTCATACTGAAAAGAAATCCGCCATCATTCCGCTTGGCTCCATTCTTTCCAATATGGATTTTTTCAACAAGCCACCACTCCCAATCCTCTGTACAATTAGTCTCTCACTACGTTAATAATTTGGTAAGACCCTCTTCAATTTTGATCTATTTTTTAACTGTTTTATGTTTTGCTTAGTGTTTACACTTTTATACTTTATATCATTTCATCTTTGATTTTAATTTAATGAACACTGTAATTGCATTATTAATTCTCGCTAATTATCGCCAATTTTCGCATGTTCATTTTAATATATTGTTTTTGTTCATTATATTTATTTATCTTTATTTGATTTTAAACTTTTTAGCACTGATGATAGAAATTGATTTTTTCCGAAACGTCTGTAAATAAACATGTACCATCTTTTCGTTCCCTATTCCTCGCTAAGCTACGTTTCCCTAAGAACAAACCGTTCAACCAAGTTATATATATATATATATATATATATATATATATATTAATAACTCCGGATCAAAAAATAGAATACTGTCTCAAATGCGCTCATGACCTTAATAATACCTTAAGTGATGAGGAATATGTGGGGTTGCATGAATGCAAATGGCTAACTCGCATTTGTAAATAGAACTGTCAATAGTCACGTTTATCAAGAAATCTCAGAACACTTAATGCTGGAGACTGCAGAACAGCTGTATGGAGACGAACCATTTATTTTTCAACATGACCTGGCTCCACCTCAGGCGGCTCGTGCAACATCGGCGTGGTTTGATGCTCATGAAATTGAACTACTACCATGACCAGCTAATTCTTCAGATCTTAATCCGATAGAAAATCTTTGGAATATTACTAAGCAGAAGGTCCAAAAGCGTAAACCAAGAACACTTAGTGAACTGAATCGGTGTTTGATGACAACCTGGCAATCGATAACTACAGAAGAATGCAAGAAGCTTGTCGACTCGATGCCACATCGATTGGAGGCCGTAATCGGGGCGGGGGCTAATAGTAGGCCCAACTAAATACTAAGACGCAGAGTTAAGAAGTCTTTGATAAAGATTTAATATATTGGTTATACTCGGTAAACCTAATGAATTTGTTATATTTTTTGTAACACCTGACAAGATATTCTAATATTATGTCGCTATGCATTAATTTTCACTATTTAAAAGTTTTTTTGCAATATTTTTTTTTTTCAAAACTGGCACACACACACAGGTGTCATTTTATCATAAAGACGTCACAGATGCTCAATATTCCTCATAAAACGTGTATAACTTAAAGGTATTATCAAGTTTATGAGCGCATTTGAGATTGTATTTTACTTTTTGGTCCTGAATTATATATATATATATATATATATATATATATATATATATATATATATATATATATATATATATATATATTAATGTGATTTTTTTTTCCTTATCAGTAATAAGTTGTGAAATTTAATTGAGATTCAAGTGACTGCATATACTCAGTTTAAACATTTTCGTAGTTTTCAAAAAGTGAGAGCGACTGAAAATTTCATAAAGACAAGATGGCGTACTTAAAGGCGAACATTTTGGATCCAAACTGTTTATCTTTAAAAGTATAGTGAAAACCTACTAGATCGAAAGCAATTAAAGAAAACAAGAATGTTTTAGGATTATTCATTACACTGCTTTCTGAATCCGAGATCATCCGATTTCTTTGCCAACTTTTAAATACAAAACTTTCAAATAGTAATATCGAAAGTTTAAAAACCGTTTTCAGATTGGCAATTCTTCAGAAGTTTATTTTCTTCGAAGTTGTAAATGAAAAAGTTTTTTCGTATGCATTTATGTAATATATTTGCTGTAATTTTATATAGAAGGAATAGTTTCTGAGATGTCTTTTGATTTTATCATATTTCATCGAACTTTTATGATTTCATAAGATTACAAATGACTTTATAGGATTTCAATCGATTACGTACGACTTTATGGGATTTCAAACGGTTTCAAAGAATTTCTACGATTTATGGGATTTCTACAATTTTACAAAATTTAAAACTATTCGTAAGATTTTACAGAATTTGAAACGATTTCGTATGATTCCATAAGATTTTGTAGGATTTCAGATATTTTATACGATTTCATAGGACTTCTAACGATTTCAAGCGATTTCATACGATTTTATAAGGTTTCAAAATTGATTTTGTAGGACTTAAAGCAGTTTCATACGATTGTTTAATTCAAGCAATTTCATACGATTCTATAGGATTTCAAGCGATTTCGTACGATTCCATAAGATTTGTAGGATTTCATACGTTTGATGTCCTTGCAAAAAAAAAAAAAAAAAAAAATGTCTTTGTCGTTCATACATTGCGAATAGTTAACCTATAAAAATATATGTCGGATTTGCTATAAATTTTTAGCAGTTTTTAAGAAATTTGTTTTTGAAACTGCGCTTTACTTATGTTATCGTTGTTGTCAGGAGAGCTATCACAGATAATTACACACACACACACACCACACACACACACACACACACATGCCTATGATAACTAACTGGTAAAAAATATTCTTATGAGCAGGTTTGAATCCTACTACAATATTTGCACATGCTCACTTCTTCGCGGATATGGTTTGCTCTTGTCACAAAGTTTAATGGTTTGTAAAAAAAATTCCTTTCATATTTGTAGTCGATAAAAGGTGTCATAAAACAAACTTATTAGTTAAATAACTTGTGTGTATTCAGTTTCGGCCATCATAAACGTACACCCGCCATAATTATTATTTATGAGGAATTGTAACTGGCACATCGCTCAGGCCAACTAATGTGATCCATTGCACTAACTCCCGAATTATCATTACCAATATCTTCAATATCTTCATTTCGTTTTAAGGAGACGGCGTCACTCTGAGGGCTACACCCACCATACTTCGAATCCTTTGCTATAAAATTATATAACAAGCGCCTCCCCCCAACCCCTTTCTCTGGGTCCCTGTTAAAAGGAATATGTTGATTGGCTTACGGAAGTACAGGGTATCCACAAAAGAATTTTACAAATTCCATTTGAAATAAGCTAAATTTGTACGATTCTTTTGCGAACTCCCTGTATTACTTTTGTTCCACAATACGCTACTTTTCAATATCTGCTATTTCAGACTCGTAAAATCAATATTCAGTTAATGTATTAATAAAAAATAACCTCCAAATAGCGAGAAACAGTTTATAGGTCCCTACTCATACCGAATCGGAGGACACACACACACACATACACACACACAACACACACACTCTGATACTCACATTTTATATGCAGTTTCTGACCACACTCTGAAACGTACTATTATCATTGGGGTATTTTTAAGGGTATGTAATATTTAGATGAAGAGACTAGATTAAAAAAAACGTTTTCAGAACTGGGAAACGATGAAGTCAGCCGCAAGACTTTACATATATATATATATATATATATATATATATATATATATATATGGGATGAATTTCACAATAAAACACGTGAAATGAATGAATGCTGCAAACCCACAAGGAAAAAGAAAAACGATTCCAAGGCCTTTCGTGTATTCAAAGCTACACCTCGTCAGGGTGTAGCTTGAATACACGAAAGGCCTTGGAATCGTTTTTCTTTTTCCTTGTGGGTTTGCAGCATATATATATATATATATATATATATATATATATATATATATATATTATATAATATATTCAAAAATACCCATTTATAGTGATAATACTAAAAAAACAAGTAGTTCCAAAAGCAGTTAACTTTGTTCGTGTTGCCTCTGCAAATTTAGAAGACTTTAGTTAAAGTAACAAAAGAATCTGTCTACATTTATTCTATTCTTTGCGAAGACTGTCCGAAGAAGTATGTAGGAATAGCGATTGATTTACGGAGATGTTTGTAGCAAGTCCGTTAGGCCGGCCGCGCACAGGCTCGTGACGACTCGAGTCGCGCGCGATTTGCGTTGACGGAATGCGACGCGATGCTGAGGAATCTGAGGTTTCTAAAATGATAATTACTGGGGAGTAACTAGCGCATTTTTATGATAAAATTAAATACTTTAAAAAACTGTACTTAAAAGAACATTCTGGGTTTTCTGGGTGGTGTAGTGGTAAGAAATGAGCTCGGGACGCGACTCAAGCCACGCGGAGACAAAACCACCTCCGTGCTGTACATTTTTCTTCAGTCTCCGTATTAACATCGAGCTTTGATTAATTATCGTAGTTTTTATAAAAAAGGTTTTTAATGTTGAGAACACCGGAAATAAAAAGTGTTCCGTTTTATTAATGATACCGATTAAGTTCACGTCAAATAACAACTTTAAACAAACCGGAAAAAAGTTATAAATTCAATTGACAGACATACGATTATCTTCTCATAATTTCTCCCACTCCCACCTCGGGCGGCTACGTCATGACCAATGTCGTAACACCGCTTCCCGTCGATCAGCGTAGTTGAACGACATTGGATCTGGATAGTGTATAGGTGGATGGGAGACCGTTCTCCGCATCAGATGACGTAGCGATCCGTAGTTCGGATCTCGCGTAAACCCGCAAATCGCCCGCGTTATATGACCTCGGATGATACGAAGGTGGTTAAACAACCCCATCAACCAGCCATCCCCTCCCCTACTCCCTACCCTACCCTATATAGATATATATAAGCAAAGAACCACAGGGAAAAGGAAACACGAAGTCCGAGCGCTTTCGTGAAAGAAATAGGTCGTGTTATTAAAAAGATCACGTGTTGTTCTGTGATTTTGTTGTAGTGGTTAGCGTCGCTGACTACGAATCCATCGGCCCCGGGTTCGAGACCCGACGGCAGCCGGCGCGCAGCAAAACCCAACTGTTCATCCTTCCACACAATAAAGAAAGTGGTTGGTAGATAAATGGGTACCCTAGGTGGCCTAGTGGTTAAGACGCTGGGCTGATGATGGGGCGTGGTTCGGATTACACATTAAACTGTAGGTCTAAGGTAGAGTGAAAAGCTTGACCTTCGTCAGAATGAACAATTCGGGCGGAAGCTAACCAAAGGTTATATATATATATATATATATATACACAAACTCAGAATGGTTCCCTGAGAAAATTATATGTTAAACACAGACCGTGCATGGAACAAGGAACTCTTCTGGGAAAATTAAATCCACTATAGTCCGAATAAGTAATGGTAAATGACAAATATCATAGTTTTTCTTTTTCATGATGCTAGCCCGACGTGGGCAACGGGTCTCTCGCAAAGAGATCCCATAAATATAGCTTCCCTCACCAGCTATCTGCAAAGCAGACAGGATCCAGCTTTGGATCCAGCTGGATCCTGTCTGCTTTGCAGATAGCTGGTGAGGGAAGCTATATTTATGGGACCTCTTTGCGAGTGACCCGTTGCCCACGTCGGGCTAACATCATGAAAAAGAAAAACTATGATATTTGTCATTTACCATTACTTATTCGGACTATAGTGGATTTAATTTTCCCAGAAGAGTTCCTTGTTCCATGCACGGTCTGTGTTTAACATATATATATATATATATATATATATATATATAGTGTGTGTGTGTGTGTGTGTGTGTGTGTGTGTGTGTGTGAGGTTAACAAAAATAAATGGACACCTTTGGTTTTTCCATAATTTTTTATTTGATAATAAAAGTTAATAAATAATAATAGATTTGTTGAATGAATATATTTAGAATCGTGTTCCTTTCCCCTTTTTCCATTACGTAAAGGTGACACACGTTCTCGCATTCCATTGATGAACTTTGACATTTGTTCCTGAAGGCAATAAGAGTGGTCTACCTACTTTTGTCAATCGTGTGTGTGTGTGTGTGTGTGTTTTGAGTTGTTGAAATTCTTGAATGCGTAGGAGGTTATATTTGTACTGTAATTCAAACCAAATTGGTCAAGAAAATTAAATAAAGTTCAGTGTGTGTATATGAGAAATTTAATAAATGCAAGAATTTCTGTGGATTTTTATCTATTGAACATTAATGAAAACAACGGACGCCGTCGACTGCCAGTCTGGCCAACCGTAGACAGCCCGCTGCGCGGAGATTTGAGGAAGTTTGGCCACCAGCGCGTTGATGTTTCCGTTTGACGTCGCCTCTTCTTCGCGTTGACGTGTTCCGCGCTGGAGGATACAGCCACTGTTAGAAGCTTCCTCTTCAGCTGCTAACACTTTTTTCACGTTGTTCTAGCTAACTGTTCGGAGGAATTTTATAAACAAATCTCTGTTTTCTGCTCAAAACGGCTCTTTCTAATTTTAAAATTGATTATTTATTCATGGAAGGAAGATGTTGACTTCTATTTTGCGGCAACAGTTGATGATATTTATATTACTTTATTGATTAATGAAAATGATTAGGCTCTTCAAGTTATAAAAGATTTCTTTCGTAATAATTGATAAATACGAAACACAAAACGTATATGCAAACAGGATGATGATGCTTAGACTACCCAAGTTGATGAAATTTTCTCTTTCTCATTATTGTATCGACGTAATACTGCAAATATATTTCAAGTTTCTGCATAAATAAACTTGTGTTTCGCAGAAAACAAGGACTTCCCTCAATCTTCTATCACATCCAAACAGTCAAAAATTAATTTGTTCCGCCGCGTAGGTCAAAAGTCTTGTCTTTTAAAAAGTTCCAGCACCGTTTAGTTGAGAGTTGAGACACGACTTTATTTTTCCTTCACACCAGCAAAAAATAATCCCCGCCACCCATTGACAGGTCAGAGACCAGCCTCAGCGGATCTGATCGAGTTAACTTAGCACGATTCCGATGTGGACATCACCCCAAATTACGGACATATACGTAAACACAGACTAGACAACTCCACAGACGACACCTGCCACCTGTGCCAGGACACACCATAAACAATTGAACACATTATGACAGACTGTACCGCTCTAGCACAACATAGAGCACAACACATCACTTGTGCGCTGAACCTCTGGTCCACTCTTACCTAACTTAATTTACCTAACCGTGCTTAACCTACCTTTACAAAGACTACCATTAAAAACTTGCTCGACAGTAAACTTCGAATAAAATCTCTCGACACCATTTTGAGAAAAAAAATCCTATATTTGTTCTCTCTTTTAAATTATAATATTCCTTCAGTTAGTGGTGAAAATTATTCGACGTTTTCAATGCACGCTATACGCGCAAAACCCAAATTTGCCACATTAAGTTTCACTTTTTATCCTACACCAATTAATTTCAAGGGCCATATTACCATATAGAAGAATTCGCGAGGATAAAGCAATTCTCTGACTTGAATATGTTAACTGTAAAACCCAAACCTTGAAAGACACGGGTTGATTTTATTTCATTTTAGGGTTGTGACGAGCCCAGGTGGCCAGTTTTCAAATTTGGAAGCAAATTCGAATAATTATAATTAAACTGCTTTACATGTAAGAGAAATATATATATATATATATATATATATATATATATATACACTATATGATCAAAAGTATTCAGACACCGCATGGTTTTGGGAAAAATGGTTTATTATGGCATTTAGTAACCAGTAGGTCCACCCTTTGCTTTTATTACAGCGTCAACACGTCGAGGCATACTTTCCACCAGTTTTCGGTAAGTCTGTGCAGGAATGGCTCGCCATTCCTCTTGCAGAGCTGATGCAAGAGATGCAAGTGAAGCCGGGCGTGGTGTGCGGTTTCGTATCCGTCGCTCCAGTTCGTCCCACATGTGCTCGATTGGGTTGAGATCCGGGCTCTGAGCAGGCCAGTCTAACAAATCCACCTTATTTTCACGAAACCAGTCCTGCACACGCCTTGCAGTATGGCAGGGAGCTCGATCCTGTTGAAACAAACAATGGCCATCTCCGTAGTATTGCCACAGTGTAGGGAGGGCCGAATTGTCCAGAACGTCGAGATAAACGTCAGCGTTCATGGTAGTGGGTATAACAACCAACGGGCCGAGCCCTAGCCAGGAAAAACAACCCCATACCATGATGGACCCTCCACCGAACTTCACCGTTGGACGTAGACAGTCAGGAAGAAGCCGTTCTCCGGGCTGTCGCCACACCCAAACACGCCCATCAGACTGGAAGAGTGAATACCGCGACTCGTCGCTCCAAAAGACAGTTTTCCAGTCCTCCACGGTCCAGGAACGACGGGAGACACACCAGGCCAAACGACGCGTGGCATTAACTTTTGTAATCAGTGGCTTGTGTACAGCTGCTCTACCATAATAACGAGTCTGTGCATCTCTCTGCGGATAGTTACAGTACTAACGGAGGTACCGGATGCTCTTCCTACCTCCTCAGCGATGGAAGCGGCAGAGGACGTGCGGGACTTCTTGACATGTCGTACCAGACTACTTCTATCACGTTCCGTCAGTTGCGTGCGTCCGGAACGTTTTTTCGCGTTAGTTGCACCGTCGTGTTTCCATCTCATGATAACATCCGCTACAGTCGACTTTGGTATATCCTGTTTGGCTGCAATGTTCGTATAGAAACGTTACTTAAATAACATCCGATGATGAGTCCACGTTGGAACTCGGAGAGTTCACGTCCGCGCGGCATGGCTTCACAACAGTTTACTGATAACTTAACAGAACACCTCAGCATTATAGTTTCGCCACGCTTTTTCCCAGCATACCTTTCGGCGAAGGTGATATTTGCAGAAATGCGGATTTTCCGGGGTGTCCGAATACTTTTGATCATATAGTGTATATATACACCTCGTTTAGGTTGTGTGTTGGTCTCTCTTCACACGAAGGTCAAGCTGGTGGCCCGCCTCTTGGCCTGGCTTGGTGGAGGAGCGAGTTGCTCTCTTGTGCTCTCCACCGCACATAGCCAGGTACACCGGGCTCATCTGGTACCATCTTCAGCCAGGCATCTAGTCTTCTCTTGAAGACTTCAACTTTGATCCCTGTAACGTTTCTGAGGTCCTTTGGAAGCTGATTAAAAAGTCCTGGCCCCCTGACAACCAAGCTATTTTCCTTCAGTATTGAGGAGGTCCTTGTCGGGCTTTTAATTTGGGAACACTACACATTCTGCCTTTCTTATTTTCCAGCGTTGTTTGGATGGTAATTGGATTTAGTTTGAGGTTTGGTACCAGTTTTTCGATTATTTTCCATATGTAGATTATGGTGTAACTCTCTCTTCTTTCCAGGGAGTACAGATTTAGTTTACGTAGTCTTTCCCAGTAGTTGAGTTCTTTGCGACCATCAAGCTTGGCTGTGAAATGTGTGTGCGTTTCCTCTAGTTTATTAATTTCTTCCTTTTTATAGGGGACGTCAAAACTGAGCATATTCAAGTTTTGGTATGATCAGTGTTTTTAGCAGGGGAATCATTACTATCTTCTCCCTCCTTTTGAACGTTCTTAGTACCTGTCCCACGACTCTTCTCCTTTGTTTATAGCTATCTGATTTTGTGTCTCTAATTTGGCATCATCGGTCATTATTATCCCCAGATCGATCGCTTTCGTGCTTCTCTGAATTTTCTGTCTATCTGGAGGATATGTAGTCTATTTAAGTTCATTACCACTATATCTCAAGAGCTGAAATTTCTCAGTGTTAAATGTTATATTGTTGTCTTCTGATCATTTGTATATTTTGTTCGTGTCCCTCTGCAAGGCCTCTACTTCAATTGCATGGCTAATTTTTCTGCTGATCTTTGTATCGTCCGCAAAAAATTTACTATACTGTTGCTGTTTACTCCACTGTCTATGTCTGTTAGCATGATAATGAACAGGAGTGGGGTCAGTATTGTGCCTTGTGGTACTGAGCTGCGATACACCTTAAATTTTGACGACCTGTAGACGTTCTCTGAGGAAGTTGTAGATCCATTTTCCACTTTGCCTGTTATTCCCATATGTTTCATTTTATGTGCTATTATACCATGATCGCATTTGTCAAAAGCTTTAGCAAAATCCGTGTATATGACATCATAGTTTCATTGCCTTCAAGTGCATCTAGGACATTGTTATAGTGCTCTATAAGTTGTGATAGGCATGATCTCCTGATCGGAATCCGTGCTGATTTTCGTTGAATCTTTCCAGTGTCTCCAAGAAGTCATAGATTTTCTCTCTGACTATTCTTTCAAATATTTTGATGAGGTGGGACGTCAATGACACTGGTCTATTGTTCTTTGTTGAGATCTATCCCATCCTTTATATATGGGGACAATGTTCACTCTTTTCAAGATGGTATTTCCCTAATGTCTACGGATCTTCTCCAGATCCAGTAGAAGGGTGTAGCTATTTCATTTAGTTTTTAATCAGTAGTGCGTTCCATTTGTCCAAACCTGTTGAATGTGATTTCATTTGTCCTATAGCTCTCGCTACATCTTCTGGGGTAAAATCAAAGTCTGTTATACATTCTCCTTGCAATTTCTCTTCGAAGAATGGATCTATGTCAGGTATCGCTTTGTAAATTTTTGGGGTACTGAAGATCGATTCATACTAGGCTCTCAATGTTTCAGATATTTCTTTTGGATCGTCCGTTAGTTCATTATTTCCTTTCCTTAAGGGCCCGATGGTAGCGCGCGTTTTTTTTTCCCTTTCGCATAGCTTAGAAGTATTTTGGATTTTCCTTTATTGCTTCTACCGCGCTTTCATCTTCTCTCTCTGTATGACCCTTAATCAGGGTTTGTATTTCCCTATCGATACTTTCAGTTTTCTTGTATTATTTTCCTGGCATTGTTGTCTCCGCAGTTTCCTAACTTCGCCGCTACTCTCTTTCTTTTGCGGAATATTCTTCTTTTTTGCCTCTCTAGCCAGTTCCTCTTTACTTTTGGCTGTGCTTTCGGAGCATATTTTTATAAAATTCTCAGCGTCTTTTCTTTCCAAGGTTGTAAGCATTTCCTCAGTTGTTTTATTCTCTAAAACTGTTCTTCACTATATATATATAGATATATATATATATATATATATATACTGTGTGTGTGTGTGGTGTGTGTGTATATGTCATAAATGCTCAAGTTGGAAAAACATTTATGTAAATTTCCCTTTGTGACCATTTTTTTATTCGGTAGGTCGAACAGGTTATATATTTTACATTTTTAAATTTTTAATCACTCGCCTCTCGATGTTTCCTGGGAAATATATATATATATATATATATATTATATATATATATATATATATATATATATATATATATGTATGTGTGTGTGTGTGTGTGTGTGTGTGCGCGTGCATGTTTGTGTGTATAAATTCCTTTACCTTGCGATTCATTTGATGAAAAGATCTTTACATAAAATCCGAAATAATTAAAGATATTTGAGCGTTCTCCTCTAGTTTTACGTATATTTTATGGCGCACTAAAACTTCTTTATATCCTTCATATGTAACATAAATATAAAACACAATGACCAAAAACTAATTAAGAACAATAATTTTCTGTTTATTTCATGAAATTTCTATAAAATCTCCGTTTAAAGAGCATCAAATAAAGAGAAGTTTAGAAAACCTTTTGGGTTAAGGACTGATCCCCGTAGATTAGAGGGGAAGACCTTTTCCCTATGGGCGAAGTGTAGGGTCTGGGAATTCGACTCGGGAGTTAGCGCAATGGGTCGCATTAGTTGGCCTGAGTTCTGTACCAGTTTCTGACACTTCCACCGTTATTATGGGTTAAAGATCCGTACCGGTATGTCATCAGTATACACGGACAAAAGCTACTAGGTTACGAAAACCAAATATTTGCCAACCATCAACCATTAAAGTTTACCATAAAAATAAAAATGGTTAATGAACTTATCGAATGGTTGGAAGATGAACCATTCGTATTGGTTGCCAAGCAGTCAACCGCACATTATGGTTGTTCTAGATAAGCGGTGTTTTTTTTTGTGGACATAAACTGTCCCACGCAATTTCTCTCGGACGTGTTAAGAGTTTAACAGCGTTAAATTAGCATTAAGTATGACGTAAACGTAAGCCGTAAGTCTTTTTATTCAAAATTGTTTCTCGATTCATTATGTCGAAAAACAGGCTCAAAGAAAACTAACGGGTGAAGGGAACAAAGCGAGTTTGTTTTAACTTAAGTAAACACAAGTTTGTCTAGGCCAGGAAATGTTTACTGAACTATATATATATATATATATATATATATATCAGAATTGTGTATATACTAATTTTTCGTTAAATAATTAACAAAAATAAGTAACTTAATTGAAGTTATTCCCAATAAAAGTAAATTGCATGTCAAAGCAAGCTAAATTTATTATCTGTAATGTTCATGTTATCCGCATCACTTCATAATTAAACTATATATATATATATATATATATATATATATATATATATATATATACAGTGTGTCCGTAAAGTCATGGTGGGATTTTAAATAGCTATATTATTGCAACGAAACATGATAATGAGATGAAAAAAAGGCAAATTGAAGAACAACTCTAAAAGAATAACTTTATTTAACGTAGTTCGATATGGGCTCCTCTGGTAGCCCTGCAGACATCTAGGCGGTGATTCAATTCCAGCACACACGCCCAAGAACATCAGGAGTGACGGATGCGATAGCTTCTGTGATTCGCTCGTGCAAGTGATGAATATCCCTAATGGGTACACTGTACGCTTTGCTTGACGTAACCCCACAAATAAAAGTCCAAAGGTGTCAGGTCCGGAGAGCGTGGAGGCCATGGCTCCATCCTCCTCTTCCTATCCATCTCTGTGGAAATATTTCATTAAGGAATTCTCGAACAACGTTGGCATAGTGCGGATGAGCACCATCTTGCTGAAAGATGACATTATTGTCAATAAATTGGGGTACTGCAAAATGTTCCAACATAGCGAGGTAGTTGTGTGACGTCACAGTAGGTTCCGCGAAGAAAAATGGGCCAATCACTCGATCTCGTGCTAGAGCACACCACACATTAACTTTCGGGCTATTACGCTCATGTTCAACATAGGCATGTGGACAGCCTAGACTAACTACGAGATAAAGGTTAAGCTTAGCCTAGACTAACTACAAGATACAACTTGAGAGTTGTTCTTAAATTTGGCATTGTTTCATCTCATTATCATGTTTCGTTGCAATAATATAGCTATTTAAAATCCCACCATGACTTTACGGACACACATCACCGCCTAGATGTCTGCAGGGCTACCAGAGGAGCCCATATCGAACTACGTTAAATAAAGTTATTCTTTAGAGTTGTTCTTCAATTTGCCTTTTTTTCATCTCATTATCATGTTTCGTTGCAATAATATAGCTATTTAAAATCCCACCATGACTTTACGGACACACTGTGTATATGTATATATATATATATATATATATATATATATATATATATATATATATATATTTGTGTGTGTGTGGTATATATATATGTATGTATATGTACATACATATATGTATGTATATGTACATACATAGTATGTATATGTACATATATATATGTATGTATGTATAAATATTATATAGTGTGTGTGTATGTACACTATGTACGTAATGATTATTTCTTATTTAAGCCTCTTACAAGATATATTCATACAGTTGATAATTCTGTCGCTCGTACAACAACCAATTTATTCCGAAGTTACGACACTACCAATTTTCACATATTTCCTTCGCGCTTCAAACACCACCACACGCTCGGAATTTTCAACATTTCCAACACGCCAAAGCGGATTAATCTTTCACACACGAAGTGAAGTGAAATACTTTATTTTTGTTATAGATTCCATCCACTCTTCGTAGTTAAAAATAATGTCTTACATTTATACTCAACATTATTTTTACTTACGAGTAATAATAACTACATCGGGCGGATCTTGGACTACATCAGGGCATTCATTGCCAACGTCCGTAGCTGACTGAGTAACGCCTATAAGGGAATTAAAGGCACTGAGGTCGGGGGTTCGAATCCCGATGGGGCTGGTAATAATGATAATAATACAGGCCTGAGCGCTGTGTCAGTCTCTGGTCCTCCTGAATGAGGGTGTATTAGACTATACTTTGAAACGATAGAACCAAAACTTCATGAATTTTTCTGGGAGTTGTTGTTGTTGTTGTTGTTGTGTTGTTGGTAAATATTTTCTTGCTTGGAATTTGTTGTCTTGCGAGTTCGATGATTTGGTCAATAGGTCGAAGTTTGTTTTGAGAATTTGTACCTTCAACAATTTGTAATTTTGTACCATCGGTCAAAATTAAATACTCGGATATTATACTTGGTAATGGATTAGTTAAAAACCGAAATTAACATTGAAATAACGTTATCAGAGTTCAGATAACTCAAAATAATAATATTATTATTATTTATTATTATGGATCATATGTAGAATTCGGACCCAGCCTTTTTAGTTAGCTTTATAAGGCTAACTAACGAAATATCATGACCTAACCTAACCAATCGTCAAGGGCGTACAGTTAACCTAACGATTGGTTAGGTTAGGTCGTGATATTTTCGTTAGTTAGCCTTATAAAGCTAACTAAAAAAGGCTGGGGTCCGAATTCTACATATGATCCATTATTATTATTAATAAAACAGTATTTCCATATTTAAAAATTTAGTAAGAAGCTACTACAAAACAGAACGTACTCACTAGGCAAAATCTTTAAAACTTAAAATATTTTTTCTTTCAGAGGGGCGCTGCAAAATACTAGCGTAGTATGCAAATATGGAAATACTATATTTCGGATAAATTTTCAACGATTGAAAATGGCGACACTAAAATTAAACCTAGGTTTCAAACCAGAAATGGTTAAATATTGTACTTATTACGGATGTTATTCCATTCAGTGTCTCAACCACGAGGACCAACATTACATTTCATTACTTTCCACGCGACAATTCTCATTGTTATTTGTGATTAAATAGATGTGAAAGGACAAATCTTTCGTATAAATCAGTTGATCAGCTTCGCAAAAGTTATCAGTTATTTAGGCGCGATTTTTCGAATAAACAGTACTGCAATCAATTACGTTGAAAATTAAAGACGGATGCAGTACCTGACATTGGCCTAAACCTATTTCCTGAAACTTTCACTTTAGATATGGTGGTAATAATTGATTAAGTTAGCCTAGTGTTGTGTGTATATATATATATATATATATATATATATATATATATATATGCAAACAACCACAGGGAAAAGGAAACACAAAGTCCGAGCGCTTTCGTGTAATCTTTGTGTTTCCTTTTCCCTGTGGTTGTTTGCTTATTAATAAGGTTCACGTGTTATTTTGTGATTTTAGTGTGTGTATATATATATATATAATATATTATATATATATAGTATATATAGAAAATGCTGCATATTTGAATTGGTTATTAAAATTCATCATTTCAATTTTCTCTGAATTTTTTTCATTTTCTGTAAAAAGCTTATTAGCTGCTTAACTCGCTTGGATGTACGAATCCATATAATTAAATCCCGAGTTAACAGACTAGGTATTCGATAGCTCCTCTCTCTCTCTCTCTCTCTCTCTCTCTCTCTCTCTCTCTCTCTCTCGCGTGTGTGAAAGTTTTACACGTTTGTAAGTGTAAATATGGCATGAAAGTTTTCAATATGCTTTATTTTCATGTGGCTTCTTTTTTTTTTCTATTTCTTCTTGGACAACTGTAGAGTAGATCTTAGTCTTTGTTAGCTCGTAACTCCGTAACAATTAGGAAACCTTTCTACCATCACTTCATTCTACTTTTCTTGTACGTCTAACGTGGACTGAAGTTTCTGAAGTGATTTCAAATTTCAAAAACAAAAGTTTCAAAACGTGATGAGGGTTGGAAGAAGTTTTAAATTTAATGCGTCGTAAATACGGTTGATGTTTCTGTAACTGTAATCTTCAAAAACTGTTTGAAATTGGAATTCATTAACTCCGATGATGTTTTACGGAGAAACAACATTAAATATTAATTAGTAATTAATGTCGAAAAATCTTTTTTTACACTGAACTCAAAAAAAAAAAAATTATTTAAAAAACTTGTTTTGATTTCAGACGAACAAAGTTCAGAATTGACACACAATTTTTTATTTTTTGTTAAAATTTAACTAAATACATAATTTTTACTCGAAATTAAATCTGCTTTAGATTAAAATACATAAAAATTATATTTATGTGGAATTAATTATTCAAATTCTCCCATGAAGTCAATCTCCAATTCGAGTAAATATAATATTATGATAATAATGATATTTGTTGCCGGGAGATAAATCCATAAAAAATTTATGGGTTTAATCTAAACCAAAGGTCGGGAAACGGCAGCTCCGAAAACCCCGTTCTCGTAATTTGTAAATTATAAATATAGGTCAAGTACTTCACTAATAATGAAGTTAAAAATTATGAAATGAAACGCGTAGGAATGATGCGTGTTTCAGATATTAGTATCATTACTAATAATATCTAGTATTAATAGCATTTTATATTTTATCATTAATACAAGACAGACAAATTCTTATATTAATCTAACTAATTATATATTTATCGCTAGCTCATATAAGCGTGTTTATTACGTTATAATTATAAAACAATAAAAAAAACCAGTGTATTTATACCCGCGGCTTTTTATTCCCGATATTATATACTATATAGTATCAAGTTTGTTTGACCTTTGTGAAATGAGGAATCATCGCACGGAACATTTGAAAGGTTGAAAGGTATGACCTAATGTGTTCTCTCAAGCTGTTAAAGGTTCCCGACCCCTGATCTAACCCCAAATTTATTTTGAAGTAATATTAGTTCAGTATAACAAAACTACTTTGATATTCCGAACGCAATACTTTGTTCGTCTAAAATCCAAACAAATGTTCGTTTAAACTGCGTAAGAAGCGTCTTTACTATTGCTTTTGATCAATGTCGCCACAATCATAATATCAAAAGCCATTTGAGAGTAATAAAAGGAATGAATGAATGCGTAATTTAAGATAGACCGCTTCTGTTCTTACGTAAATGCTGATTTACTTTATCATCATTGTGTAGTAATGCTTAGTTAAGAATATTAAATTTTGTTTAATTAAATAAGATAATGTTAATGTAAATCATTTACTAATAATTATGAAACTAATTGTTTAAATGGGTAGGGTTGGTAATCCTAAATAGGCCCGGAGAGTGGACTATACTATAACGGTTTTTCAGTCTTGAGGCAGAACGCGTTACGCGTAGTTGGCAAAATGTAACGTAGAATAAATAAGTGGGTGTGCCCTCTCCGACCTAAATATATTTAGTAATATTTCATACTCGCATATCCCCTAATTAACTAAACCACTTTCGAAATTAATAAAACGTAATAAGTGTTAATAAGAGTATTAATATACCTTCCCCCCCCTTCGTTTTGTAACGGTCTTTTAGAGTCAGAACTCGGCGTCGCTACCGGAAACTATTATACGCACGGCGAAAATGAGTAACGAGAGTGTACAGTTAAAGAAAGAGCAATAGAGATATAGTAAAGTAGAAGAAGCGTAAATAAATAATGAAGAAAAGATATAATAAAAAGCGTTCACTACATCTGGTGCTAGCGGTGGTCCTCTTACATCATATTTTGTGAGGCTTACCCACGTGTTAGTATTTCCATTAAAATTCTTAAAACCCGGTATAATAACAAATAGCGTTAATGAATATTTTATTTCGATTATTAAAATATCTAAATGCAAATTTTACCCCGTTTGCAGGCAAATTTCGATTTTCATGCCTTAAAATTTCATTGTAAATAAAATTTAAAAATGGCGCTTGCCTTCGCGTCTGATAGCGTCCCTGACTCGCGCCTAAGAATTCAATTTGTTTCGTCCAGTTCCGTTGCTTTTCGTTTGTCCGACTCAGTATTGCGAGTCATTATTACGTTAAATTTTGTTCATTTCGGTTGGAAGGGTATAGTTTGAAAATTATCGTGCTGCCTGAAGACTCAATTTTCTTTTCTTTTCGTCTCTTCCACTTTCAGCTTACCTTTTTACTTTTTGTTTAAAACTTTTGGAATTAGTGAAATTGTAATAATCATAATAATAAGAATAATGATTTGTACGTAAGTGAATTGTTAGTTTAAATACAGTGATACACGTTTTATATGGTCTTTAAAATGTTTTAGCGAAAATTTGTACCGATTCAAAACCATTTCATGAACATGAGAAATTTTCTGGGTTTCATTAGCAGATTTTTGATTATATTTCGATTGCCTGTATATAATAATAGGATTATTTTGTAAATATAGGTTTACGGGCTTTTTGCTTTGCTCGCTTCGCGCTAAAATAGGATTACGTTACAGTTAAGGGACAAATCGAAAAATAAATCTTAAAGATATTAAAAATTGTCAGATTGGGCCGTATAGGATTGTGTTAAATTTCAAAATAAGCAGAATTCGTTTAACTCAAATAGAAAATTGTGTTGTAAAATTTTTTATGTTTTTTTGTATTTTTTATATACTCATTAATTATATACTTACTTATTAACTAATACGTATTTATTAGTATATATATATAATTACATATATTGATATACCCATAACCTTTGGTAGGTAAGCTGATTATTTTTTTCCTCCTCTCTCTGTTTCTTTCGTTTATTTCACGACAATTCCGACATATTTGGTAAAAAGGCTATTGTATCGTACGTAAGAAGAATTTCTTGTAGGCCTATCGTAAAATATTGTTCGGAGATTAACCGTTATTACGGTATGTCTATTGAGTAGTAAATTTTTAGTTATTTAACAAAATTTTCATTGGTTTAACATAAATAAGCATAGGATTTTTCTTTAAAAAGCACAAATGTTGACTTAAATTCTTAATAGCTCTTTTCACGCATAACATTGAATTTATTAATTATAGGCCTAAAAGCGGCAGTAAATTTTATTTTTATTTTGGCGGCCAATGTGAGTTACGGTACACATTTTACTAAATCTCGATATTATAATTTTTTTGAATTACAGAAATTTGTGTAGAAATTCTTTTCATATAGTTTACGTTTTATAAATTCATTCAATAATCAAATTTATTTGTACAGATAGGCCGATTTTTTTTTCTTTCCAGTTCAATGACAATGGTAAAATTTTTAGTTCAAATTTAGATTGTATTCTAAAAAGGATGTTTTAATTTGAAATTTTAATTTGGAATTAGAAATGAAAAATGTCCTTTTTTTTTAGTTCGAGCGTTTGCATGGAAAATATTACGAAATTATGTTAGGATATAATGCAGTTTCATTCGGTTAGGGATATTTGTATAGAGGTTCGCTTACAAACAAAGCGACCGCTCTAATTAGGAAATGTTTTAGTTTTGTTTACAGTGGATTGTGTGTAATTTTTTAGTACATATGATCTATTCTTATTTAGTATAACGATAAAAATTTGTATTTTCACTTGGAAACGATAAATTGCTGAGATTTCTGTGATTTGAAAACCATACTGAGGTTTCTGTTGAAGGAGAGAGTTGTATCTCAGATGTTTGCGAATTGCAAGTTCAATTCTTATGAAATTTGACGTTTCAAGTTGGAATTACTGTATTAAAATAATTTTTGGTAGTAATATTTAAATTTTTTTTACTTTTTAATAACTGTTTAGAAAATTATTATTGTTTAAACCTTCAGTCGGAGTTAACTAATGCATTTGAAACATTGACTCAAGTGTACACTCGGAAATGGAGCCTCCTAGATAGCCAGTAACGTTTTTGTGGCGTCTGTGTGCTCCTCCTCAAAGCAAGAGGGTTCATGATTGTCAGAGAATGGATGACATGAAGTTTCTGGGGTTCATTTTTGTCTTTTGTATTTAGAGGTATTGAGGTGATTTCTGACGATAGTTTGAACAATAATATTCTTAAATTATACTAACAGTTACTATGTATGGGCGCTTTTATATTTATACTGTACAATTTTGGTTCGTACATTTTATGACTTTTTTTATCTTCGATGTAACTGCCATAACTGCCATAAGTGACTTAGTGGTAGCTAGATGATTAAATTTTTGCGAAATTTTTAGATTTGTCATTTTTTCCGTGAATTTGGCCAGAGCAAATGTGTAGTTAGTATTTCGAAGTGAATTGTCGAAAGAATTTGATAAATTAAATATGAAATGATAAGCAGTACAGAAACACGTTTAGAATAAACTTTTTTTTCAAAATTGCAAGACTCAGTTTGGGGTCAACCAAGTTGAATCCGAGTTCCATCAAGTGAGTTTAGTCGACCGGATAGGTGATCGATCACCAATGAGAGAGAGAAGAGAAACCAGAATGCGCATGGACTTGGCGCAGGATGGTTTCGGAAGAGAAGAGAGAAGAGAGGAACCGAATGCGCAGGGACTTGGCGCAGGACAGTTCCGGAAGAGAAGAGAAATTTACGTGTGCAGGGTCTTGGCACACGAAATTTCGATCGAAGATGGTCTACTGGTATTTTTCGGGCAGTAGCTGGTCACGTTGCTCGAATGCTTCGCTAAATATGTGTCAACAAAGCGCGCGGTAGACAAGCCACGAGCTTGAACGGGCGCCTACGACTGTACTGTCCATACAGACATACAGTAGGTTCGTTGGGAAACGGCCTACGGCGGAGTCATCGTTTGATTGTTGCCAGTGGAAGAGTCTTTCAGCTGGACGTAGGAAGAGCAGCGTTCACCGACAAAAGTGGAGATGAGACAAGGCGAGTTTCTTCATCGACTTCTAGAATTGCAAATTCCGTCCAATTCCAGCGCGTGGTCCCGCTTTCAGATATCTCCCCCCCTGATCCTTTTAGAGTTGGACGTCTCTTGTTTTTTTTTTCGCCATTGGAGAGAGAGCGGAACCATTATAGCGTGCTGCCCTGTTGCATATTGATTGATGCAATCCCTTGCATTCTAGCGAAGTGAGTAGGAGAGCTGCGATTGAAAATTGAAATCCGTTGTCAGCGTGCGGAGTCATCTAAACAACGTCCAGCAAATAAATGTACTGATTATTATCTAATGAAATTATAAGTGAAAAGGGTGCGATTATTGCCCATAATTGTTGTGTTTTTCGTGAAATAGTATGTGCGCTCTTGGTCAGAATTTTATGTAAACTTTTTCTTATTTTTTTCTATGTTGCCCTGATAGTAACTGTATAACTATACAAATAATTGTTTCGAATGTAAAGCGATCGTTGATGAGAAATCGCGGGAATAGATTGTGAACTTGGATTTGTGTAGCCACTGTAAGAAAATTTTCTGTTATTTTTTTGGCATGTATAGATTAGTTACAGGTTGTAATTTAATTATTAGAGTGAAATGTTATTTTATGCAAATGTGAAAATTATAAAGTTTTCGGTTTTATAATATGATACAATATATGTATGGGAATTGTCATTCTATTATTTCTTGTCTATTTCTAAACTTTGAATAAGTGTTAAAGAAAAAAAAAAAAAAAAAAAAAATTGCAAAATATATAAGTTTGTTGAATAAATTTATTGACATTGTTAAACGATATTAATAAGTTTTCCTAATGGAAAAACTTATTTTCAAGGGGGTGATGCGAGTGTAGTAATGCTTAGTTAAGAATATTAAATTTTGTTTAATTAAATAAGATAATGTTTAATGTAAATCATTTACTAATAATTATGAAACTAATTGTTTAAAATGGGTAGGGTTGGTAATCCTAAATAGGCCCGGAGAGTGGACTATACCTATAACGGTTTTTCAGTCTTGAGGCAGAACGCGTTACGCGTAGTTGGGCAAAATGTAACGTAGAATAAATAAGTTGTGTGTGTCCCTCTCCGACCTAAATATATTTAGTAATATTTCATACTCGCATATCCCCTAATTAACTAAACCACTTTCGAAATTAATAAAACGTAACAAGTGTTAATAAGAGTATTAATATACCTTCCCCCCCCTTCGTTTTGTAACGGTCTTTTAGAGTCAGAACTCGGCGTCGCTACCGGAAACTATTATACTGCACGGCGAAAATGAGTAACGAGAGTGTACAGTTAAAGAAAGAGCAATAGAGATATAGTAAAGTAGCAAGAAGCGTAAATAAACAATGAAGAAAAGATATAAAAAGCGTTCACTACAATTGAGAACGTAGGCAGAGCTTATGTTCATAACTCGATAGTTAATGCAGTTTCGAAAATTAGTTCCCCTAATAACAGAATTTCCGAAAAGCATACAAAAAATACTAATTAGTAATAACCTAGTTTTCTTTTGATATATTTTTTTCCTTGTGCCTAATAAGATTTAAAAACAAAGCCTAATCGTTACTAATTGGTAAGTTTTTATGTTTTCTAGAAATTTTGTTTGTTGGTTTTCAAAACAAGATTGCGCGATACTTTTGACTGATTAGTACGATATTAATTCAACCAATGTTTATTTTATAGTAAATACTGGTTTTTAGAAGACTTGGTGTATTTAAACCTAAATTGTACCCAACAATTGATACGAAAGATGCCCAATACCAAAGAGCCATGAATGTCAACACGCTGAAAGTACTAAGAAAATAAAATACAGGGACTATGTTGAAAGGACATCAGTGCTCCGGCCTATATTTATGATCTCGACATGTGGTGCAAGAACCCCCCAATTCTTGCTCGCCACACATCATCTTGTGATGTTATGGCTCGGACACGAAAGTGTAACGAATGGACAAATACAATCCAGCATCCCCCCCCCCCTAACCTCATAAATAAAATTTGGTGGGGACATAATTAAAAGGAAGCTTACTGTAATACCAAGGTTGTTCCGATGATGAGGTTCCGTTTAAACCTCCTGGAATGACCTTTTATCCACGCAGGGTCTGAGTGTGGCAGAAACCTTTTCAGTAATTTTATTTAATTTTCACTCGGACCAATATCAAGATATTGGTTACCTCCTAGTGTCAATCGATGTCCGCGGGGACGGCGGTTGACGCTTCTTTTACTCTATATTACAATTATACTCGAGTAACTTGTCAACAATATTTGCCAATGACCGAGGGAAATCGGTACTATTTCAAGTCTAATAAGGTTAGATTTCTTCTTGTCCCTTTTTAACTTTGTTGACTGCATTCATTTCGAAACAAACGTATTTGTTCAATAGGCAATAAGTTTTTAATTTGTTGAACGTGTTCGTCCTTTGTCCTACAATATCGTTTTTAATTGATTTTGTTACTCCACAAAGGGGTTTTTTAATTCTCTTTGTAGCAATTTTGTTACGATAAAATTCTCTCTCTCTCTCTCTCTCTCTCTCTCTCTCTCTCTCTCTCTCTCTCTCTCTCTCTTTTTCTTGTGTGTGTGTGTGTGTGTATGAAATCGCGCTCAAGTTAATTAACCAATCAATGCTATTTGAAAGGAAGCGTCTTAGAATTCATTTTCTGATTTGCTCTTCCATTTGTATCAATTCGGGGAATTTTCTCCCTGAATACATTCAGTTATTTGAATTCCGTTCACATAATTTCAGTGTTAATTTAACATAAATTAACTGTAGTCTGTATACACTCAAAAGAGAGAGAAATAAACCGATGACGGTAATCAGGAAATTAGATTAGAATTGCGTTTATTTGAGTATAATAATTAAAATTATCTTGTTATTTCAAGCAGTTTTCTTTTAGTGTAGTGGTTGACGCCCTCGCTACCTATTTAAAAGGTTGGTGGGTTTGAATCATGGTGGGGGCAGTTTTTTTATTATGCAAAATCATACTTGTTCACGCATGATAGATATACATATATATATATATATATATATATATATAGCTGGCCTTAGCCAAAATGGCGCTTCGAGCGGAATAAGCATTTGGCGCCCTACACACGCATTAAAGATTGTATTCGTGCAATCGATAATTTTTACGAGAGGCTTTTGGCGCCCCCAGGGTGATCGCCCCGTTCGCCCGCCCCTAAGGCTGGCTCTGTATATTATATACGAAGGATTTCATTAAGTTTGCCAGTTTTTAAGTATACCGTTTCATTAAGTCAGAGGTTGGGAGGCGGGAGAAAACCTTAATATTTTCGTCTATTTTTAATATTTTGTTAATTTTATTCACCAAATTTAAATGCCCCTCTCCTTGGCCTGCCTTTTCAAACCTATTTAACCAAGAAGCGGCGTTTAGTGAATATTAAGGCCCTATATTGCTATATTGGAAGAGTACGGCATGACAAGCGTCTCTGACGTCACAAGCGCCTTTACGCTATAGCCTAACCCAAGCCTAGCTAGGCTTACGCGATCTGGAAGTGTTCCAAAGTTATTTAAGACGAGATAAACTTTTTGAAGGGGGATGTAGGCTTAGTCTTTAAAAAATGGATATTTTTAGAATTAACTTTGTTGAAATTACTTGTAAAGCTTGTACACTATTTTTTTTTTAAGCATTAAACATACAGAATTTATACATTTGCTACTCGAAGTATTTTAGTTATTAAAAAATTAAAAATTATTGGAACACTTTTTCGTCGCATGGATCACCAAGTGAGGAAATATAATCGTCTGATTTCGCGAGAACAAAATCACTAAAGTGCCATCATTACTGAGGAATAAGAGATACGCAGAGTGCAGCACAATAAAATGTATATCATTATACAGTAGTATAATACTGTATTTATATTTTCAGAATGACTGTGTAGAAGGGTTTGAAAACCAGTAATAATTAGGTTGTTTGTTATAATTATTTATTTTAAATTTGGATTCGGTAATGTTCTACAATTCGATAAAATAACACACAGTGGAGTGTCTCCAAAGGCAAAAAGAAAATTATTTATACATGGCACATTCTAAATTTAACGAACACACACACACACACACGAATGCCATGTACAAATGTGTCCTGTATATATATTTGTGTCCTGATAAAAAATAATGAAAAGATATTAAAAACGTTTTTAAATTTTATCATTATAAAACCTTTTGATATACTCAAAACACGCGTCAGATGTAATAACAAAATGTGAATAACCAAAATCTGAATGTGCAATTCTCATTTGTATATAAAATTATATGAAATTGTCATCATCAATTATGGTAATTGTGAAAATTCACAGTAAAAACCGTCGTAAGTGCGAAGAAAATAAAATATCTGATGAAAACGTAAGGAAAAGACACTTACGATTACACACACTACTTAATTACTTAACTAATCTCATAAACTAAGTATTAATAAATGTATTTTACTTATTTTGATGAATTATAAAATTTAGCATTTACTAGTTCCTTTAGTTCAGCAGAGAGACTAGAAAAAACGCTAAGATTTTATTTCGTAAGTAGTTTGCGTATATTATTAAGATCTGATAATAATAATAGGTAAAATAATATACAGTAAACCAAATTATGTTATTTTGGGCACGAAATTGAGAAGGGAAAGGCGAAGAAACAAAGCAGATTAGTGATGAAATTCGAGGACTCGAAGAAAATGAAAAAAGTAGTTTTCAATTATGAGTAATATATATATATATATATATATATATATATATATATACACACACACATTTTAACTGCAAACAACACACAGTATAATTAACGTAAAGAACTACGCTTGTATAGAAGAACGTTCCGCACAAGATTCTCCCTCCTCATCTTGTGCGGAACGTTCTTCTATACAAGCGTCGTTCTTTACGTATATATATATATATATATATATATATATATATATATATATATATATAAATAGCGTATAGTTTTTTGGTTCAGGTTTTTTCCTGATCAACTAATTACGCGCACAGATGTCAAACCATTTCTCGGAATGGGTTTTTTTTTTATTATTTTAGAAAAGCAATAAAAATGTACAGAAAAAGTTTACGACTGAAATAAACCAATTTCACTATGAAGCTGCGGGTTCTTACCATATATATACATATATACAGGGCGTCCCAAAAAATGTATACACACTTTAACAGCTGATAGCTCAATTGATGTTTCTTTCTTTCCAAGTTAAACCCATTAGAATTAATAATGGCAGCCAGACTAAGCTTTGAACAAAGGAAATTCATTCTAAAATGCTACTGGAAGTGTGAAAACGCAGTTGAAGTGCAAAGACAGTTTAGGAGGGAGTTTCAAACAGATCCACCAACGCGACTTACCATCACTCGAATTAGAGATAAGTTAGCCGATGGAACTGTTCAGAATGTCCACAAGAAGCGTTCCGGAAGACCACGGACATCGACAAGCCCCACAAAGCAAGAAAGAGTACTGGAAACGTATCACCAAAGTCCAAGAAAATCTGTGCGGCAAGCGAGTCGTGAGGTAGGAATTTCAGAATCGTCTGTCCAACGCATTTTGAAGCGCTGTCAATGGAAAGTTACATTCCAAGATTGGCCATGCTATTAATGAGATGATGATGATGATCCGGACCGAAGAGTGGAGTATTGCGAGTGGTACTTGGCACGATGTGGATGTGGATTGGACGAAGGGGTTTCGTAGAATACCCTCCGCGTTCACCAGACCTCACACCACTAGACTTTTTTTTATGGGGATACTTAAAAGACAAAGTCTACGCTATAAAACCTGCAACAGTCGCTGAATTGAGAGCAGCCATTGAACGAGAATGCACACAAATACCAAACGAAATGTTTCGTGATGTTTGCGATTCCATTGCTTCGCGTTATCAGCAGTGCTTGGACCAGAACGGACGTCAGTTTGAAAACAGGCGTTGACAAAACAATTAAATAATGTCTGTAGATTCTATTACATTTTGAAAATGAAATGTATTTTAATAAACACTGCCTTTTTAAGTATTTAAAGTGTGTATACATTTTTTTGGGACGCCCTGTATATATATATATATATATTGTGTGTGTGTGGCTGAAAAATGTTTTTTGTTTGTGGGTTTTTCTTTTTGTTTTTTCTTGGGGCGGGGGGTCTTTTTCCAATAAAAAATACGTTTACATAGAAAATAAATAGGCAGTTTTAGCAAATTTTTTGTTATTTGTAAAGCCCCAACCCACCCCCCAAAATATTTTATTGTGTATATGTATAGGATAAGGATATGAAACAGATTTTCATTTAATTAACTTTGACCTATGGGTTGTACAGCATAGGCCTAATAATTAGTTCTAATTTTTATAATTCACATAAAAAATATAAAAGTATATGGCCGAAAATACTTAATAATTATCATAAAAACAAAGGAAAATATTCAACATGGATGTACAAATTATAAAATATTTTATATTAATTAATGTTAGGCCTAGACCCGAGAGCAACGATTCTCGTGTGCCGCCGAAAGACCTTCTCTGTGCAGCCATCAGGCACTTTTGGAAATGGTTGTTTGACCCGTTTATGGTGCTTAAAACCTAGATGATTATTTGCAACTGCGAACTACCACAGAAATCAAGACCTCTTTAGTTCTGGGGCTCCATTCTACAACATTTAGAAAGGAAAGGGGCACCTGTTTGTGTGGTAATGCAAACAAGAATACTGAACGGCCCACCTTGCGGGGGTACCAAACGTTTGAAATAAATAAATGCATATATGAATTTGTTTACACTTAAGATCACACTCACACACGTCTGGCTTCCCTGCAAAACCGCGACATTTGCCACTTTCTCGCATTCAATTCTGTGTCGCCACACTCACCCAAGTTTAAAAACTTAATAACACTAACCAAAGCTGATTTAGCTTTACCTAACCTAACTTAGTTATATACCCATTTTTCATGATAAAAAAGAGCATTTATAAAGATAATTCACCGTGATACGCAAATGTCGGGATACACGCGTTCGTGTGACGACGGGCTCCAGGTGTATGTCCTCAGTATCGTCCCGATTCTGTAGACACGTTTGCCTACTCTACAAAACCGTGACTTTTTCACACATTCAGTTCTGTATCGCGACATTTACTTAATCTTAAAAAAAAATTAACTTAACCTAACTTAACCTAACCTAACCTAACCTAACCTAGCGCCTAATCTTAATCCACTTTTTTCATAATAAAAGATAGCATTATAAATATAAACCACCGTGACACTACTAATGTTGTGATACGCCCTACTGTCCTAAAGACTCACGATTCCGTAGGAAGAATAAGAACACATTCCCAAACACACTTTCATACGTATATACACTACAGTGGTGTATATAGGTCTAACCAAAGGTAGGGGGAGGGCCACATTTTGCCATTAGCTATTTGAAATTTAAAAAAATGGAATTTGATATACACTCATCGATAATGGACACGCGATTCTTACTCTGTATAGAAAGTTTAAATGAGTGCGTGGAATTTGCAAAATGTCGTGATATAATCGCTAAATTACTATATGCAACTGCTCGTATAGTAGATATCCCCGAATAATATGTGCGTAAAAGAGATGAGAGATTACTCCGTTTTGCTTATTCATACATTACTCAAATTACATTGACAATCATTAGATCCTTGAAAAAGATCTAAAATTAATTTGGTTTTAGTCGAAAAAAGAACTTGAAATTAGTAAATCGCATTTAAACCAAATACAAATTTAACAGACTGTTTGATTTCACAAAATCAGCTATACTATGCATAACTTATAATGTGAAATCAAGAAGTCGATCAAAATTAAAATATTTTAATAAGGAATTAAAAATTTGTATACATCAAGGCCGTATTTTTATTTTCATTTACAAAGGTGGGTTGCCATGGCCTCATGGCCCCCCCCCCTATATACGCCAATATATATATATATATATAAGTTAAGCGACATTGGGTCTGGGTAGTAGTTGGATGGGAGACCGTCCTCTGCGCCCAGATTATGTAGCAACCCGTGGTTCGGATCCCACGTAAAGCTGTAGGTCCCCTCCGTCATATGACCTTAGATATTGCGAAGGAGGTTAAACAACCCCAATTAAAATATATATATATATATATATATATATATATATATATATATATATATATATAAGTAATATTCAGTGCATAGACTGAATAAGGAAAAATGCGCGAGGTTTATTGAGTGGATGGATGTTAGATTGATATTATCTTAAGATAATAATAAGATTAAAATTTTATCACGCCGATCAAACTAAGAATTAATAGCCCAATCATGTATTTTGATTCCTTCCTTCAAAGTCATATAAAATATAAAATCATATAAAAATATAGGAACAAACTTTAAATATTTTCATATAATGTTCCATAAAATTATATGAATTTTTTTACGTCAAGTTTTATTGCAAATTTGAGGTTGCGACGACCGCATTCAAGGTCCTCCTTTACCAAACTGTAATTAATTGTCAATTTAATATTTTAATATAAGCAATTTGCATCTGAAGAATATTCTATAATATGTTCGAGTAGTTTACTAAAAGGTCAATTTATTCTATATTTTATATCCTTTCAACCTTTCAAATATTCCGCGCGACGATTCCTCATTTCCCGAAGGTCAAGCTCGTCGCCCCTCCTCTCGAGTTGGCCTAATGAACTGCTCATTTGGGATTGTTCTGAGCCAGGCGTCTAATCTTCTTTTGAAGATGTCCTATTATCAATACGTATTGGGCAATTAATATTAAATTCATGCCATAAAAACTTTCGCCTATTGGTTGAAATGATCTTTTCAAGGATTTAAATTCATCGTAATTCTTTCACTGAAACCCCTGAATTTCAAGCAGATCAAATAGTAATTAACCCTTTCTTTTAGTTGATCAAATCTATCTAAACCGACCCCTTAAATATTCTCTTTAATAACCCTCACACGGCTCCATTTTGACAATTTTTATATTTAAAAGTTGAAGCAGACGCTTCTCTAAATTCATAATTACTGTGAAACTACTACTAATTTGCTATGAAACTTGTTTCAAGTTTTATTAGTTTTTCGGGGGTAATTATTATTTTTTTTACTCAGTATTTTGACTCAAATTTATTTCAAAGTTTATTAGTGTCTTTCTTAAACTCAAGAACACAATATTCGTAAAAAGTGTTTCTGTGAAGTGAGCTACAAGATTTTTATTATGAAAGGCAAAACCACTGAACCATTATAGGCCTAATCTTTCGTTCGAGATTCGTAAAATTTTCGAAAATTTTGTCTATTGACCAATTGAAAACAAATGTATTGATTTTAAAATTACTTCAAAGTTTATTGAACACAAATTAAATATTTCGGTGAAAATGCTCATTTTTTCTCATTTCATTGTTTTGAATTATAACTTTTAAGCTTCAAATCGCTTTAGCATGCAGATAAAATACAGATTCAAGTCAAACTGGTTGGAATTATCATCTTTAAAAGAAAATTTGTCAAATAACAGTAAAGTTAAATAGTAATATAGTGAAACGAGATTGAATTAACTGAATTAAGAGATAGTAAATTAAAGAAAATTAGTGTGCTTGTTGAAATTTCTGAAAAGAGGATAGAAAAACTGGGTATCTGCTTATCGTTTCATCCTAACTGAATACGACGCATCACTCTCTCTCCATATTAGGCATAGAAACGGCCACAAAAAAAAAAAAAAAAAAAAAAAAAATATATATATATATTATATATATATATATATATATATATATATAGGTTGCTAGATAAATGGGTAGCCCATTGGTTAAGACGTTGGGCTGCTGGTGGGGCGTGGTTCGGATTGCACATTAACTTTAGGTGGAGTGACAAGCTTGATCTTCGTCAGAATGAACAATTCGGGGGGAAGCAAAACCAAGGTTAACCAAGGTTAATTAACTATTTTGCGAAATGTATAAATAAAAAATGTAGAAAAGTAAGGTGTCTGCAGTACAAACTGCGTAAGTTATCCTTCAATTAAAAGTATTATCACTCGCATTACTTTTTGTGTACAGTACAAATATATTGAAAACTAAAATTTAATGTACAAATATAATTTGAAACTGTAATTATTATGTTCTGTCTGATAATTCAAACTCGTATACTCAAAATTTTAAAATGAACTAACGACAGGGCTACCAACCGAATACCAGAGCACAAAATGTACGTAACATCATAAATTTCGAGTAAACCGGTTTATATGTATAACTTCTCCCCTTTAAAAAGTTTTCAACTCTTCCAGTTGCGAGACTCGAGTTAATTTCCTAGACTCGGTTGTGACAGCCGCTCGAGCGCGAGATCGGAGGTTTGTTCCTTAGGAGTCCACTCACTTATTGGGAGATCACAACTCCTTCCATTAATTCCGTTTGCTAACTGTTAGGTTACAACTGCTTCGGTTAAATGGGTCGTCTGACCTCGATGGTTACGATCTCCCCCCCTCAACAATATCTCCCGCGTTTAGGCGTCAGAGGTAACTAGAGTGAGGTATAACACTTTCGGCCCTTTTGTCAGGTAGTTGGTAAAAGGTAAGTTGGAACGTATACCATAAAAACCAAATGTGCGCTCATTAGTTCATAACTTCATAACTTCATAACAAGTAATTTCGGACTGACTATAACTTATTACTTGCTTGAATTCAGTTCATTTAAAGAGGAATCTGGTGTAAATTTGAGTCACCCTTGTTTAGAGTTAATTTGGCACACATTATCTTTATTTTGTTAATAATAAACCTATTAATTTTAATTAATGTCTAATTTCGTTTCCCTAATTAAATCTAAGTTTGGTTGTAATTAATATTATCAAATAGTTTATTAATAAAAGTTATTTCTTACATTTAGTGGCATAGTTAGAGAGATATAAAACACCAGAATGTGTGTGTGTGTGTGTGTGTGTGTTCTGAAAGCTTCTGAAAACCCGAAAAATGAAACATAATCCCTTGAAATTGAACCAAGTTTTTCACATTATCTTCAAAGAAAATGGGATTTTGTTATTAAAAATAAGAGTGGGGTGCGGAGTTAAATTTAATATGATTTTAATAAATTCTTAGACTTAAGCTCCTCCACATTAAAGGTATAAAATATGGCGCACAAATTTTTATGAGAACTGTAAGGTTTCTTGAGGCCAAGAGAGGTAAAATAGTCACGCGTTTTTTCTTTAACAAAATCTAACACTCTAACAGTATGTTGCGGCGAGAAGATATTTTTTTATTTTGTTTATTTCTAAGTCTACATTAATAACGAACCATCTGCCCACTATCTATTTCTACAGATAGATAATGAAATATTAACTTTATAAATATGATACTTAATTGCCCAATAATTAGTGATTTTTTTTTTTTTTTATTGTAGCCGAATTTGCAAAACAATGAATCTCTCTCTGCTTAAAACAAAACGTACCCCCCACAGAACCCCAAGAACCCCAGATTCTGACTCTACTTGAGAATAATAATAATGTTTTGTGGGTGTTTAACATCGTAACAACATCTACGACCGTGTGACTTGTGGCCGTTCGTTAATCGTATATAAAATTTAAAAGGGTTATATTTTCAGGACCCCTTCGCGTACCCGCTAAGATTCCCTCGCGTACCCATGGGGGTACGCCGCCGTACCCCAAATTGAGAACCCCCTGTTCTAAGGTTATGTAACCGTGGGTGGGGGAAAGACCTACAACTTGTGGGAATCGAACCACGGTCAACCGAGTGAAAATCAGAAAGACGCTTTTATCGCTGAATCTGAAATCGGAGCCGGAACGCCAAACTTCAGACCTTCAGAATAATAGCTGGACACTTTGACACTAGGCTACCATAGTGGGTTACTCGACTTAAGAACTTAGTGGTTAGGCGCAAAGCTGGGCACTTGCGGTATTGTTTGCGGTACTGCGGTACTACCGCACTACCAAACCGGTACCGCATAACGCAGTACCGCAAAGGATCGCTGAAAGTACAGCAGTACCGCTACCGCATTCAAATTTCCCGCGGTACTTTCCGCGGTACCGACAAACACGACTTTTCAAAAAATTAACACTTTTTTTGAAGTAAACCTTATTACAGGAGTACAGTAAGACGAATGCTGCGTGTGTTGCATCAGCCTAACTCTAGACACGTTAAGTTTTCGTTCAGAAACATGTTACGTGCCATCCTATCACAACGCCTCAGTGCAGTGCTTGCTTTTGAGCCGGTTTCACGTGTGTTACATTTCTGTGACAAAGATCGATTTTTAGCCATTATGGCAGAAAGTTCAGGTGCGAAATCGCCGATATGCAATTTCTGAAAATATGTGCTATTACTTGTGTTGTTCTTGTGTGCAGTACCGCAGTACCGCAGTACCGCGGAACGCACCAGGGGGACCTGAAAAAGTACCGCAGTACCGCGTAACGCACTGGGCATGTTGAGGTACCGCAGTACCGCGTAACGCACCCCCAAATTTTGGTACCGCGCCCACCACTGGTTAGGCGATACAGTTTTGACTTCAATTCCGAAATCTTTTTAACTATTAGTAAACATTTCCTTTGTAATTGTATTCAAGGGCGTGATGTCATCAAAGAAAAGATGGTCCGTCACTTAATTTGGTTACATCATTTTTACAACGTGTTTGGACGAGTTTACAACATTTTCATAGTCTTTTTATAACGGCTTCATGATGTCTTTGCAGAATACTTATAACACCCATATACAGGGTGGGCGGAAAGTAGCTCCCTATTTTGGATTGGTAAAAAAATACGTATATTATTCATTTATTTCAGAAGAAATAATATGAAAAGGTAGGCATACATGGTAGGTTTTCTCTAAAATTCAATGTGGGCTCCAACTCTTTCCACCAGCTTCTGGAGCCGCCCAGGAATGGCGTCCACTGACTTTAGCAGGAACTCCGGCGGGATGGAGGACATGACTTCCCGAATTCGGTCCTCCAGTTCTTCCAATGTCCTCGGTTTGGTGCAGTAGACTTCTTCCTTTACCCACCCCCATATATATATATATATATTCCACACTCTTTAGAAGATTTTTCAGCATTTTTTTATTTTTTTGAGCCTTGGGAGAGGATTAGAACAAGAAAAGTCCGACTAAAATTCTGGGTTAGGAAAAGAAGATGAGAAAAAACTGTCAGATATTTCTTAGCCGGCAGCCAACATAGAAAATTTATTCTCCAGTTTCATACGCTTAGTCCGCTTTTTCAGTGTGTTGTGTATGTTTCGCGCGTGTGCTTACGTGTGTCTGTGTGTGTGTGTGTGTTCTTAGCTGCCTTACGAAATCGCCATAATCTTTAAGATGCGCATAGAGCGTTACGGGTTGCGACATTAGCGGTGTCGCCATAGTTTCAGACTTTTCCCATGATGTTAATGAATTTCTATACAAAAGGAAAAGATATATACTGTAATGAAGGCTAGGTTGGGTTATGTTAGAACTTAGGCTAAGTTCATTTATTTAGATTACAATAATGTCGAATCCACAATTGAAAAGTTTGAAAATGTCGCAGATTCGTAAGTCGAGTGTGTGTGTGTGTGTGTGTGTGTGCGCGCGCGCGCGCTCGCATAGGCAACTGAGCATAAGTGAAGCCGTGTGTGTGTGTGAATTTACGGATGATATGGTTTATAGTATAAATACCTAGAAACATTTTTATTGCCGGAAGAAAAATGTTAGTCCTGATTACGTTAGGTTAAGCTAGATTAGCTACTACCTCGCTATTTAATGACAACAGAAACCACCCTTCGAGCCCTCAATTGCGTCCGAAAAAACTAATCGCGCTCGTTTCGGTTCAATGACACTTATAAGGTCTGGTTAGGTTAATATTAGGTTTGTTTAATAATGTGTTTTAGATATATGATTTTTAAGAAATTGGTACCTCGCTTATACAGACACACACACAAACACAAACACGTGTGTGTGTGTGTGTGTGTTACTGTAAATATTTACATTTTAAATTGTCATCACACGTATTTCCGTGAACTGATATAAAACTTTCAAATTGAATTTTGTCGACTGAATGGTTTGAACGTTAAATTTCACTGAATGTTCAATGAATTTTGAAAAATTCACGACAATTTAGAAAATATCGATATATTTATTTACTTACACTTTGAAATGGACATTCTAATTTTTCAGCCTTTCATATGTTTCGTCCAATGATTCCTCATTTCACGAAGGTCAAGTCAAGCTTGTCGCCACCCCTCTCTCTCTCTCTCTCTAGATGAGAGAGAGAGAGAGAGAGAGAGAGAGAGAGAGAGAGAGAGAGAGTTGACAAAAGTAAATAGACACCACGTCATTGATTGCCCTCAGGAACAGATGGCAAAGCTCCTTAACGGAATGTCATAATGTGTGTGTCAGCTTTACATAATGGAAAGGAGAAAGCAACACTTTTCTAAATATATTAATTCGATAAATTTATTATTATTTATTGACTTTTATTATTAAATAAAAAATATAGAAATCCCAAAGGTGTCTATTTACTTTTGCCAACCCTCTGTGTGTGTGTGTTGTGTGTGTGTGTGTGTATCCTTCGTTTTGCTTCATTGTTCATAATTGTTCATTCTGATAAGGTTAAGCTTGTTGCTCCACCTTAGACTTACAGCTTAACGTGGAATCCGAACCATGACCCACCACGGGTGGTCAGAAATTACAAACCCTCGTCCACACACACTCCCGATCAGCCCTAGCGTCTCAACCACTAGGCCACCTAGGGTACCCATTTACCTACAAGCTGTTTTTTCGAGAAGGATAACAGCTGGGTAAGTTGTGCGCCGCCTGCTTTCGACATATATATGTGTATATACTATATACTGTGTGTATATATATAATATATATATATATATATATATATGAATAAAACCACGAAGGAAAGGAAACACAAAAAGGTGCTCAAGCGCTTTCGTCTAATGACATCCTCAGGAACACTGAAGTACATAAAAGGTTACGGCCTATATATAGGTTACAGAAAGAAAAAAATAAATAAATAACTACATACACACAACATATATATATATATATATATATATATATATATATATATATATATATATATATATAATATATATATATGCAATAAACGGAGAAGTAAAAATAAAAATTAAAAATTAAGATTAGAGGATTAACAAAGAGGCATACAGATTTGTAAGGAAAAATATCGATTTTTAGCAGAAGATCAAATGAATTATAAAAATACAAATTTATACTGGAAATCTGCCCGGGTTTTAACACTTTGCCTTTTAGAGTCTTTGCATCAAAGACTGTAAATTCACTTTCAATAACGAGTATTATCAACAAGTGTTTTGGGATGGCCATGGGCAACCCCTTATCGCCCCTCCTCTCCAATATTTATATGGAGTTTTTCGAAATTACTTACATTCCGAGAATCCTGGGGGTTGGCATCCCTTGGTTGCGGTACGTCGAAAATATTTTGTGTATCTGGCCCATGAATCGTGACCTGGATAACTTCCTCCTTCAGTTAAATGATCAAGTCCCCTCCATTAAGTTTACTTTAGAAGTGGAACAAGACAATTCAATCCCATTTTTGGATGTGCGGGTACATAGGGAAAGCCCAGGTTTTAAGTTTAGTATCTATCGGAAAACAACACAACAATTTGTCCTACGTACACTTTTACTCGGGACATGACACCCCCACTAAGAAGGCCATTTTTTTCATCAATGTTTCTCCGCGCCCTTAGGATCGCCAGTCCGGAATACATCGATGCCGAATTGGAAAAAATCAACGGTATTGGAAGTGATCTGTGTTACCCATCTGCGTTTATGGAATCTTGTCTCAAGGCAAAACGAACTTTCTATCGTGTCAATAATAACACTCGTACTGTGTCAAAAAATATTTAGTACTTCCATTTTTCCCGGGCTTTTTAGGCATTGCTAATGTACTTAAACTTTTGGATATTAATGTAGTATTTTCATATAACATATTGTGAAAAATATCATAGTAAAAAAATAGCCCTACCAATAATTCAGGCATTATCTATAAAATTGGGTGTAAACAATGTGATTCCTTTTACATAGGTCAGACGGGAAAGGATTTGCACACACGTATAAAACAGCATCAATATTCCGTTAGAACAGGACAGTTGTCCAGTGCTCTTTTTGTCCATTTGTCAGAGTTATCCCACTGTATTGATTGGAATAATGCTTCAGTTTTATTTCATTCTAGCAACATTGTCAATATAAATATTCTTGAGTCTGCATTATCCAACTTTCAAATAACTTCAACATAAGCAAAGGTCTTTTTCAACTCGATCCTGTTGTTTTGAATTCCTTCAAAACAAATTTAGATAAAAAGGTAGGACGCTAAATCTTTGGTAACTTGTACGCTACTTTATTAACTTTAATCTTCACTTTATTTTTATATTATATCGAACTTGACTCTAAAAGGCAGTGTGTTAAAACCCGGGCAGATTTCAGTATAAATTTGTATTTTTATAATTCATTTGATCTTGTGCTAAAAATCGATATTTTTCCTTACAAATCTGTATGCCTCTTTGTTAATCCTCTAATCTTTAATTTTTAATTTTTATTTTTACTTCTCCGTTTATTGCATATATATATATATATATAATATATATGTATGTGTGTGTAGATATGTATGTATATATATATATATATATATATATATATATATATATGTTTGTGTGTATGTATGTTATTTATTTATTTTTTTCTTTCTGTAACCTATATATAGGCCGTAACCTTTTATGTACTTCAGTGTTCCTGAGGATGTCATTAGACGAAAGCGCTTGAGCACCTTTTGTGTGTTTCCTTTCCTTCGTGGTTTTATTCATCATAAATATTTTTCACGTGTTTACTTTCGTGAAATAATTTTCATATATAATATATATATCTATATATATATATAATATATATATATTATATAAGCACACCGGACAAAAATTAGTCACCCTAATAGCACCGATAGTAGGAAGTTCAAGGTCACACAGAGGGCGCTGATGTAGCATTGGTAATGACAAGTAGCGGTGACGTAGCACACAGGATCAGATCTGTTTCGTGAGGTGGTGAAGAACAAAGTGTGTGTTGGATATAGTCTGCGAAATGGGCGTGAGGAGACGTTACTCAGTGGCAAAAAGGAGCCATCGTGTTTGGCAGACCCACGGACACAAAATGTCTGAAGTAGCCCAATTTGTTGGTGTGTCAACGCGTACTGTCCAGCGAGTTTACAAAGAGTGGTGTAGTTCGCAATCAACTGACAATCGACGGCGTAACTGTGGCCGGAAAACAATTCTCGACAATAGGGGCCGCCGCCATGTTTCTCGTCTAGTAACTGCAAATCGTTTCAAACCAGAGAACAATTGCTCCAAGAAATCAATGAGGTTCTCCAGCGACCAATTTCCGAACGGACATTGCGACGAGAACTGCATGCGATGACATCTGGAGCAGGGTACCACGAAGAGGACCGCTGTTAACAGCAAGTCACAATTGGCACGTTATAAATGGGCTCAGAGGCACAAAAACTGGACTGCGGCAGATTGGAAACGTGTAATTTGGTCCGATGAGTCCCGTTTTTGTTTGTTCTCCAATGATGGGAGGCGACGAGTACATCGCAGGTCCAATGAAGCCTTTAATCCTGAATGCGTCGAAGGTGTTTGTTCAGGCTGGAAACAGAAAGTGAAGCGCAGGAATAGACACCCACGGACTCTGGCGGAACTTCGGGACGGCTGATGAACGAGTGGCAGCAAATCGATGGTCAGTACATGCACAACCTCGTAGAGTCTCTGCCTCGCCGGATTCGTGCGGTTATCAAGGCCAGAGGCGCCGTCACACGTTATTAGGTACATTCTGAGAGGGGTGACTAATTTTTTGTCCAGTGTGCTTATTATATATATGATACACACAGACAGTGCATGGAACAAGGAACTCTTCTGGGATAATTAAATCCACTATAGTCCGAATAAGTAATGGTAAATGACAAATACCATAGTTTTTCTTTTTCATGATGCTAGCCCGACGTGGGCAACGGGTCACTCGCAAAGAGGTCCCATAAATATAGCTTCCCTCACCAGCTATCTGCAAAGCAGACAGGATCCAGCTTTGGGACATGGATCTAGGGTTTAAAGCCGCCTAGCCCTGCTACATTTAGAACCTCAATATAAGCAAAAGACTCGCTGCCTTCACGTCAGATTGAATACATCAAAGAAAAAGGGGTAACTATTATATTTTAGCCAAAAACCAAAACTTAAACCTCAACTGGCAGAATTGAGCGTCCACTTTTCAAGGCATATAACATGTCCGTTTCAAGATGGGAATGAACTCAGAATGTTCCCTGAGTTTTTATGAAACGGACATGTTATGTGCCTTGAAAAGTGGACGCTCAATTCTGCCAGTTGAGGTTTAAATTTTGGTTTTTGGCTAAAATATAATAGTTACTCCTTTTTCTTTGATGTATTCAATCTGACGTGAAGGCAGCGAGTCTTTTCCTTATATTGAGGTTCTAAATGTAGCAGGGCTAGGCTGCTTTAAACCCTAGATCCATGTCCCAAAGCTGGATCCTGTCTGCTTTGCAGATAGCTAGTGAGGGAAGCTATATTTATGGGACCTCTTTGCGAGTGACCCGTTGCCCGCGTCGGGCTAGCATCATGAAAAAGAAAAACTATGGTATTTGTCATTTACCATTACTTAGTCGGACTATAGTGGATTTAATTATCCCAGAAGAGTTCCTTGTTCCATGCACTGTCTGTTTGTATCATAGAATGGTCTCCTGAGTTTTTTGAGTTCATTCCCATATATATATATATATATATATAGCTGGCAATTTTGGTACGTAGAAAGCCTCAATCATTGGATAAATAACAATATTAAGGTCTTCTCAAGGAATCTTGAATTGGTTTGAAGGAATGGCCTTTATAATGGTAATATGTTCCAGAGGATTTACTTGGTTTGTTCAAATGTTGCGCTGTTAAGGAAGACACACCAATATAATCGTTTATTCTTGGGTATTCTGGGGGCTACATCATAGCCACGTCGCAATACTGCTTCCCGTTCGATCATTGAGATTAAATGACCTTGGGTCTGTTCCGTGGGCTGATAGATGACCGTCCTCAAGGTTCAGCTAATGTAGCGACCCGTAGATGGTTTGCTTCCCATGTAAAGCTGTATAGGTCCCCTCTATCAACTGACCTTCCCCATTAGAAAGGAGGTTAAATAACCCCCAAAGGTGTATTATTATTATTACTGATTCTGGATTGGTATTGGAGACTGGGTTGGGTTGATGTACAGAGGGTTGACAAAAGTAAAGACACACCTTCAGTTTTTCCCCCATATTTTTTATTTGATAATAAAAGTGAATAAAATTAACAGATTTATATCTCTTATTATTTATTTACTCTCATTATCAAATAAAAAAATATAGAACCATCTCAAAGGTGTCTATTTACTTTTGTCAGCCTCTGTATATTTAGAATGGTGTTGCTTTCTCCTTTCCATTATGTAAAGCCGACACACGTCCTGGCATTCCATTGATGAGCTTAATCCTTTGTTCTTGAGGACAATCATCGTAGTGTCTATATACGTTTTGTTAACCCTTCGTATATTGGAAGCGCCCAAGAGACCAATACTAAGGTAAAAACCGCTCCTTAATTAACTTTAAACCAACTGAGATTGTTTACCAATCCAACAACTAACAGAACCAATTACGAATCGGGCTATGTCGTGACACCGCTTCCCGTAGATCAGCGAAGTTCAGCAACATTGGGTCTCGGTTGTGGTTGGATAGGGACCGTCCTCCGCGTCCAGATTATGTAACGACCCGTGGTTCGAATCGCACGTAAACTTCTAGGTCCCCTCCTCATATAAGTATGACGTTAGATATTGGGAAGTAGGTTAAACAACCCAGTCAAACAATCCACTTACGAGTCCTCGAATCTTTTTACATCAATACCCTGAAACTCCCTTCTTCGTGTCCTAAATTGGACGAAGGATGTTGAAAACCTAACAGCCAACCAACCAACCAACCAACCAACCAACTCCCAAACCAATCTATTCGACGAAGAGCGCTTAAATGCATCAACCAACCAATTCTCAAACCCAAACTGAAGAAAAACGTATCTGATTCGAAAAAAAAGTTTTCCTTTTAGCATAATTTAACCAATCTAATTTAACCAATCTAAAATTCAATTTTTCTTTTAATTCGTGATTTCGATTTTAATTTAAAAATATATATTTTAAAATTTTATCTCAATTTTTCTTTTAATTATCTGTAAGTATCGTAAGTATATTTTAGTGTAAGTAAAAATTCACTCGTTTTATTTTTTTTTTTTTTTTATTTTTTAATTTTTTTAATTCTTGACTATTTTTATCCGACTTTTATTGAACTTTTTGATCTCATCGAACTGTAATCGTAACTGCAATTTTATTTTACTTAATTTTTAATTGCAATTTTCATTTAATTTAATTACTGTAAATGTAATTTACATTTTCAATTTTAATATAAAATATTGATTATGACGGAAGGAATTAGTTTCATAATATTCGAAATATATATATATAATTAGTGATGTAGCGGATGTCATTTTTTTCACATCCGCGGATGCGGATGAGGATGTTTGATTTCAACATCTGCGGATGCGGATGTCTACATTTTCATTATTTTTTAGGATATATTCGAGATTTGTTGTGTTTAACGTATATAATAAGTTATTATATAGAGAGAGCTGTAGCTATAATGTAGTATAATTGATTAATTGTACAATAATTGCTGTACTTTTCTCTGAACATATAAAATAATATCAAGCATCTAACTAATATAGAAATCAATTAGTGAATTCGTCTGCAAATAAATTCGTTATATTTTGTTGAGTTTCAGCCACAATTAGAAACCATAATTGTGTTACCAGGATGCGGGACGTAAACCCAACTCAAATGCACCCGCACCGACCTCTTTCCCCAACCTCCACCCTTATAGAAAGAGATCTTTAATTAGCTTGATAACTATTTATATTAAGTTTAAAGTTTTATTAGGCATATTTATAAATGAATAATTAAAATAAAGTAAACTAAGATGTTCATCGTTTAATGTTCAAACTTAATTATAGGAAGGTTATGCTTAAGGAACATTAATTTTTCTGCCTTTTCTGCTGCCAGTCTGTTTCTCTTTTCATCATATATTAATCCAGCACTGCTAAATAATCTCTCGCTTGGTACGTTTGTTGGAGGACAGGCTAAATGTTTCCTTGCAAGTTTATTCAAGTATGGATAGATATTCTGCGTATTTTTCCACCAACTAATAGGATTGTCACATGCAGCCAGGCGTTTTTCTTGGTGATAGCTCTCGATCATTTTTACTACATCTTTTGACATCGCGTAGGTCTCGTCATTGCTGCTTGACTCAAGAAACTGAGAGACAGATTCTGTGATAGATTTGCTTGTTGAAGGTGTTGGTTCTGTCACTGAAACTTTTATTCTTTTGGTGGGTGGCGAAGCGACAGATTCAAGAGATTGAAGCTCTTCAACTGCTTTGCCAAGTGATGATTTAACTCGTTCTAATGTACTAGGTGAAAATAACTTAGCTTTGTAACGTGGATCTAAGTAGGTTGCAAGAGAGTAACTTCATACAAGAACAGCCTCTCGTCTTGTCGCTTGCATCACTTTTGCGCACAATGAACTAGTTCTATTAATATAGTAGAATTTGATAATTTCCGCTTATTAATGACGTTTTATCTCAACGGTCCACATCCGCACGACATCCGCAGTCCAAAGTGCGGATGCGGACGCGGATGCGAGAAATGTGCGGATGTTCCTACATGCGGATGTGACCTACATCACTAATATATATATATATATATATATATATATATATATATATATATATATATATATATGATGATGATGATGATGTATGTTCGTTTATACACGCCTAAACGGCTATAGGGTAATCTGCACCAAATTTAGTATATACATTAAAGGAGAACCAGGGAAGGTTTTAGTAACACGCTCGCCCCTTCCAGTCTTCTTCTAGGTTGTGTTTCGGGGGTTTTGCTGCACAAAGCGCAGCGGTCATTCTAAATTACACACACACACACACACACACTTTACAGTATGATATTTTATTTTATTCAATAGAAGAGGCTTTTATTTGAGAAAATACTCCTTGAAAAGAGCGCTCTTCACACTTAAAAATGTTTTCCAAATGATATTTAGTTCAAGTAAGTGCTGAAAGCGAGCGCATAACACGATACAGAAACGTGCGAGATGAAGCAGGTTTTTCATCGCCTCTCGTAACGTGTCTGGATAGTGTTTCCACGAATGTTTTCAATGACTTTTTGTTTTTTGCTCGCAAATGTAGAATAATAGTTTTGCGCCCGACTGGGTTCATTTGTTTTTAAGCCGAGTTCGTAACGACAGTTACGGATAGGTTCTTGCTTAATTACAGTGTAACATTACAGTATTCTGTTTCATTTATTAGTTCCAGATTTTTGAGGGTCGAATGGCGAAAAGGAAAATATTAACCTGCTGTAAACGATTTTACTAACATACAGAAAGTTGACAAAAATAGACAGACACCATGATGATTATCCTAAAGAATAAATGGCAAAACTCATCAATGGAATGCCAGAACGTGTCATAATGGAAAAGGGAAAGCAAAACGATTCTAAATCTATTGATTCAATAAATCTGTTATTATTTATTCACTTGTATTATCAAATCAAAAACTATGACAAAAGTAAATAGACACCTTCGGTTTCTCCAACCCTTTGTAAATGTTACCGCCCGAATCAAAATAAAGGTTAATTGGAATAAAATGCGAGTTAGCATTAATGGAATATTGAATTTGCAAACACTTTAAAAGTAACATTTGTGAAGTGAAACTTAACACAAAGATATTCATAAATTATTAAGGTTGAAATATTATTAAATGCTCACCACATTTACGGAATAAAAGGAAATATCTGGGATTGGTTCAAATCGTATCTGACAAATCATCAGCAATACATCAGATTAACCCAGTAATGCCCAGAGGTCTTTTCCGAGACTGAATAAAATCGTCTGGCGTTAGCCATAACAAAATTAGTAAAGTGACGCTGGGCACTAACGGGTTAAAAGAGAATTTATCCGACAAAATGATACTAAATAGTGAGGTCCCACAAGGATCTATTCTTGAGCCATTACTATTTCTAATTGTGTCAACGATTTTCATCTCAACTGCATTAAATTGCGTACAATACGCAAATGATACCACCCTTACTTCTTCCCATCATAATTTAGATCTGATAAATGAAGCGAACAGGCAATTAGAGCATGTGTATAAATGGACGTGTGCTACTAAACTTTTACTGAACCTGACAGTCATCTTATATAATTATTACCACCAAACATACAAAGATAAAATCTGAAAAATTGGGAATATCAAGATTTCTATTAATATTAATTAAAGTAAAGACTTTTCCTCAAAATGCACTCAAAATCTTGTATTATTCCTTCATTCACCCACATTTATTATATTGCATTACAACATGGGGTACCTCAAACAACAGAGATTCCCAAAGTGGTCTGTACAGACCCCCAGGGGTCTGTAGGAAGCTTCCAGGGGGTCTCTAAGCTTTTGGAAAAATAGTAACATTAACTATATTAAAATAAATTTCCATTTCACACTAGACATTCGGTAAGTGTTTATTAAACTGGTTTAATGAGCGTAGAATGTTTAATTTTACATTAATTTAAAAGCTATCTATGTTTATGAAATATACTATAGTTTGTAACTGAATTCATAATTTTTTTTGTGGAGGGTCTATGTCCGTACGGAATTAATATTTAGGGGTCCTTGGTGGTAAAAGTTTGGGAACCCCTGCTTTAGGATGTAGAACAGTGTCGAACGAACAATTTATTTTAAAAATTCAAGGTTGCAGAATAAATACATGAATGAGATACAAATTTATTGTGATTATTAAAAATGAGAAAAATTTATTGTGATTAATAAAAATGGATTAAAAATTTATTGTAATAAAAATCATTTTTCAAAGGAAATAATATTAGTAATAATAGAAGGCAATTTGTTTATCAATCAATTTCAAACTATTATAAATTATGAGCTATTGCTTTTAGATAATCTAATCTATTTTGAACGTCATAACTTTCAAATTTTTTTTTAAACGCTGATTTATTGAAGTATATTTCTTATTTTTTCTTTCAATATTCCTTCCCTGGAATGTTTGCTCTAAAGCCATTTCTGTGCTTGCCTGCTCCAGTCGAATTTTATTAATTAGCTTCGCTTCGGTAGGGTGGCTAATCATGACCCTTCTCTTGAAGGCATTATGCCAGCCTTCAAGAGCGTTATTTGTTCCGGGCAGATCGTTGGCAAGTCTCTCATAAACTGACCATAAATCAACTTCAAACCTAGGTTTTCTCCTCCTTCCTCGCTGAACAACACCCAGCCATGTAGTCTCAAAATACTGCAAGAATTCTCCTAATGTATCGTCAGTTTCTTCATCAAGAGATCCCATTAGATCGTTAAAAAGAGTATATACATCATCCGGTGGAACAAATGCAAGTGCTTGGATTTTTTTTATTATCAATGCATTTGCTGGCTGCTCATACCAATTTTGCAGCCCTAAAGATTGTATTTTTCTCCACAAACATTGCCCGAAATGGAAATAACATCCATAAATCGCGGTATCTGGAAAGACCTTCTTAATGCTGTTGATAGCAGAACGTTCAAAATCAACAGTAATTGAAATGGGGTTTAATTTATACCCATGTAAGAAATTAAATATTGTATCATATGTGTTCTCATCTTTTTTGGTTGACACACAATATACAAGAAGTAAAGTCTTATTTTCTGCAACAATAGCTTGAATGGTGTAAAGCTGCTTACTAATAGGGGCACAATCAAATGTACCATCACTAAACCATCTTCTCTTTGTTTCCAGAATACGGAGATTTTTTGTGGTAGAGTAAATGCTAATTTCTTCATTCTTAAATAATAAAAATTGTTCCCCTCTTGTTGTTACAGTCAAATCTTCATCTGCAGATATTGAATTGCGCGCTCTTCTTATTGTACGTGCGAGAGATTCCTTTTTGGGTAATGTTCCACATACATCGACAGGAATGTCATTGTTTCTTTTACTTTAAGAGCATCAATATGGACCATCTCAGGCGGATGGCAATGATTTTTAGTAGAAGAGATTGTTTCTTCAATCGTTATAACTCTACCGCTGCAATAACCACGTTTTTCACATCTCCAAAATATTCTATCTTCGTTCTTTTTGTCCACTACATAAACATATCCTTCATGTATGAGTTTCTTTCCTCCCATGTTTGTCTTAATGATTTCCATTATGAAAGGGTAATACTTTCTCAAAAATTCACAGATTTTGGACACTAACTTGATCTGCACTTCTCAGACACGGTAATGAATCGGTTTTCAGACTACTCGTGTTTAACCCTCCGTCTGAAAAGTATTATCTTACATCTGGATTCTGAAAAGGAAGTGGGGGATAATGAGTGCTTGGAAGGTGAACTATAAACTTTAAACTATATCCTAACTATCCCCCTTGTCTTTCTCTTTATTCCTTTTTCTTTGTTTCCGTACAGTATATGCCTTTCGACACTTTGTCCGTTCGACACTTTGTCCGTCGACATTTTGTCTGCACTCCATCCTTTAACCCTAGAGTGGTGGCGCTTTTTTAGCCCCGTCTGGGCTTAAATGAGTCCGGGTAATTTTTTACCCCGCGCCACCACACTCGGGTTAAAATCGCGCACAAAAAATGCCTGCGAACCCTCTCAAATAATGGTAAAAGACAAAGTCTTACTTCCCCAATGTTTAAAGGGCTAAATATTTTAAAACTAAATGACTTATACAAATTCAATGTTGCTGTAAATATGTTCAAAGTCATCAGTAAAAATCTACATACATAACCCATCCAAAGAGCAATCACCCCCCCCCCCCATCAAATACACCATAATTATAACGCTAGACCCCCGAGTTTCTATAAGCAAACCAAACTATACAATGGAAACTGCAGGAAATGCATTGCAATTCCCACAAATATCAGACAGGCTTCATCACTAAATGTACTTCGCAAATCACAAAAGAAGTACTGTACTTCATTTGCTCCTACTGATGTATAAGTTCACTACTGCCATTATCATCATATTCAATTATGAAATGAAAATTTAATATTTACTATTTAAAATATGCTAATTTCATTAAACATTTTTAATTTCATAATTTACCTTTAATTTTTTTTTTTTAATTAAGCATCACTTATTTTCTATTAAAATATATAATTAATCATTTCATTAAAAATTGTGCAAAATAATCAAACACTTCTTGTAAATTTTTACCTTATTATTACACTGGGCAACACGTATTTTATTGAATGATATCTGACACTTGATTCTAGGTTATTTGGGTGCGCTGAATACGAATTTCAACTCGGTTTGGCTCTATCAGGTCCTGATTCTTGTCGACAGCCTATGTGCCATTTTCCAGATTTTTCAAATTAGGACTAAAAAATTAAGTCATGTGTTAAATTTTTTTTTCAAGTTTCATGAATACAAGCAGTTCAAACTACAGTAAAATTACATTATAACGATAGAAATGACTTAAAATAAAAAAACAAACAGATATGAAGCTTTCACTGTGGCAAAAATTTTCTTTTGTAAGACTTTCTAGCGTATTTGCTTGTTGATGGCAGGTCTCTTTTCAAGCACCAGCAGTAATCAGCCATCATGTGGGAATCCCAGCGGCCTTGGTACCGTTCCTCCATAATTTTTATATCTTGGTGGAATCTCTCCCCTTGTTCGTCACTTACATCACCTAAATTACTTGGAAATTGGTCAAGATGGCTATTCAAAAAATGCATTTTTATGCTCATATTGCAACCTAACTCTTTGTAGTCCCTTAAAAGTTTTTTTACGATTTCTTCGTAGTTATCTGCCCTATAATTGCCTAAAAAGTTTTCTATCAAGTCCACGAATGAGAACCAGCCATTTTTTTCGCGTTCATTCATGACATTAGGAAAATTGCTGTCTTTAATCATTGTTCTTATTTGTGGACCGTCGAAAATTCCCGCCTTGATTTTTTCATAACTTAAACTTGGAAATTTTGAAGTTATGTATTTGAAACACTCGCCGTTCGTATCTAAAGCTTTTACATATTGTTTAATGAGGCCTAGTTTTATATGCAGAGGAGGAAATATGATTTATCTCTGCTCACTAAAGGTGGATTAATTACATTTTTTTCTCCGACAGTAAGTGATGTTCGTGCTGGCCAGATTTGTTTGAAATAATGTTCTTCCTTGGCTCTGCTGTCCCATAAGCAAAGGAAGCAGGGATATTTAGTATACCCTCCTTGTTGTCCTAGCAGAAAATTAACCATTTTTAAGTCAACACATATGATCCACTCGTGCTCCCTATATTTGATAAGATTTAAAACCTTTTCTATATGTTCATACTTTTCTTTTAATTTTGTTGAGTGCCCAATCGGTATCGAGCCGTATAGATTGCCATTATGCAACAACACACACTTAAGACTTCTTTTCGAACTGTCTAAAAACAAGCGCCAATCATTTGCATCGTAAGACTCAACCCCCATCTTCTTTAACAAACCAACTATGTCGCAGCAATATACTAAGCTATCCTCTGTTCTAAAATATTTAACAAGTTCTTCTTCTCTTTTTCTGTAAAATGAAATGTATGTGTTTGAAGTAAGCAAGTTTTTCTCTTTAAGTCTTGAAGCTAAAATTTCCGCAGCCTTTTTTGGCAAATTTAGATCCCTTACAAGATCATTCAACTCGGCCTGGTTAAACTTTTGCGGATCGTTTTGACTTTCAAATACGCTGGGGTCAAAATCGGTGTCCGACTCCTCAAAGTGCATAACAATATTTTCAGGAACATCTTCAACTAATTCTTGAGTTGGCAGACCCTTAAATTTTGGAATGGGGATCTCATTTGAATGTAGCACAGGTCGTATCGCGGTGTCGAAATTTGGGTACTCGATACAATGTTTATTTTTCTTAGTGAAGCCCGAAGTCTTGACAAAGCAAAGGTAGCAATCGGTCTCGTGGTTAGTAGGCTCTCGCCACACCTGATATGGAAAAAAAATTGTAAAGCGTTAACAAAAGCGACGAGAGACTTGTTTTTATGAATTTTATCAAAAGTTATCACCCAAACATTTAACATTTCTATGTGTTTCAACCTTATGCAATATTTGAGATTCTTATAAACATTTTCTGTAAATTTTTGTTTATGTACCTAAGTTACAATTACATTTAGGTAAGTTACAGTATACTAGTGATTAAATTACGTAGTTTTATGAAATCATAAACATACCATCGGAACTCCAAAAGGTATTTTTGAATCCGAACCCTTCGTCCAATGTCGCAGTCTTTCAATGCATATAGTGCAGGCTTTATGTGGAGCCCACGATTTATCTTGGTCCCCCAGTTTTATGCCAAAATAAGCTAAGTAAGCTCTTTTTACGAAGTCAGTTATATTTGCTCGTTGATGTGGAAGTGTAAAATTTCCACATATATAACAGAAGGAATCAGGGTTGTTTTTGCATTTGAACTTTCTAGTGCTTGATGACATATTGCTTGATTGTTCTGCCAATTTGTAAAGGTATTTAAAGCCCTTAATTCATATAAATTTAAGAAAATCTGAAATATAAACACAAAAAATTAGTTTAAATAGGTACTTATTATGAAATAGGTACTTACAATCTATGAAATTAAACTAGAAACACGGATGAGTAGGTACAATATAAATTACGTCTAATTAAATCAACTATATTAAATCACGATGACAAAATTACTCACTAAATCATATGCCAATTCAAAATTATGTTAATGCCCAAACTTAATTAACTAACTCAACTGACTGACTGACTGACTGATTGAATTGACTGATTAACTCTGGAAACGAGTCGCTTTTATATATTTTAGTTGTCCCTCTAGAATACTCTACAGAGAACAGGAACGCTCGAGAAAATTTTAGAATTCTATGATATTTTTAGCTTAATTTACTAATATTAAAATGGGTTAAAAATGACAAAATTAAAAATATTTTTAGGGTGTTACATATAAAAATATACATAATACAACAATACCATAACAATAGGTACAAATACCTAGATAAAAACCTAGTTGCATAATGTGTAACTGCAAAAAGACAGCGAGTATTGAGAAAAAAACCTTTTTATGAATACGACGAAAGAGGAGGGGTGTTGAGCAAAATCAGGACCTGATAGAGCAAAACTGAGTAAAAATTCGTGCTCAGCGCACCCAAATTACCTAGAACTAACTGTCAAATCTAATTCAGTAGACAAAAAGTTGAAATTTGTTCCCCAGTGTTATTATTAATAATATTATTATTTGCCATTTTCACTTCTGTTATTTAATAAAGTGAATCCTATTAATTTTGCCTGAGAAGTTTCCATGCTTCCGACGGCATATTCAGATTGGAATACTGTGACTGTGTTAATGTCATATCAAATATCTAAACTGTACAGAAAAATATTGAAATAAAAAGTCTAAAACTTCACGTAAGTGAGATGTGCCTCGGTGGTGTAGTGGTTAGCATCGTTGACTACGAATCCACTGGCCCTGGGTTCGATTCCCAGTAACGTTAGTTAGCTCGCAGCAAACCCAGTTGGTCATCCTTCCATACAATATAAATTGATTGGTAGATAAATGAGAGCCTAGTAGTTAAGGCGCTGGGCTACTGATCGTGAGAGTGAGGCCAAGCGAGAACTGGTTTAAAGTGGAATAACGAGCTTGACCTTCGTCAGAGTGAACAACGGGCGAAAGCAAAACCAAATTTAACTCGTATTCCTTTTCTGATTAAAGGTTTTCCGTTTCTTTGTTTTGAAATTCATTACACTTTTGTCTCATTTGTTACCACAAAACGCGCGAGTAATGGGTGAATCCCACAAAGAAAAATTCTTTCTATTTTTAATACAAAATTACAACTGCGTCCTCGTCCTCAGTCTCTACGAATAGAAGAGGAACATATTTCGAAATATCGCTTTAGGAACATTGTAATCGATATTACAGTATTTTAGTTTGATTTTCACTATACAGTGAAACGGCACAAATTGGTATAGACTGTAGAGGGATGTGCATCTAAGTGAGATACTTTATTCCCTGCGGCTATATTTAAGTTGTAATGAGGAAATAACCAAAAACTAATGAAGTATATTAAAATAAATGTATCTACACGACAAAATAGAACAGATTGCATGCTACTGTGTAATCAAGTAGCAAAAACACACAAAATAAAGTACACCTACATTAAAATATACATGCCATTACATTAAAAAAAAATAATATATATATATATATATATGTGTGTGTGTGTGTGTGCGCGCGCGCGCGCGTGTGTGTGTTTACTCACCAGTAATGAAGTATGTACATGGTTTAATATGGGGTTTATCGAGGTTGGGGTTTGTGGAGTTTTTATTTATAAAGGTAACATCCAGTGCCTATATCCCTAGGAAATTGGGGTTAGGGGCCCTTGCCAGGGCTACTTTAGCCAGTCAGTTAAGTAGCGGTGGACGATCTTAAGATACAGAAAAGACAATTGCCCACTCTGGCCCAGACCAACACTGCCGAGCGGCGCCCTAACACTGATCGAGCTACGGGACGCTTTATATATATATATATATATATATTTATATATATTATATATATATATATATATATAATTGCATTTACCGCAACAATATAAGAGCACCCAAACAAAACAAGTTCAAAACTAAAGCAGTGTTTAAAAAGGCTAATTAATTTCGGCCGGTCACAACCAAGCCCTTTTCAAAGCCATAAATAAACTATTTAAAATGCCCAACAGGGTTAAAAAATTCCGTCCTGTGGAAGAACTGAAGTTTAAATGACTGTGTTAAGGCATAATCTCGGACAAAGAGATGGTGGCTGTCATACGTCTGGCAGTTGGCAAAGGCAAGAAATTTTTTGCCCAGATTTCAAACATTCAAGGTGAGAAATCTTGAAGTAAAAATCAATCCTGTACATTTGGCAGCCGTCACGACCCGAAATTGCCCTAACATATTTTAAAATGTTAAAAATAAAGCTATCCATACTGTAGGACAGTTTAATATTTGAAATGGTGTTTTCTCCTAAAATATAAAATGCCTCGTATATTTGTCTCTGTTCCTGGTCCCTGACCTTCAAAATAGGTTTAGAATCATGAAAGTTAAAAATATGATTATGAAGTTCCCTATGCTGAACCAAGCTACTATAAGTATTACCGATCTCAGGTCACGTTTGTGGGAATTAGTCCTCTGAAAATCAATCATCTCGCCGATGTATTTTTGAGGGCAGCCTCCACATGGGATTCCATAAACTACGCCCAAATTGTTGGAGGCTTTTGTAATAGGGTGACGGATGAATGAAGACAATTTACTTGGCACAGCGGAGACCAACTTAATCTGTTGTGGCAAAAGTGAAGAAAGCCCTTTGTTAACCTCAAAAGGCACTTTCAGGAATAAAACGTTTTTATCCAGGTTCCTAATTTTGGGAGAGAGAAAGATCTCCTAGCGTCGAAATAAGCTTTATCAATGAACAAATTAGAATAACCTAAACCTCTTAACTATACTTTTAATATGTAAAACTTCATCATCAAGATAAATGGGATCACAAATCCTGAAAGCTCTCAAAAACAGACCCAAAATAACGCGTTTTAGTACAGAGAGAATGATTGGAAAAAGCATGAATGTAGCTGTCTGAATGCGTAGGCTTTCTAAATACTTTGAAAGGTCTTTAGTTGGGATCTCTTAAAATAAGAACATCCAAAAACGAGAGAGATCCACTAATCTCAACTTGAAACGTAAAATGTATTGAAGGTAACAATTGTCAAGAAACCCCAAAATCTCATCCAAATCCACACGAGATTCCAAAATAACACGCGTGTCATCAACATAACGGAACCAATTGACCCCCGACACCAAAGATTGATTTTCAGAGAAAGATTAATTCCCACAAACGTGACCTGAGATCGGGTAATACTTATAGTAGCTTCGTTCAGCATAGAGAACTTCATAATCATATTTTTAACTCTCAGGATTCTAAACCTATTTTGAAGGTCAGGGACCAGGAACAGAGACAACTAACTATACGAGGCATTTTATATTTTAGGAGAAAACACCATTTCAAATATTAAGATGTCCTACAGTATGGATAGCTTTATTTTTAACATTTTAAAATATTTTAGGGCAATTTCGGGTCGTGACCGGCTGCCAGATGTACAGGATTGATTTTTACTTCAAGATTTCTCACCTTGAATGTTTTAAATCTGGGCAAAAAATTTCTTGCCTTTTCCAACTGCCAGACATGTGACAGCCACCATCTCTTTGTCAAGATTATGCCTTAACACAGTCATTTAAACTTCAGTTCTTCCGCAGGACGGAATTTTTTAACCCTGTTGGGCATTTTAACTAGTTTATGGCTTTGAAAAGGGCTTGGTTGTGACCGGCCGAAATTAATTAGCTTTTTTAAACACAATTTTAGTTTTTTTCCTTGTGGGTTTGGGTAATCATATATATATATATATATATATATAACCACGAAGGAAAAAGGAAACACAGAATGGTGCTCCTTTTTCCTTCGTGGTTATTTTCATCATAAATATTATTCACGTGTTACTTCGTGAAATAAATTTCATATATAAAATCATCTCATCCAATATATATATATATATATATATATATATATATTATATATATATATATATATTCCGGATCAAGTAAAGATAAGCACCCCTGCCTTCTTCAATTAGCCTTATAAGGCTAACTAACGAAAATATCACGACCTAACGTAACCAATCGTTAAGTTAACTGTACGCCCTTGACGATTGGTTAGGTTAGGTCGTGATATTTTCGTTAGTTAGCCTTATAAGGCTAATTAAAGAAGGCTGGGGGTGCTTATCTTTACTTGATCCTATATTCCATTATGTAACCAGAGTTAGTGAATAATGGATTTATGTTAAGACTAGGGAACACAAACCATTATTTATATATATATATATATATACTTAAATGGCGTATTTGCAACACAAATTTTTATTTAACGATAATGAAAAAGTTACATTTTTATTAACTTGGGATTAATGTGCTTCCGTTTAATCTCTCTCTCTCTCTCTCTCTCTCTCTCTCTCTCTACATTCCTTTATCTAACCTAATGCAATTTCCTGCTCAACTGATGTTTTCCATCGTTCACTGGAATAAAAATAATAAAAAGCATTAATGGCGCAAGTTGGAATTTTTTTTTTTTTTTTTACTCGGGTTATTTTTTCCTTAGTGTTATTTTCGTATTTTATTCTTTATCGGATGTAATGGAAAAAAATAATTAATGGGATAACTTTTGTGTGTATATATATATATACTTCTTGTTTTTTTCATTGAAATTTCTATGCAACAACCAACCAACCAACTTAAATTGATGCAAGCTACATAGAGTTTCAAAATGATGTTGAATACGCCTTGGATGTGCGATGTACGATGTCTGTTTCATTAGTAAGGAATATTTGCGAGTTAAAAGGAATCTATATTCTCTTTCGAAGATGTTCTGATGATCTGCATGCTATATATATATATATATATTCATTTTCAAATAACTGTTAAGGATTTATTATATTGACCGCTTCTATTCTTGTTTTATATCTCTTCATTTGTGGATTTTGATGGAGGAGGAAGTTGCTGTTTGTCATTCTACCCTCGTAACCAGGCTCTGTGCCATGCACCTACAACTGGTTATGCAAAGACACGGATTGAGATTTTGGGTGGCTGTTTAATTTTCTTCATAGTATCCTATGACGAAGGTCGTATAACGGAGGGGACCGATCCAGAAAAGGCGCCTTAATCTCTGAACTCTGAGGTCTGAGCCGAGACTCAAACCCAGTTGCTTCGGGTTAACGGCCAAGCGGCTCGTTACTGAGCTACTCCTTCAACGTGGGTATTTATAAGACTCGAGTTGCGATTTGTTTACATTTAACAAAACTTTACAGGTAATCCTTTTGGCAAAACGTCAGACCTTGTCAAATACTGAATTTTCTATTTTTATCCCCCGAAGGCATTCTCTCCGTTTGCTTCTGGAATATCGCGGCGGAATCATTCCGTCTAACAATTCCAACAATACTTGAATACTTCATTCTTAGGAGTAAAAAAAAAAAAAGGCTTGACTGATACTTAACATATATAAATATTTTTCCTGTCGTCCTTTCAGAGATAACTTTCTAGTGAGGAAAGTTTGAGTTCGACGAAAAGGCTGTTAATTCAAGACGGGCTAAAAATAATTCCAGAAGCCGGTTTCTTTTTTTTTTTTTTTTTTTTACACGACTTTGAAACGGCGTAAGAAAGAAACTCGAACCAGTCATTCAATTATGATGCTTCAACAAAAGGAGGATTTTTATTATTATTATTTTTAAGTTGGGACGAAGATTAATTTCCCGTATTGGCATTCTGTTTTATTTATTTCCATCTGTTTTTGTAATTTAATTTTATATGCATTGAAAATGCTATTGAATGGGGTTTCTATGGCAACGGTTATTATGTGAAGGAGTTCCGAGGTTTTCAGTTTTTACGCTGTTTTTGGAATTTCTCGTTTAGTTTCTTTGTAAATGATCTTAAAGTACTGATGGAATTCAGGAATAATATAAGTGTGTGTGTGTGTGTGTGTGTAAAAAACATCCTGTAAAAATGTAATTTATTAAAGGAACTTGGTCCGGGTGTCAAAATAGGGGAACCCTTCCGTACGAAAGAAGTATTATACAATTGAAAAAATGAAATAAAATGAAAAAAAAATCAATACTGGAGAGTATTTTTGCTACCCTAAAAATCAATATATTTTAAGGTCACAATTTTAACGATCTGTTAACCTCTTTGACGGCTTAAAATAACCCATCTTTTAATCAATAACCCATTTACTTCCCCATGAGAGGTTGGGGTTGAGGTGACCACAGTACGAATAAAAAAAAAAATCACCATGGCAACCAATGAACAAGAAAGAAATTATATCTAACTACTGTGTATAGCTAAGCATGGGAACTCGTGACGGGTGAACAGCCAGGTAGGTCTAAGGAAACTTTACGCTGATACTCATAAATCTAACCAGATTAATTCAATTTCTTAGATTAGATTAGGAATGATAGTAATAACTTAAGTTTAAAATTTACACTACAGAAAAAGGGTTCACCACTTCAGACCGCGATATTATAACTTATAACACCGCTCGAGGGAGAGTGCTGTCGGATGATGGAATTCCAATTCCATATCTAACCCATCCCCCAAAATAATCACAGTTTACGACTCCTATTAGGAAACTTTAACTATCAGTCACTGTGTGTCTGTGCGTGCGCGAACGAACGACAACTAGGGGGGGTCGGGAGTGAGAACGAGTGTGTGATAATTCACAATGTGGTGGGTTAAATTTTTTTTTGTGAGGTAACACTTTTGGTACCTCGGAATATTAAAAAAATTTATGTAAGAAAATCTAGAAACAGTTTTACTGTCGGAAAAAATACATATTTGTTCCGGTTAGGTTAGGTTAGGTTAGGTTAGGTTAGGTTAGGTTAGATCTGGTTATTTAATTTTTTAGATGTATGGACTTAAAAACAAATCGGTACCTCGCTCACACACACACACACACACACACACACACGTGTGTGTGTGTGTGTGTGTGTCAGAGAACATTAACTGCAAAAAGAAACGAACGCAGAACACATTTCCCATCTTAATGAAAATGTCAAGTAAATATAATCCGAAATTAATTTTATACACACTCGTGACGTCATTAAGTTTTAAAATTTACCAATAAAAGCTGTGGTTCGTTGCCGTAGCTATTCTTAGCCTTCTTCGTTCCATATCTGCACACTTGGAAGCATCTCGGTAAAACAAGATTTCATTAAACATAAAAATAAATAAATGTCGAGTCTTGAACGGTCTGGCAACAATCCTACGATCCCTTAATGTATTTTATGGGTCTCGAAATTCAGGGAAAGTTGATCTGGAAAGTGAGGGAATATCTAAAAAGTCTGGAAAGATATGTTAGTAGCTAAAAATGAAACGGTGTATCTGTACTTAGGTCAAAGGTTGTGAATGATGTCTAAAATGGAGCAGCAGTAGCTGACTCAGTTTAAGCGATTTTATAGGTGCCAGATGGCTGATGTATGATGTAACTATTATCTGAACCCAACGTTTATACTGTAGTGTTTGTAAGGAATATGTACCGATTATAATTTATGACTTTCGTTATTATGGTTAACACTAAGGTGTCCGAAAAGTCTATTCAATGGAAAATACGTTGAAACTTGTAAACCGATGGGAAATACATTACTCATTCAGCTATCCGTGATTGAGGGGCAGTCCATGATCACGGATAACACGATTTCACGGTTAACTAGGTGAGTGGTGCAGCCGTTTCTGCCCGTTACCACTGACTGGTCTTCCACCTCGCGGCCCACTACACCACACACAGTATTATAAAAATAAAGTATAATTTACAAATAAGTAATTTGTACTCGACACAAGACGAAGATATGCGAAGCCACGAACGCACATATTTACTCTATGGAACGCAGAGAGACACTGAGACGCGTTGTGGCGGACTGGCGGGAGGCGAGACGTGGATGTAAATACCACGCCAAATCACGGTTAACTCAGTGTCGTGACTACGGACAAGTGCACAGTGACCACAACTAGTAAATCACGGTTAACTCGATTCACGGCTAGTGGATCACGGATAACCGCGTAAGTACTGTACATGTATTTATGGACCATATCATGAATGTTCAAATTGTTCCCCATTCAGTTCAAAGAACGATAATGTAAAGTAAACTGACATTTCGACGCTATATTATGATACAGAATAAAACTAAAGGATGACATTTTCAAACGCTGTTTTAATCTATAGACCATTTTCATGTTGCAAACTTCGAGAGTCGCGCTTTGTGCGCAGGAATGCATGTAAAGAATCAAAGTCAGCAATTTTAGCCTAGATGACGTCATACTCAAAGAAGTCTATATGTTAGTTTAAGTAAACATTTTTAGCTCTGGATTTCAAATTAACATTAATAGTTTGGATGTTATATTATTATCACATATTGATGTTTACCGGAATGGTTATGCGCGTGATTAGTGTTAATAATCAATAATAATAACAGCAATAATAATAATAAAATTTTGTATTTTATATAAACTACAAATGAAGGAAAAAGTGTAAAATCCTATTTTAATACGATAAATTAAAGATGGCTGAAAGACCACGTGCACGTTCAACAATTGTCGATCCACACTGAATATTACTACACTATGTTAGGTTAATTGAGTGCCAGGATAGAATGCCTGGTTAGGTTAATTGAATGCCTGATTAGGTGAACTGTACGCCCTTGATGATTGGTTAGGTTAAGTGGATCACCTGAAGATCAGGGCCCCCCAGCCTTCGTTAGCTAGCCTTATAGCTAACTAACGAAAATATCACGACTTAACCTAACCAATCGTTAGGTCAACTGTACGCCCTTGACGATTGGTTAGGTTAAGTCGTGATAGTTTCATTAAACGAAAATATCACGACTTAACCTAACCAGTCGTTAGGTCAACTGTTCATCCTTGACGATTGGTTAGGTTAAGTCGTGATATTTTCATTAAACGAAAATATTACGACTTAACCTAGGGCGTGCAGTTGACCTAACCGGGCAGTCAATAAATTAAATCCCAAACCGAGATTAATAGAGTAAATTCAAAAATGATTCGAAAAACGTTTATTTTCATTAATTAAACCGGATATACTATTTTGATAGTATACATAATATACATACTATGTTTTGATAGTATACATAATATTATTAAAGAACATCGTTTTTGGAATTTAATTTATCGTATTAAAATAGGATTTTATCGGAAAAAGAATTACATTTTTAATAAAGTCGCATCTTAATTTTACATTACGAGGACAAACCTCAAAAAAAAAAAAAAAAAAAAAAAAAAAAATTATTGGAAAATGATGTTATTTCGTTTGAATCATACGCAAGGATTATTTAGAATTTCAAACTGAAATTTAATTCTCAATAAAATTTCCAAAATGATTTTTTTTCCCTCAGGACAAATTTTTAACTGCAATTTTGGGTCGCGAAATTGACATTTTTTTATTGTTATATGTAGGGTGACCCAAAAGTCTTGGAGGGGTTTTATTTGGCTATAAGTTTTTTTCTTTTTTGATTAATTTATATATTTTTATTTTTCAATTAAAGTACCCTTGCTGCGATTAATGAAAATGGAATCCTGGCCAGTGCAACAAAGAGTGGCTATTGTGGAACTTTATTTGACAAACGACTCTTCCATCGTTGCCGCTCAAAGAGCTTTTCGATTAAACTTCAACACGCGTTCTGCTCCTTCTGATAGAACTATTCAACGGTACGTCGCTAAATTTCATATGGGAAAAGGTCAGGGAGACGAACCACGGACTGGGCGTCCTCGGACATGCCAAAGTCCAACTCTGGTTGAGATGGTTCGTGAAAGCGTTGAGGAAAATCCACATCAGTCCGACGACGCAGCCAGGAATTAAACATTTCAAGAAGTTCCTTACATCGAATTTTAAGAGAGGATATCAATCTTTACCAATACAAAATTCAAATTGCTCAAGAAATCAAACCACAAGATCATCAGAGTCGGATAACGCACTCTAATGCGATTTTAGACTTACGCAGTGAAAATAAAGATTTTCACCAGATATTAAATTTGTAATTAAAATCGCAATAAATATATTTTCAAGTGTTACAAACCTTTTTTTTTATTTGATCCCCCAAACAAAAGAGTGATAACCAAATAAAAACCCTCCAAGACTTCTGGGACACTATATATATATATATATATATATATATATATATATATATATATATATATATATATATATATATATATATATATATATATATATATAGCATACAGTATACTTTGTTCATTCTCTCTCTCTCTCTCTCTCTCTCTCTCTCTCTCTCTCTCATATTATATTAATTTTCAATAATTTCTCGGTGTGTGTGTGTGTGAAGAGGGAAGATAACTGCCATGATTACAGAGTGAGTTACTTCTATAGTATTTATTAGGGGTGGGAAAAAGGGGGTTAGGGTAAAAGAGAATAAGGTCGTGGGAGAGGGGAATGCAGTCCCATAGAAATAGAGGATGACTGCATGACGAAAGAGGAAACTAAAAAACAATCTTTCTTCAAATACATAAATCAACGTCTGATAAGAGGAGAAATATTGGTCCTTTTTGTAGAGTAAATCTCATCCCAAGTGTTTACATTTCATTACTAATGAGTATATATATATATATATATATGATGAATAAAACCACGAAGGAAAGGAAACACAAAATGGTGCTCAAGCGCTTTCGTCTAATGACATCCTGAGGATGTCATTAGACGAAAGCGCTTGAGCACCATTTTGTGTTTCCTTTCCTTCGTGGTTTTATTCATCATAAAATATTTTTCACGTGTTACCTTCGTGAAATAATTTTCATATATATATATATATATAATATATATATATATATATATATATATATATACGCGATAGAAACACATTCTTTGAAAAAGAACTACAAAGGGAAAGTATAACGGACTTCGACTTTACGACACGATATTACATAAGCTATAGGGAAACTAAAAGCACACTCAGCGGCAGGACCGGATAAATGGAATGTCACACTGATCAAAAACTGCAAGAATGCAATCGCTGAGTCCCTATATTGGATATGGAGACGATCACCAGAAAGGGGAGAAATACGGGTATCCTGAAGAGCGTGAACATAGCCCCATGTATATAAATGAGGAGATCGATCAGAGACCAAAAATTATAGGCCAGTGTCGCTTACATCTCATCTCACTAAAATATTTGAAAGAATAATTTGACAGAAAATGTATGGTTTTTGGAAACTCGGAAAAAATTCAATGATAACCAACACGGGTTTCGGTCAGGCAGATCATGCCGATCACAACTAATGGAACACTACAACAACATTATTAATGTACTTGAAAGTAATGAAAACTATGATGTAATATACAAAGACTTTGCCAAAGCGTTCGACAAGTGTGACCTTGGAATCATAATACATAAACTGAAATATATGGGAATAACAGGAAAAGTAGGGAAATGGATATATAATTTTCTTAGTGAGCGGCGGCAAGTCGTTACAGTACAACGAGTATCTTCATCAGAATCAGAGGTCCTAGCTCAGTATCACAACAAGGAACAGTATTAGCTCCACTACTCTTCATAATCATGTTGACTGACATAGATGAAGACGTTACCAGAGACAGCACACTAACATCCTTTGCAGATGACACAAAGATCACTAGAAAAATAAGAAACCCAGAAGATGTAGGATATCTACAAACCGACATGAACAGAATCTACAAATGGACGGAAGACGCCAATATGAAGTTTAACACTGAGAAATTTCAGTTGTTACCGTACGGAAAAAGAGAAGACCTAAAATCCATGGAATATTATACCCCAAATGGACAGGAAATTCAGAGAAATTCTAGAGAAAAGATTTAGGGGTTGTAATGACTGATGATGCGAAATTTGAAACACAAAATAAGATAGCAGTAAATAGAACAAAGAGAATAACTGGGCAGATACTGAGAACCTTTAAACGAAGGGATAGGAATATAATGATTCCTCTACTGAAAACACTGATCATACCCAAATTGGAATACTGCTCGGTCCTAACATCTCCAAATAAAAAAGAAGACATAAGACAGCTAGAAGGGATTCAGAGAAGCTTCACAGCCAAAATCAACGGGTGCAAAGAACTAAATTACTTGGAAAGGTTACGCGAACTAAACCTATATTCACTGGAAAGGAGAAGAGAGAAATACACCATTATTTAGACTTGGAAAATAATGGAGAAACTAGTCCCTAATCTTACTCTGAACCCTGTAACTCCCCAAACAACGGTGGAAGGTAGAAAAGGAGGACTTTGTCGTGTTCCCAAATTAAAGGCGAGACAGGGAACATCCTCAACCCTGAAAGAAAATAGTTTTGTTGTGAGAGGACTAAAACTGTTTAATCATCTGCCCAAAGACCTAAGGAACACGAGTGGAGTTACAGTGGACATCTTCAAAAGAAGACGAGACGCCTGGCTCAGAACAATCCCCGATGAGCCGGGCGTACCTGACTATGTGAGGTGGAGAGTACAAGAAACCAACTCACTACTTTACCAGGCCAAGTCGAGAGGAGGGGCGACAAGCTTGACCTTCGTGAAATGAGGAATCATCGCACGGAACACTTGAAAGGTGTATATATACGAGCGAGAAAGAAATGCTTGTGAAGGTAAAAAAGAATCTTCGAAAATGCCTGAAGGTGTAGTTGCATATATATATATATATATATATATATATATATATATATATATATATATATATATATATATACAGGGACATAACATGTATAATTGTATATATATATATATATATATATATATATATATATATATATATTATAATGTGCGTGATTGGGGCGTATTTTGGGCAAAGTTCCCTTTTTAAGATAAGCATTAATTTATAGGACCTATGGACCTTTTCCAGTTTGTGTACCGTTTTTCATATAATTTATTTTTGAGAATATTTTTGTTAAAACTAACGAAAATATTACGACTTAACCTAACCAATTATCAAGAGCGTACAGTTGATCTATTAGTAAATAGTAAATACTATTCCAGAAACAAACAATGTTATAATTAATAATAGATCAACTGTACGCCCTTGATAATTGGTTAGGTTAAGTCGTGATATTTTCGTTAGTTTTAACAAAAATATTCTCAAAAATAAATTATATGAAAAACGGTACACAAACTGGAAAAGGTCCGAACCTATCATCAATGATGTTTAAAAATAAACTTCTAATTTAAAATTAGTTAAAAAGAACTAAAGAAAGTATAAATAATTGTTAACCATTGCTTTTAATTTTGTTCGACTTAACTTTTTAAGAAAGTTTAATTCCAAGAAAAAGAATTATGTATTTATCTGAAGAGTAACTATTTTATTTCGACAAAGCTCAAATTCACGGTAAATTAATTTTAAATTTTGTTAAAAACTTTTTTTTTCCACTGTGAACAATTAATTACTGGTACAGAAACATGTTTCTTTAATTATATAATCTTTTTTTAATAATTTTTAATATTTTTTTTAATAATTAAGTAAATTACTAAATTACAATTTTTGTGATTATTTTAATGTATTTTTAACATAAAAATTAAGACGAGAAGAACGATGTTAATAAACTTGTTTTTGGCGTGCTAAAAATTCAAAATTAATTTCGGAAACATTTGAAGAATGTTTAATAATAATTATACAGAGGGGTGACAAAAGTAAATAGAGACTACGTTGATTGGCCTAAAGGGCAAATGGCAAAGCTCATTAATGAAATTTCAGAACCGTGTACATCGATCATCTTCACAAAGGGGTAAAGCAACACGATTCTAAATATATTGATTCAATAAATTTGTTATTATCTACTAACTTTTGTTATCAAATCAGAAGCCTCAGATGTTTATTTTCTCTCTCTCTCTCTCTCTCTCTCTCTCTCTCTCTCTCGTTGGCCGAGTAAAGTAGTGAGTTGGTTTCTTGTACTCTCTACCTCACATAGCCAAGTACGCCCGGCTCATCGGGGATTGTTCTGAGCCAGGCGTCTAGTCTTCTTTTGAAGATGTCCACTGTAACCCAATTCGTGTTCCTTAGGCCTTTGGGCAGCTGATTAAACAGTTTTGGTCCTCTCACAACAAAACTATTTTCTTTCAGGGTTAAGGATGTTCCCTGTCTCGCCTTTAATTTGGGAACACGACAAAGTCTTCCTTTTCTACTTTCCACTGTTGTCTGGGGAGTTACAGGGTTCAGAGTAAGATTAAGGACTAGTTTCTCCATTATTTTCCGAGTGTAAATAATGGTGTACCTCTCTCTCCTCCTTTCCAGTGAACATAGGTTTAATTCGTGTAACCTTCCCCAGTAATTTAGTTCTTTGTACCCCTTGATCTTGGCTGTGAAGCTTCTCTGAATCCCTTCTAGTTGTCTAATGTATTCTTTTTTATTGGGGATGTTAGGACAGAGTAGTATTCCAATTTGGGTATGATCAGTGCTTTCAGTAGAGGAATTATTATATTCCTATCCCTTCGTTTAAAGGTTCTCAGTATCTAGCCAGTTATTCTCTCTGCTCTGTTTGCTGCTATCTTACTGTAGTTTGTGTTTCAAATTTCGCATCATCAGTTATTACAACCCCTCAGTCTTTTGTTTTAGAATTTATCTGAATTTCCTGTCTATTTGGGGTATAATATTCCATGGATTTTAGGTCTTCTCTTTTTCCGTACCGTAACAGCTGAAATTTCTCAGTGTTAAACTTCATATTGTTGTCTTCCGTCCACTTGTAGATTCTGTTCATGTTGGTTTGTAGAGATCCTATATCTTCTGGATTTCTTATTTTTCTACTGATATTTGTGTTATCGGCAAAGGTTGTTACTGTGCTGTTTCTGGTAACGTCCTCATCTATGATATTTCAGTTTGCATGATTATGAAGAGTAGTGGAACTAATACTGTTCTTTGTGGTACTGAGCTAAGCTAAGGACCTCTGATTCTGATGAAGATGCTCCTTGTACTGTAACGACTTGCCGCCGCTCACTAAGGAATTTATATATCCATTTTCCTACTTTTTCTGTTATTCCCATATACTTCATTTTATGTATTATGATTCCATGATCACACTTGTCGAACGCTTTGGCAAAGTCTGTATATATTACATCATAGTTTTCATTACTTTCCAGTGCATCAATAATGTCGTTGTAGTATTCCATTAGTTGTGATAGGCATGACCTGCCTGACCGAAACCCATGTTGGTTATCATTTAATTTTTTCTGAGTTTCCAAAACACCATAGATTTTCTGTTTAACTATTCTTTCAAATATTTTAGCGAGATGAGATGTAAGCGACACTGGCCTATAGTTTTTGGCCTCGGATCGATCTCCTCCTTTATATATTGGGACTATGTTCGCGTGTGTATATATATATATTAGATACACAAATATACACAGTATATAAAAATTTTCCACGCCTGTTGAACTCGAGTTGGTTGTGGAGAAGAGCAAACCAAGCGTTTAGGAACGTAATTAGACATCTGGTAAACAAGTATATTGTGGGTTCGATTAAGTTAAGTTAGGTTAGAATTTTAGAGTGTCATTGTTATGGTTTTGTTGATCCGATGGGTAATAAATCCTTCAGTAATCTGGTTTGAACCCATGGTTTAAGATGGTGATATTTTTACTGCGATCATACGGTCAAAGTAATTGGATGCTGGAAAGACTGGCCTAGTATTCATCGAAAAATGTTTTAATTCTGGCAAATACATATCCACTCTCGAAGTTCATCCTTTCCCATTGCTCGGACAGTCTTTTACATTTGAATACTCTCGCGCTACAGGAAGATTTTGCTACACATTACACTTCTGGGCCACCAATTACTGGAACAGACCAATGGGGCTATATATAGTCTTCGATGAGCGTATAGAAGCGAAGGAACCGAAGGAACCTTTGGATAGACTTTGATGTCCAACTACGTGAAACACTTCCCAATCTGTGGTATATCTAAAGAAAACTATTCAACTTTCATAAAAGTTTGACCACATTACCTTCCTATATTCGTCACGATCGTAGAAAAACTGGTCTATATTAACTAACTATTTTCTGCTTTTGTCTCATCTCAAACGCGTATTGTATGGTCATATATATACAGGGTGTCCCATAAGTTCGTCTCGTAGGAAAATTTATTTTAAATTAAATTTACAAAAGTAAAACTTTAGAACCAAAACAGATACATAGGACACAAACAGCAACAGACCGGCTGGTCTCTACGAGGCTCTCTCTTTAAGATGAAGGGTTAAAAAAAGCATGAAAATTTAAAGACAAATGAAAGTTTCAAAGCAAAGCAGAGAAAAGAGGTTGAGAGGTAGGAAACAGTTTAAAGACGAAGTGAAAATTTTAAAGTACAGAGAAGGGAATCCAAGTGAAAATTCTACATTTTTATGCGCTAATATGATAATAAAAACCCACTCTAATAGACAGAGTTTATTTCCACAACAGTTTCGATGCCCACCCGAAGAGGATGCCAGTTGGCATCGAAACTGTTGTGGAAATAAACTCTGTCTATTAGAGTGGGTTTTTATCATCATATTTTGACCTTCACGTAGAAAAGTGAATTTTTTTGCATTTCTATGCGCTAAAATATGCTTCCAACTGAGGGTTTAAGGCAAGATAAGCATCTAGTTTCTTTTTAAACGATTCGATCGAATTACTTTGAACTACGCTGGCTGGTAATCCATTCCACAAATTAACTATACGATTGAAGAAAAAATATTTAGCTTCATGAGAATTAAAATGTTTACCCACTAATTTGGAACCATTACCGCGAGTTCTGTTTGTATTCCTGAAGGTGAAACATTTTTTGGCGTCGACATTATCATAACCTTTAACGTTTCCAAATGGGCAGCGGATGATTTGTCTCTAAGTCTAGGTAGGAATCGTCTTAGTAGTCCGTCGCTACACACTCCATTCTATGTCCTGTCGTAAATATGGGGACCAGAATTGGATGCAGTATTCCAGGTGGGGGCGTAGTAAGGAATTATATAATGTTGTTAGCACTGTTTTCTCCGACTTAAACTCAAACGATTTACCAATAAATCCTAAGATTCTATTTGCTTTTCTGACTGCTTCGATACATTGCTCGCTCGGTTTAAGTGTCGGCAACAATAATACTTAAATCTTTCTCTTCCGTAGCACTAGTGTCTTGTCGCGCATAGAATACTTTTTGGTTAATATTGGTTATTTCACCCAGTCACACCTAGGGCGTGGTTAATTAGTCATTTTTAGGAAAAAGTGATGAATGATGAAATTTTCTAATTAATCAGTGATTAACTGATTAAAAATTAAATACTTCTGAAAAGAGTAAGAAAGAACTTTATTGTTTCTGTTTCGTGAGATAAGACCGAAGAAAACATTTTGCTCAAATATTTAGTTTGCTTTAGTTCAAGAAATCAGGCATGGGCGGATTAGACAGTTTATACATGCAAAAAGGTGCCAAATTCAAATGATACATTACAAAGTTTAAGGTAAAATGATGGTGAAATTATGAGGAAAATTAATCATTTCCCGTCATTTTCAAAAAATATTTTTTTTAATTAATTATTAAATTCCAAACAATGATTAACTGATTAATCAGAACCCTGCCTTAGTCATACCCAATTAAAACAATACCATATATTGAATCCCCATTAATAATTAATTAATTAAGGAAAATATCCCTCTTATCTTGTGCAAATTGGTCTAAATATTTGTTTTTAATAATAATTATGATTGCTATTTTTTGGCGTTTATGATATGTATGTATACACTATTTTGGTCAATTTGTCACTTTTTTTTTTGTATTTCTGGCCACTGTTTCAAGTTCTGGCTACTTTTTTTAAAATTCTAATTGGATTCAGTTAATCAGTTTGTTGTTGTTTGCGATAGAATTATGAGGTGCCGTTCGTGTGATTTCGACTTTGCATACCTGATTCGCCATGTAGGCCTAGATGAAGACAAAACATTGGATGTTTTTATCAATCACGGCGTTATTCTCGAATTGTACCCCCCTCCCTACTAAATAAGGTGAGAAAACTTGTTGGCCTAGGTTTGGTTAGGTGAAGATATCTCGAAAACTACGCTTTTGCACAGGAAACGGATATCACATTTGTGCAAAACAACTCAAAATTGACCAGAAAAATTTATCGTCAAAAAACCCGACTGGGTGTAACAACCAATTTTTACCTACTTTCCTTTAACAGTGTTTCTACCGATATGCAACATTTTGCATTTATCTATATTAAAGTTCACTTGCCGAATTCCCGCCCACTCAAGTAATTTATTAATATCTTCTTGAATCTGCAAACGTTTTGCCGCTGATTTTGTTCATCGCCTAGTTTGGTATCATCCGCAAAATTTTAAATTATTCTCTTAATTCCCAAGTCGATGTCATTGATATAAATAATAATAATAACTGGTCCAGAACTGATCGCCGAGGCACGCCCCTGAGGCACCCCGCTAGTTACACTTTTCCAGTTAAACGTTTTGCCATTAATGGCCATTCTTTGTTTACGTCCACTAAGCCAATTTTCTCCTGTTTTACTCTCGCATTGAGAATCTTTGATTAATTTATTAATTTCTAAGTGATTAAACTATTGTGGGTCGAACGATCGTCTCCATAAGCTTACCAACTAGTGAAGTCGGGCTGATGGGACGATAATTTTCCGGGAGTGATTTGGCCCCTTTTAAAATATTGGCGTAATGTTTGCAAGTTTCCGATCGACCAGAACTTTTTAGACTGTAATGGTTTATTAAATATATATGTAAGAGGAGAGAGTATCGCGCAGTTCACTTCTTTAAGTACCCTAGGGTAGAACTTATCTGGACTGGAAGCCTCCGCGGAGGTCTTTTTCTCAGGAGTGTAACTCGCTTCTATATTAACTAGTGCATTATTCTACCTACAACAAAAAAAAAAGGTCCCAAAACAAGACATCAATTTGAACATTTGTTTTAGTTCTAATCTATTATTCTTGAAAATTTAATTTAAAATAAATCTTTCCATATATATATATATATATATATATATATATCATGTGGTCTTTGACTAGCACGGCAAAGCATCCCTCTCGGAGTTATAAAATAACTACTTTTTGTCACTCTACGTTTCACCTTGGATTATTAATTAGGTCACAATCTGTGCGTCCTCTCAGGAGCAAAAGTGCCTCGCACCTCTGAGATAATACTAGGGGCACTCATTATATTTTGCCCCACCCTTTTTTCTTAGCTAAATAATAGGCCATGGGGCTGAAATGTCTTTTGGCCTGTAAGCTTGAACTTTCTGCGCTTCACATAACCGGATTTTTCCAGTTTGAACCTCCCCTCCTTGTATAAAACTGATGGTTAACGCAGTTTCGAAAATGGCGTCTGACAGTGATGTGCGTCGTAAACAGAGAGCCGTTATCGAGTTCTTGACCGCAGAGAAGGAAACAGTTGGAAATATTCACAAACGTCTACAAAACGTTTACGGAGATGCTGTTGTTGATCGAAGCACAGTTGGACGCTGGTCTAAACGTGAGAGATCATCGGAGAGAGGGAGAGCCAGCCTCGATGATGAGCCACGCAGCGGTCGCCCGGCATCGGCTGTGACATCTCACACATACAAGGAGCTAGGAATTAGTGAAGGAAATGTGAATATGATAATTCAGCAACTGGGATACTCGAAAGTGTGTTCACGGTTTGTTCCTCGCCAACTGACTGAAGATCACAAAGCCCAAAGAAAAGAAATTGTTTCTGAATCGTTGGTTCGATACGAAACAGAAGAGGATGACTTCCTTTCACGAACTGTGACTGGGGATGAGACTTGGGAACACCACTTTGAACCTGAAACAAAACGCCAATCCATGGAGTGGCATCACGCAGACTCCCCACGCAAGAAAAAGTTCAAAATGGCTCCCTCTGCAGGAAAGGTTATGGCCACCATCTTCTGGGACATGAAAGGGGTGATTCTGGTGGACATTATGAAGAAAGGACAAACACTCAACTCAGAAGCATATATTTCTACCCAACAGAGACTCCAGAGACGTATAAAGCGAGTTCGACAGGAGAGAAAACTGGAAGACGTCCTCCTTTTGCACGATAACGCAAGACCACACAAGTTTGCAAACAAGAGAGGCCATCACAAAAATGCGCTTGACTGTGTTACCCCACCTTCCATATAGCCCGGATCTGGCACCTTCAGACTTCCATTTGTTTGGGCGAATGAAGAATGCTATTCGTGGAAGAAAGTTTGTGACGATGAGGTTGTTGAGGAGGTTAAGAGGTGGCTCCAGCGTAACCCAGCGGACTTTTACCAGCAAGGAATAAAGGCCCTTGTTTCGAGGTGGAAGAAAGTCGTAGAAAAGGATGGAGGCTATGTGGAAAAATAAAAACTTGTAAAAAAGGTATGTAACTACTTGTGTACAAAATTTCTAGAACTTACAAGGAAACTTGGAAAGAAAAAAAAAGGTTGGGCAAAAATATATTGAGTGGCACTCGTATATCAACAATTAGATTAGAAAGAAATACGATTGGTAGTTGACGGATACATTTGGGTTAACTTTTAGGTTTATTTACATAATCAGATTTCATTAATTAAATTTTTTAGGAGTTAGGAATTGAGGTTTTTTTTTAATTTTAGATTTGGAATTTAGTGAAGTTTGAACTTTCTTCTACTTAGGATTTAATCTTAAAATTATGGTTATTATTGAAATGAAGCGATTTATTAATGATAAATTACGTTAAATCAAGAGTATAAGATTAAGTTAAGAAAAAGAAATTATTAAACATTACAAATGCAATTTCTGTAGCAGAGAATATAAATCTTCACAAAGAACGTCGTATCTCAATTACAAAATCATCAGAAAGCCTCCGTTAATTAGAGGCAGAACAAAATTTTGGCAAAGAACACGCTCCCCGAGTTTTTAATACTTCGGGGACGGTAAACAAAGCATTTTAGGGACCACCTCTGTCTTGAGGAAGGGGTCTTGACATTTAGGCGCGTATAAAAGTAACTTCTAGTGGGAGTAGATAGAAATTTTTCTACCGATTGTTAAACAAAACTGTATGGCCTGAAAGCGTCAGGATAGGTGGAGGGCAAAGAGAGCAAAGCTAAGGTTATTTAGAAGGGTTTCGTTTTGAGGGGAAACGAGGGTTCAAAACAGATTCTATGGGTAAGGGAAACCCTTTAAATGTTTTTGGTAACGAAGGAAACTGAAACTCATATTGTAGATAGGACAGGATGAGAGAACACGGCTGGTATTGGGATGGATAGAATTATTTTTTACCTATGGAAGTGATATAAGAATTTAATAAAATTTAATTTAAAAACGGGAATAAGTTTAACGGGATGCATTCTTGTAAGTGCTACATCAGGGTGGCTTGTTGCTAAGGCTACGGAATGTCATCTGGTGCCGCAGCTAAGTTTCCACGGAGGTAGGCGACAGATAAATTTAGGCGTTATGTGATTTATACGATGACGGCATGAATTATATGTACAAGAAGCTTAAAAAGAACTGTAACACTCCTGGCACAATACAAATAACGGATTATGGTTACATGACAGAAGAGAATTCGTCGTGGACGAACTCATTTGTAACATGAAATATTCTCATATATATATATATATATATATATATATATATATAATTATATATATATGATGAATAAAACCACGAAGGAAAGGAAACACAAATGGTGCTCAAGCGCTTTCGTCTAATGACATCCTCAGGAACACTCAGTGTTCCTGAGGATGTCATTAGACGAAAGCGCTTGAGCACCATTTTGTGTTTCCTTTCCTTCGTGGTTTTATTCATCATAAATATTTTTCACGTGTTACTTTCGTGAAATAATTTTCATAATATAATATATATATATATATATATATATATATATATATATATATATATATATATATATATTATATATATATATAATAATATGTGACACTTTAAAAGGTTTGTATTTTATTTTATTAACTGAGATAAAAGCACGAAATTTTTACTGCACCTTCTCTACACATGGAGAATTAGTCCCTTAGTCCATGCTCAATGTGATGTCCTCTCAGCTCTCAATACTTACACGATACTTTAGAGTGAAGAGTTGTGTCCAACAGATTTGCTGCGGTTTATGATAAAAGAACATCGTGACCACTCACATCACCAGATCTAAACCCGCGTGACTTTTATATGTGACGTCATTTAAAACAGATTGTTTAAACACAATCCACACACGATAAAAAAAAATAAAAGCATCAAAACTGCACAGGAAATTTTTCAGATTTCACAGATACTCTGTCCAGAGTACTGCAAAATTTTACTGTTCGTGTGCAGAGTTGATGAGCTGAGAGGGCATCACATTAGAGCATGTTTTGCACTTGGGGACTCCATATGTAGAGGAGGTACAGTACAAATTTCGTGCTCATTTCAGTTAATGAAAAAATTGCAAACCTTTTAAAGTGTCAGATGCTTAAAAAAGCACCTTATATATATATATTTTTTTTTTTTTTCCCAACCTTTCAAATGTTCCGTGCGATGATTATACACACACACACACACATATATATGAGATATTCCGCGCAAGAAATGAAAAAATGAGGTAACCACCCGGGAATCGAACCCGGGATCTTGCGATTGCCGGTCAGATGCGATACCATTGCACCATGGGCTTCACTCTTCCAAATGCCGTAATTCTTCTACATACTCGCAGAAACCAATGCCACAAGGGGGCACCTCCCGCATGCCGTAACATTATATACATTCAACTGCAAAGAACACGCAGTATAAATAACGTAAAGAACGACGCTTGTATTTATACTGCGTGTTCTTTGCAGTTGAATATATATATATATATATAAATATAATACTTTTGTATATTTGGAGCGAATCCAGCGTTTAAACTTGGGAACACATAATTTGAGAGGGTAATAAATCAGGTGGCCTTTAAGTATAGGCTCTGGGGGTGATATGTTTGTGGGATGGAAGATTCAAATAGATCCACAAATAAGGCCATTGGTTTCCCATAAACACTCAATCTGAATAAATCGCTGAGGGAAGAACCATCGGTTTGAAGCAAAATTTATATAACCTGCTTCTCCTGTAGTACAAACGGTGTGTATGGATCTACGTACAAGTAACTGGTACAGTTGGTTAAAAAAAAAACCGTTTTAAGACTGTTTTTATCCACACTTATCGGTGCGAAACATGCTGGTTTAAGACTGGAAATTTTTAAACCAACTGTATACATACAAGGGTAAATTCATAGGCGTTACTAACTCTTTAAAAACATTATTTTTAATACTGGATTACGTTTCACTTTTAAAAGGAAAATAAAGGCTTTAAAAGGAACTCTTCCTATGATTTTTTTTCCATATATATATATATCCTGTTCAGAAGCATAAAAGAACTCTGTTTAGCGTTTACTTAATTCATTTCTTTTCAAAGCTTTTTTTTTCTTAAGTAAAACACTTTTGAAAGCATTTTTTCTGTTACAGTTAAAGTAAGATACGCAGAGGCGTATGGTATGGCACTTTACTGGGGGAGTCGGAAAAAATTTGGCCTAAAAATTTTCAGGGTGCCGTTTTCCGCATAAGCACTATGTGTAGCATAAAATAACACAAAGGTTGGAGTATGACTAACGTATATTAAAGCCTTTTTTTTATATAAAAAAACATTACAATTTTCAAAAATATGAGAATTTTGCTACAACATTTCTAAATGAGAAGCAAAACCACGGCATTGCAGTTGATATAGAATTCAGTAAGTCCTCAACTTACGTTTTAATTATTAACTACAAGTATAGTAGCAAGTAATTAATTCACCTCAAGAAGTAAAAAAAAAAAAAAAAAAAGAATGTCAGGAAAAATCTGGCCAGAAAATTTCAGTATTTGTCCTGAAAATGCTCAATATTTGCCCTGAAAATGCTCAATTCCCTAGTCCTGGCGGGGCCTGTCGCCTCCCCTAGTCCCCCTGCCTCATACGCCTACGAAGATACGTTTACATCAGTTCAGTTGGTCGAGTCTTAAAAGCAGTTTCATTCAAGCATTTTTTGAGTTCTTAAAGAATTATCTACGTTTGTGGGAATATACCATATATATATATATATATATATATATATATATATATATATATGTGTGTGTGTTGTGTGTGTGTGTGTGTGTGGTGTATGTAATTCGGAAAATTGGGAAAACTAACAATAAATTAATAAATAAAAACTACAGTTGATTATTCAACCAAACATATATGTATGTATGTATGCATGTATGTACGTATATATATATATATATATATATATATATATATATATATATATGTGTGTGTGTGTGTGTGTGTGTGTTTCATGTGTATGTACGTAATTAAAGAATTAAGTACATTGGAAGACGTATAATCTTACATCTTGCTCCTAATGAATCATGCAGCACTGAATTGAACATATACTGTACATTATGTCCCCATAATACAAACTTTAAAACCCTTTACTTGACGAAGTATTGGATAATACCCTTGGACTGACTGCTTCATGTAGATTGTAGATAGATAGAGAGAGAGATAGATAGACATAATGTATACATAATATACACCGATTTTGCTAAAGTCTTCAATAAATGTGATCGTGGAATTATAGCACACAAATTTAAGATTATAGGGATTATTGGAAGGTTAGAACGAGGGATACTTCGGCCGGCCGCACATAGGATCGTCTTGCGACTCACGACTGACGACTTGGCTCGTGATGAATCAAATCGCGTGTGATTTTACAGACAGAATGGGAACCCCGCACACTGCAGCGACCGCGACGCGATCCCCAAGAATCGCGTTGCGGTCGCTGCAGTGTCAGTCGTGAGTCGCGAGACGATCCTGTGTGTGGCTGGCCTTAATTTTCTAACTCAGAGAACAACGAGTGGTAGTAAATTAGCTCCCACAAATGAGCTCGCTCGCTGTTTATCCTAATGATTGCAGACACTGATGCGGATATTAATGACAGTGTCGTATCGTGTTTCGAGGATGACACAAAGACACGCAAGAAAATATCAAATGGAAGTGACAGAAAAATAACAAAATGATGATGAAACATTATTCAAGCGGGCGGAAGACGACAATATGAAGTTCAACGAAGAAAAATTCCAGCTTATAAGATACGGTAACAAAAAGGAACTACGAAAGAAAGGATACAAAACACTGCAGGATAAACGGATAATACCAAACCCACAAGTCGGGGATCTTGAAGTAATAATGTGATCGGACGCAGAATTCAGATTTTAATGGCTAACATTAAAATCACAAGAGCTAGAAAAGTAATGGGAATTATCTGGAGGAGTTTCCACACCAGAAAAGCAAACATCGTGCTAAAATTATGGAAGAGTTTAATCCTACCACTAATTGAGTATTGATCAGTACATACAAGCCCATTATAGACACTGCAAACATGTGGCCAGATAAAGGACTTTTGTATAAACTATATGACAGAGGAAAGCTAGGGCTGGTAACCAGTACCAGTAACTACCATTATAGACACTGCAAACATGTGGCCAGATAAAGGACTTTTGTATAAACTATATGACAGAGGAAAGCTAGGGCTGGTAACCAGTACCAGTAACTACCACTTACATTTACTAATACCAGTATCACTCGTTTAAAGTTTCAAATACCAGTACCAGTAACTCTTAAAAGCGGCTGGTATACCACGTAATCTAGTGGTATTTTGTTGATATTTTCATTTAAAACACTAACCACATACTCATCCTTTTCAAGTAACCCTTCTCAAGTTCCTCGATACTCTAGGCCCTATAAGAACTATTCTCTCTCTCTATTTTTATTACTGAATTTATAAAACCTGAAGTCAAACGACCAACTCCTTCAGTAGAAGCTGCTCAAATAGTTTCTGCTCTTCTTTCAACTCGAGTTAGTGTGGAGAGGCTCTTTTCATCTATGCACTTCATTCTCAATGATTTGAGGTCATCTTTGTCAGAAACCTCCTTAAATAACATTTTGGTTTTGAAGTCAAATGGACTTAACTGAAGCAGACAGTTTTTTCTAATTTCAGTTAAATGATTTAAGCTTTTTTTTTTTTTTACGATTGATAAAGAGGGTAAAATTTTTTATTTAGTTACCATATATATATATATATATATATATATATTATATATATATAAGAAATAGCTAGTATTTCATTTTGGCAATATTAAAGATAGATTCTACAGTGATCAGAAGGTTAAAGATTTTCTTTAGTTATGCATATATAAAAATATATTTAATTTTTGTAATATTAAAAGTAGATTCTAAATGTATAAAGTGTTTGTAGGCCCTATAACCATTAACCAATACCACAACTAGTACCAGTACCATTTTGGAAAGTTGGTAATATCAGTACCACTTAGTCACAAATACCAGTACCGAGTTAAAATATCGTACCAATACCAGTATCATTTATGTTGCTGGTGCCCAGCCCTCGAGGAAACGAAATATGAAGACTACTGGTCTCGACTACAATTCCTGAAAGTACTCTCTGGAAAGACGACGTGAGGAATACACAATAATATACATATGGAGAATACTGGAGGGTTGTGTCCCAAACTTTAGGAATTAAAAAGAAACAAGATAGAATGTAAAAAGAGGCAGATTCTGTACTGTCCCAGCTGCGGTGGAACATCGGGCCATGAAATCCAAGATGCAAAATACCCTGAGGATTCAGTGGCCAAAACTCTTTAACGTGCTGCTAAAAGAACTGAGGAACATCCAGCACACTAACCTCAATAATTTCAAGAACGAACTGGACAGGTTCCCTGACCAGCCATGCGTAGCTGGCTACAAGGACAGGAGGAGAGTGGAAGTCAATTCCCTCCTCCACGAAAAAAAAATATATATATGAGAGAGAGAGAGAGAGAGAGAGAGAGAGAGAGAGAAAATCATACATGTATTGTCATTTCAGGAAATAGTTCACCAAGAAAAAACAAAATTTCAAAAAGGCCTAAAAAATTACTGACTCGTAATAAGGTTTTGTTTTTGAATAAAATGTCCAAAGAAACCTAACTATCACCAATTAGTAATTTGTTATAATTTTCAGAAAAAGATTTAGGCGAACTATTTTCCCCAACTGCACAGTATATACATATCATATATAGTCTGCAGAAATAATTAATAGCCGCGAATGACGTGGCAGTTAAATAGATAAATAAGTGAAACTTCACAAACTTCAACCGCAGGTCAAGTTATGACATTTCAGATTTAAAAATTAATTAAAGTTCAAAGTTTTGGAACTTTATTGAAAGAAAAATGAACTTAACACAAGACTTGATTGATTTTAGTTTCCAGAAATTCTTTTGCGAAGTCGAAAAATATTTTGAGAATGAGGAATTTTCTTCCATGAAGTACTTCAATTGGAGAAAGGACTCGGAAATAACCGGTGCTGTGAATTTTTCAAGAAAGATAATGAACGGACCTTCTTAATTAAAAAGATACGAGAGAGAGAGAGAGAGAGAGAGAGAGAACTAAAAACTTATATCGTACTTACACTCATAGACGTGTAAAGCTTTCACAAAGCAATTGTAGTAATATTAACAAAGAATAGAACAGATGAGGTTCTCCTTCCTTCGCCAGCAAACTGCTGATAAGAATAAGTTGTGAAACAAGATTTATAGGAAAATTGGAGAAAGTATAATGAAAAGAATAGCTTCAGAGTTCATTCACACCATGCCTTACACTTAACTCGTGTACCCAATTACGCATTAGAGGACAATGAAAAATAAAGGATAGCATGAAACACTAAACTACTTAATCTACTCTATACCATGTATTTTTTTAAGATTTTTTTTTTTATTTATTATGTGCAAGAATTCACTTCATCGTGGCATCATTTCTGAGTGCCATGGAGACTCGCTTTTAAAATTTTACTATTTTCATTGCCATTTTTCACACTGGAATTACTTAAATAAGGGAATACTGACCCAGAGGCACCACCAGCTAGCTGGTCAGCAGTTGGTAATCTTTACCAATTCATCTCCACTTTTAAAAATGTTAACCCGTAAATTACTACATTAACAGTTAAATGACAGAACCTTCTTACGTATCATATCAGATAAGAGAAACCATCTTTAAAAAAAATAATAAAATATCCACGCTAAATAAGAGTATAAACTCTCTTCAGTGATGACTGATGAGTAATGAATCCGACAGTAAATCCAAGGAAATAGATTGAAACATATTTTGAGTCTTGTACACTTGGGAAATCCTTTTGACTTTATTTTCGAATATAAAATATTCGAAACAACTCGTAAATATTTGCGATTCGTCTTTTAAACGAATAACTTCTTCTTCTTTTTTTTTTTTTTTGCAACGTGATTAGGTCCAATTCAAGGTACAAATTAGATTACTTCGCCCCTAAAAGTCATTCCCATTCGCATTCCAGGTCCGCAGTTGGAATGCGCAGTGAGAAATCAGCATTTGAGAAAAGAGTTGCTTTATTTAGAAAAGAAAGTCACTCCCATTCGCATTAGTGCTAAAGGCTTCAATTGAGTGTGACTTATTTCCTGACCTAATTTAACTAAACGAACACGGGGGTCGGGAACTTTCAACAGCTTGAGAACCACATTAGGTCATATAAAAAATGATCAGGAATGAAGAGGTGAGATATAAACAGACTTCTTTTTATAGTTTTATAATTATAATTCAATAAACACATTTTTATGAGCTAGTGATAAACTCTATCAAATTAACATAAGGAACTTGTCTGTCTGCTATTATTATTAATGCTTGTTTTATCTCATTTCATATTTTTTAACTTTATTATCAGTCGAGTATTTGATATATATACAGGGTGTCCATAAATTATTCACCCCATTATAAGCCTTAATAAATTCGTTATTATAGGAGCTATCTTAAAACGGTTTGCGGCAATTAATAACACAACTCAAGAAATTTTTGTTTTAATTCAGTAAACCTCCACGTGAGCCCCATTGGTAGCACGCAGAACATCAAGGCGATAGATGATTTCGTTCTAAACATTAAGAAGCATGTCTCGCGTGATGGAAGCTAATGTCTCTTCAATCCGGTGTCTTAATTCTGTGATGTTATTAACCTTCTTTGCATACACTCTGTCCTTTGTGTAGCCCCAGACGGATGGAATGTCGCTTCATCACTGAAAACGACATTGTTCAAAAAATGCTCATCTTCATCAATACGGTCAAGAATGTCAACAGCAAACTGTACCCGTTTGGGTTTGTCATTTGGTAGAAGTTTCTGCAAGGTTTGCAATTTGTAGGCATAAAGTTTCAACCTCTTGTGAACCACTTTATGCACTTTTGAACGCGGTATTTGCAGTTCTCGGCTTGCTCGGCGGATGGATTTTGTAGGACTTCGGATAAACGCCTCCTGAATTCCTGCTATCTTATCTTCAGACACACTAGGCCTACCAGCTCCTTTCTGATGTAGCACACTGCCAGTTTCTTGAAATTGTTTCAGCCATCGCTTGAGTGATTGCTTTGTTGGTGGAGTTTTCTGATATTCCTCCCGAAAACGTCTCTGTACAATAATTGGAGATTTGGTTTCCCACATCCACAGCACACACATTGCTTTCTCCTTCACTGTCGCCATTGTGCCCCTAGTGGATGTTCTGCGAAATAAAGAAAAAAAATTCTTGTTGTGTTATTAACTGCCGCAAACCGTTTTAAGATACCTCCTATAATAACGAATTTATTAAGGCTTATAATGGGGTGAATAATTTATGGACACCCTATATATTTAGAATTTAAGAGCCGCAAGAATAGGTGTTCAGAGCCGAAGGTTACCGACCCTCGACCTAAGCGGACCTCAGAAAAAACATGGTGGGGACCCCTGTTATGCTTATCCCATCACAGCATCATCACCAAAGAAGAGAGGAACATTTAGGCCGGCCGCACGCAGGATCGTCTTGCGACTGACGACTTGGGTCGTGACGACTCAAGTTGCGTGTGACTTCACATTGACAGAATTAGGAATCGCGTCGCGGTCGCTGCAGTGTGCGGGGCTCCCATTCTTGAAGACTTGAGTCGTCACCACCCAAGTCGTCAGTCGTGAGTCGCAAGACGATCCTGTGTGCGGCCAGTCTTAGGCTTAAATTCATTGTGAAAGAACCAACATAATACATGTACTTTAACACATTTTGGAGGACTTAAACTTTATACCATGTATGTTTTTATTATGCAAGAAGGAGGAAGTCAAGGGAGAACGCCGGCAAAAATGCCTCCCCCCTCCCCATAAAAGGAAAAGGAGAGAGCCGAAATCAAGGTCTGTAAGGCTATTAAAAACTACGCCTTTTCTTTTAAATTTTGAAAAGAATGTGTCGTGTGTAAGATGTGCATGTATTGTGTAGTGAGGAAAAGAGAAATGTGTTTGAGAGCATGCTGGACTGCTCACAAGGTAGATGAAACACGGAAGTTGATCAGCTGAGGAGGACTGTAAGAGGAGAAACTGGAGTTCCAGCACTTCCTGTCTCCTGACTAACGTCCTCCGCCGGAGTACTTCCCTGGTCGATTGATGTTTACAATCTCCTCCTTGGAAAGCGTGTATATCATTACATGCGTAAAAAATTAAACGTTAATTGACAAGAGATAAATCAAAGAGGGTACAAAAAATTCCTAAACGTTCGCCACCTTCCTCTTTCGGTTGGTGGATATGATAACGAATAATTTACTGACTTGTGTGGACAAAAAAGGAGGATCGAACCCTAACGAAATAAACACGATGTAAACTATTTTAATATTACTAACTCTATAAGTGAATGCTAAGTCATATTTACACGATTAACATATTCCATGGTCGCAGTGTGTTTCATACAATTAAAGTTGCACACATTATAAAGGGTGATCGAAAAGTCACTCCGCAACTGACTCTATAAGACAAAAATGCAATCATACAAGAAGTTAGATATTTTAATGAAAATTGTACGATATCGTGAAATCTTTAACAAAATATTGGCGAAGTCTAGGTTAGTCTAAGCTAAGTCTTGTTACGGTAGGCTGTATGTGAGTATGCTTCATTAAAGTAAATATCTTATTACTACTGCGGAGAGAATTTTCGATCACCCTGTACAATAAATGCAAATAAAATGACTGATATTCTCTCCGAGAGATGGCGCTGTCTCATTCCGCAAGAGTTACTTCTCATTGTCATTTGGAAAAGGAGTTAAATTGATATTTACTGACAACGTTTCACGTCAGGTTTTTTCCTTTTTTTAACTTTATTTCTAAACGTAGTAATATGTTAACGGATTTCCTGTTTTGTTAACTTTTAATTACGCACAAAAAGTTATGATGTACCTTTAACATTATACCAATGCAGGATAACTTTTTAAAATTAAAACAAGCAGAGCCTTCGGCTCACTGCCCTACGGCAGTGCTTGTGCTTCGCACCTGGACTCTGCTCTCTTTGCTGAAAAAACGTAATAAAATTAACAGGATGCAAAAAAAAAAATATCAAACTCAGATTTTTATTTTTTAGTACCGAGATGAAGACAAAAATTACCCCTTTGGGGGGTCATTTTCCCTCCCCCCCAAAAAACCCTCTCTCTCCTTCATGCAACTTGGGGGACTAACCCCCACCCCCTTGTTGCATAACCCCTCCCCCTCCCCTCCCCATTATCCCTATTTTGCTGTTAAAAATAGTTGGAATATTTTTTATATAATAAGTAAGGCCGAAAGGAAATGGAAGAAAATGCAGGTGTTTTTTTTAATAGTTAAGGAAAAACTCTCTGGCATCTGACAACTATTCTCTCTTTATACCTCCTGAATTAGGAAAATTGCGCACAACTGACGCTTTTAAAAATAAGATATTAGAAAATTGTTTTTTCATGCGTGCTTAAATTTCTGTAGACGACAAAGTATGCAGCACCAGTGATTTAAAGCAATAATGACATTGATAAAACTGTGTATTGTTTCCAAATTTATGGCCTAACGCTTTACGGCATAGTGCCGAATCGATCTATCACCAAGCATTTTTGAGTCGATCGCGAGGCAGAAATGGTCATTTTCACAAATTTGCACTAACTGTAGAAAATAATCACTAGAAAATAAAATGCCAACGCAAATGCGCAACTGTAAGTTGGGAAGAGGTGGGGACCGGAAAAGCGTAAAGTAGTTGTGTACGGGACAGGTTTAGGTAATCACTCTCCCTGGTCAAAGTTCGAGAATGGCTCAGTCTCCCAAATTGGTTGGACACCCACGTTTTACCATCCTAATCTCTCGACGTGACATTTAGTCAACAAATTTTAAGGGATTACATTAAGTTAGGTTAGGTTAACATAGATTACGCTAATTCAAGTTAATTTACTGGAATATCGATAAGGGTATTTCATCGACAAAATAGTTTTAGGTGGTCCCAGTTTTAGAATGAACACGTCTGGTGGATTCTTTAAGTAAAGAGATAAAACTAGAGATGGATAATGACGACGATGGTTCTTTGAGAGCGTGTATAGGAACGTTATTTCATGAACAAAGAGTCACCAATGACATTAGATATTACTTCTCTATCGTTTGGTCTGATGGTGACTGTAGCCTTCATTGTGCAGGGTTGCCGTGCTTAACTTTGCATTACGCATGGGTACATGTCATTTCCTGTTGTGAATCTTGTATTTAACCAACTTTTCTCTAACAGGAGACACATCGCCGTATGTTTATTCCACATCCACACTCCACTTTCGCCAAACATCCACTCGCAAATTTAAAAAATGAGTTCACAACGCGACAGATGGAACATTACTACACTTTTTGTAACCACTTCAAAAACTTACAATCCTCTTAATATTGCATTATAATCGTTGAACGGAAAATTTTTTAACATTCACTACAAGTCTGAGCACACTGTGATGTTTTCCACTGTTGTGAAAGTAATTCCAGGAAATACAAAACCATATACCCACAATTTAGAAGTAATATCATTATTACATTTTATATTTTTCTATTAAATAAGAGATGAATTCGTATACCTTTATTTTAATAAATACCTATTACACACACACACACACTGTGGCTACCATATAATATCAGAGCATTTACATACTTTCATTTATGGACATTTAACTTAATCTAACCTAACCTAACATAGCTTGGCTTAGCTTTCATTATAGTCCTTTTTGTTATCGTGATATTTAATGTAATAAAAAACGTCTGAAACTATGGCGACACTTCTAATGTCGTTACAAGCAAGTTCATTTCGACAGAGCTCGCTATGTATCCTAAAGATTGGTTCAAAGACGTAAGGTAGCCAAGAAAACACACACACACACATATATATATACACGAGGGTGGCCTGAAAAGTAATGCCTCCACTCAAATTTTAAACGGGGTTGAAGGATTTTCTGGAAACAAAAGCAGATATGAACCTTAGAGTTTATTCTTCAAAACGATACATTTTCTTTTCTATAAAATCACTCTCTACCTCGGTACATTTACGCCAACGATAAACGAGTTTTTGAAATCGATCCCGGTAAAACTCGGAGCTTTGACTACGAAACCAAAATTTCACAGCGGCCTTAACTTCTTCGTCAGACTCGTAGCAATTTCCACGGAGATGTTCTTTAAGTTTAGGAAAGAGGTGAAAATCGCATGGTGTTAAATCGGGGCTATATGGTGGATGCGGCAAGACGATTAAATGCAGATCCTCAATTGCTTCTCGCGTTTGAACACTGGTGTGAGGCCGCGCGTTGTCATGGTGAACAATGACTGCGTTTTTGTGGGTGCGAACCCTCCTGATCCGTTTTTTCAACTTCAGAGTTTCAATATAACGTGCGGAGTTGATTGCTGTCTTTCTTTCCGTAAAGTCTTCGAGAACACACCATCGATATCCCAAAAAACAGTCATCATCACTTTTCCAGCCGATTTTTTAACTTTGAATTTTTTTGGTCGCGGTGAATTTTTGTGCCGATATTGCAGAGATTGCCATTTATTTTCAGGGTCGTAATGGTGGACCCACGTCTCGTCTCCTGTCACAATGCTGTGCAGAAATTCATCTTCATTTCCGAAGCGCTGCAGATTTTCTTGGCAACTGCGTAGTCTCTCAGTTTTCATCTCGGCAGTGAGCATGCGAGGCACCCATCTGGCGCAGACCTTTCGGTAACCAGAATACTGATAATGTCCCACTCGCTCTTTGGAGATATCGAGCATTGCAGCAATTTCATTTTGTTTAATGCGACGATTTCCACGAATCAGTTCGTCAACGTAGTTCCGATGAGACTCGTCCGTTGCCGTTACAGGTTTTCCACTTCGCGGTTTGTCTCGCAAATCGTCTTGCCTTGCTTCTCCTTTTTTACACAGCCTCGCCCAACGTCGAACGGTACTCGCATCAACACGCTGTTTGCGGTACACAGCTTGCATTCGCCGATGAATGTCTATGGGAGCAACACTTTCCGCGGTCAAAAATTCAATTACGGCACGTTGCTTGAAGCGAACGTCTTTGTCTTCCATTGTAATCTATACTGAACGAACGTGTGGAATGAGTGTAGGCTATATTAGGCTATAACACAAAACCGGCTTCATCTGGTTACCTTTATACAATTTGGAATTGGGTGGGGATATCAAGTTACAACACAAAACCGGTTTTATCTGGTTACCTCTATACAATCGAGAATTATTCAAGTGGAAACATTACTTTTCAGCCCACCCTCGTATATATATATATATGTGTGTGTGTGTGTGTGTGTGTGTACACAGTGCGTTCGAAAAGTCTCTCCGCAGTCAACGTGCTTGTTATCAAAAGTGTTTGACAACAAGTGTAGATGAGTTGCTCTGTGCCTGCAAAATGGTGGTAAACACTTTGAACACATACTGTAAAATCAAAAGGTTATGTAATAAAATCACTAAATCATGGTTGAATGAAAACAGTGTAGTTTTTCAATTTCCTATGCGTTTAACATAGCACTGCGGAGACTTTTCGAACGTACTATATATATATATATTGTAAACACCAAAAATTTAAACTGTTCCCGTGTTTCCATATATAAAGGAAGCGTTTTACTTCCTGTTTTTAATACATAAATAGTTCAAATCGCAACCAATACTTTTTTCTTCTTTATCTTTGCATTGAAGGCAAAATATTTCCCCTCTAAAAATGTTGGTTAACTTCACAAAAAAAAAAAGTTTACTTAAACTTCGCACGCAAAACCCGGATTTTAGATGCCACAAATTAAATTAATATTTTGGTTGTCGAACATTTTCAGAGTTTTCGGAACTTGGTTTACTTTTAGATTTTCAAGTTAAATAGTTCAGTCTTTTCGCCTTCGTATGTTTAGCAGAAGTAAGATAGTATATACAGGGTGTCCCATAAGTCCGGTCTCATAGCATAGGAAAATTTATTTGAAATTAAATTTATAAAAGTAATACATTACAACTAAAACAAATGTTCAAACTGACGTCTTGTTTTGGAACCTTTTTTTTTTGTTGCAGGTAGAATAACACGCAGTGGCTGATATGGAAGTCAGTTACACTGGTGAGGAAATGCGGGGGATCTTTTCCTCACTAGTATAACTCACTTCCCTGTGTATATATATATTATATATTATATATATATATATATATATATATATATATATATATATATATGGTGCGCAAAAGTCGCGCATCATCGGAATTTTCAGTGTTGATTATAATATATATTTTTTTTTCTTTTAGGTAGGGGATGGCTGCGAAATTAACAATAGACAAGAAGGTGAGCTTGGTTTTAGTGTATGGAATACCAGGTACAACAGATCGATGAATCGGTAGAGAATTTAAATTCTGTACCGATTCATCGATTTGTAGTACCTAATATCCATACACTAAACCAAGCTCACCCTCTCGTCTATTGTTAATTTCGCAGCCATCCCCTACCTAAAAGAAAAAATATATATATTATAATCAACACTGAAAATTCCGATGATGCGCGACTTTTGCGTCACCCTGTATATATATATATAAAATATATATTACTTTTTAAATAATAATATTTTTTGAGAAAGACCACATTACACAAGATACACATCACATTCATAAATGTTTGCACAGTGTTGACATTAACGTTTAATTAGAGTATTTTTATTTGAATATGCGTTGAGAAACATGGCAACTTTTCAGGCAAAAATCTTTGAGATTCATTTCTATTTTTACGAAGGAAAATAAGAAATATAAAAATAGAATTATAAATAAAATAAAATAAAGTTGCATTTACTTAATTCTGTCATTACAAATGAAAATTAAAACTTAGTTTATCCTAATTTTATTTTAATTTAATCAGACTTTGATAAGAGCTTTGATTTCATATTTAAATAGCCGAATTAAACCTATTAAAAATTATCCCTAAACTGGGTCATATATCCCCTTTTTAATATAAAAATTCGCATCTAGACTCTTTGAGGACTTTATCTCTCTCTTCAGAGTTTTAATTTTGAGTCCTCTTTGATGTAACGTAAAAACTTTTCACACACATTTTCTATCGAATAAATAGTTACACATTCACTGAATGAGATCAAACGTACAAAAATTAACAGTAAAATCGTAATTCAACTGTAATTTTTTTACTTTTGACATTTACAAGTTTATTTAAAATCCATTTTAGTTTTGTGCAAATTCGACAAACTAATATATATACTGTCAATAATATAGTGTGTGTTCCCAAATTTACGAGCTTGTTTATAAATGTTTAAAAATCTTAAATTCTCGATTATATTAGGTTTATAACAACTGGCTTGGCCTTATTTTAAAGCCTGACGTTTTCTTTTTGGAGTGGTACACAGGACATTTCATCAGACTTTGCTAAAATGATATATATATATATATAGATGTCTCAATATCAGGTCACGACGAGCAATCTGGGAAACGCCAGTAGGAGACAAATTTGAAGTCTTGAATATAGGCCTAGAGCAGCGGTTCTTAACCTTTGTGGATCTGCGCCCTCAACGGTCAACCTTCAACCCGTGGCGCCCCTTGAACCCTAAAGAATGAAATTTTTCCAACGATTCCAGTTTCATTGCTTTTAATAATACCTTTCTGGATTGTATAAACAAGCAAAGAAAAACAACAAAAACCCTGTATTTGTGAGAGAATGCAATACTTTCACAAGATCGATCGCATTTCACCCATAATCGTAATCAATGGGAAGGTTGGCATTGCTTCTTCCCCACAAGCATTTGAATCCATGGTGCGGTCGAAAGCACACAGCATGTAGCAGCCCAACTGGCCACAAATGGTTTTAAACAGGATGATATCTCTCAGAAAACACTATATGAGGTTAAGAATGACGAATGGCAAGTTTTCCCCGCCCGGCAAGTCCCCGCCAATTTTTAAATTATGAATTTATTTAATTGGGAATATATATTCTGAGTCACAGATATGTTGACCATTTTCACCGAGCTTTCACCCCCTCCCCCTTTGGAAAATCGAAACGACCCCTAGGTTAAGAATCGCTGGCCTAGAGGATGTGTTGAAAGTGTTCACCAGCCTTTTCCGCGCAGAGGAAACCTTAACGCATCTTCGAGTTGTTCACACGCTTTAGAGTCTCTTCCCCTACATCAGGGTAAGCGGAGTAAAGGTAAAGATCGGTCAGTAGCTTTGGCAAGCGGCATATGTCTTAGCAGAGCTGGGCATTTGCGGCATATTTTGCGGTACTGCGGTACTACCAAACTACCAACCGGCACCAAACCGGTACGCGGAAATTTGAATGCGGTAGCGGTACTGCGGTACTTTCAGCGATCCTTTGCGGTACTGCGTTATGGCGGTTCCGGTTTGCGGTTTGCGGTAGTACCGCAGTACCGCAAAATATGCCGCAAATGCCCAGCTCTGTGTCTTAGGGCTTCCTGATTTGACACTCGAAGGTGTGTGTGCCACACACAAGTTTGCGTTCACTGTAGGCAAGCATATTTCCAAATCTTTTGCTAGCGTTTCGCAAATTTGTTTTTTATCGGGAATGTGTTGTGATTAATGCTAAAATGATAAGATATCAGTGTGCGGTGAAACGTCCTGTAAACCACTCGAAAGAGGAAAATTCAGGATTTTATACAAAACCAAGCTGGTTGCTATAAACTTAATATTCAAGAAGTGACGAATTTTTTAGCGGGTCATCTTTATTGTGGCTGTTTCATCCTCAACCTTGCTCCTTCTCACGTTCATCTGAACTGGTCCTATTAATTATCTATTCAGCAATTAAGAAGCCATCATAAATCATAAACATCTTTAGACCCATTTTCAGGGTAGCAACAGAATCATTCCATCCAGGAATAATTTTAATATGGTAATTGTAAGAGTTAATCAGAGGCCTTCCCGCTTCCCTTACTATGGATTTTATAATTATTACAATATTTACCTACGAGCTTACAGTGAGAATCACTTGAAGAGAAATTACTGTTACGTTACAGGATTCCTAAATTATTAAAAAGGTTCCGACGTGTCTTTATATTATGTTCTCTGCTACGTATTAACATTAGACCAGTTATTCTTACCTAGTAAAGTATTAATATTTCGTGTACGATATAAATTGATAAAATCAATTACGAAGGATGGCAATCATGCAAAAATATGAACATTGACACTTTGATCCTTTAAGTTTCGTACAGACTAACAAAGACCCTAGTATCCATTCGAAGCTACCCCAAAAGAAGACGAGAAGAGAGAGAGAGAGAGAGAGAGAGCAATGTAAATGTAAAGAACTAAAGCCCTACCATGTTTACACTTTTATAAACGCGTAAAGCTTCACACGGGAAGTAATAGCGGTAAAGTATAGGACAGACAAGGTTCCCCCTTCTTCGCCAGCCTCTGTTAACAGAAAAAGTGATGAAAAAGATTTATAGGACGAAAAGAAAATATGATGAAAAGAATAGCATCAGAGTTCATTCACACCATGCGTACATTTTTAACCCATTTTGAGATACCATCCAATCTATCAACATAAAGTCAAGTTATTACTCATTATAACTAACCACACTATATATATATATACGCACACATACGGGTGACCCTAGATAAAGTAGCCTCATTGAATTTTGTTGAAAGAAATAATGGAGCTACTTTACTTTGGGTCATCATATATATATATATATATATATATATATATATATATATATTAACGACCATACAGAAGGGAAACATGAGACAACCTTGCTTCCATTATTTAGTATAAAGCTAATCGAGGAAGTGACGCAGTTTGGCGAAAAGGAAATTGCATCATGAATGCTTTGGTAATTAAGCAAATTGGTTGTCCCTTCTTACGATTGCATAAATCAAAAATTCGAAGATAACGTTGCCAATTATTCCTGCTTCGGTATCCGGACTAATTAACGTTCATAATAACGGATATTATATTCACCGCTTGTTATTGATTGATTGTTTAAAACGAAAGATTGGGAGGTCGTTAATTAAATTACGTTCTTTCTATCATGTGGTTCCTTTATTATAATTATTTATGAAGTTAATGAGTAATTTACTTATTTATAGCTGTATTATATTATTTATAGCCTTATCGTGTGTGTATATATATAGTTTGTATAACCAACTAAACGATACTCAAATTTAACTAACTTTTGACATTGCAGTGACCAACCCTTCTTTTGGATAAATCTCACATGTCATAAAACAGAGTTGCCAAACATTACTATAGTAAATTTCCTATTTTTCATGTCTTCAGAGGTTTTTGGTCTTTTTTCTGTTTTCAATATATTAGGCTAATTCTACCCACACATACCCATGCCCATATACGAGCTATCAACTTCAGCGATGGAGTTGTATGGTATTTATGAATCACATTCGATAATAATCATAATAACATTATTTGGATTAACTTCTTTCGTAACGGCAAAAGTCACTTGACGGAGAGGACCCACAGCTTTACGCGCGATCCGAACCACGCGTCGCTACATCATCTGGACGCATCGGACGGTTCCCCATCCAACTACTACCCACATCTATTGTTGCTGAACTTTGCTGATCAAACTGGAAGTGATGTTGCGACGTTGCCACGCCGAAGCCGAATTAGTCTTTTGTTTAAAGCAAGTGCAAAATTTACTTTGTTTTAAATATTAAACAAAAACAATATTTTCTTTAAAACAAAGAATTTCTTTTAAATTAAACAAAACAAAACAAAAATCCTTCAACTATGAGAGAAAAAGACTGGTAAAATGGTCTGTGCAAAAAGTATCTTTGACCTCTGACACCAAAAGGTCAAACGATCGTTTCAATTCTTGCAACATTTTGCGTCATTTCATCGTTTAAATAATAATTCTGCAAACATTTTAAGATTCACTTTTTCCAAAAGTTGAGTTAAAAATTAGTAAGTTAAAAGCGTAGTTAATTTTTAGAAACTTTGAAGTTTTAATTGGGTAAAAGTAAACATTTGAGTTTCAAATGCTAAAAGCTTATTTCGAGTAATTTCTTTCATACGTGAACGGGCACTGACCTCGTCTGAATTGGGTATTAATGTGAATGGATGGGTAGATCTCGTGTGAATTGGGTATTATAAATTTGAATGGATGGGTAGATTTCGTGAGAGGGTATTATAAATTTGAATGGATGGGTAGATTTCGTGAGAGTTGGGTATTATAAATTTGAATGGATGGGTAGATCTCGTGTGAGTTGGGTATATAAATTTGAATGGATGGGTAGATCTCGTGTGAGTTGGGTATTATAATTTGAATGGATGGGTAGATCTCGTGTGAGTTGGGTATTATAAATTTGAATGGATGGGTAGATCTCGTGTGAGTTGGGTATTATAAATTTGAATGGATGGGTAGATCTCGTGTGAGTTGGGTATTATAAATTTGAATGGATGGGTAGATCTCGTGTGAGTTGGGTATTATAAATTTGAATGGATGGGTGGTAGATCTCGTGTGAGTTGGGTATTATAAATTTGAATGGATGGGTAGATCTCGTGTGAGTTGGGTATTATAAATTTGAATGGATGGGTAGATCTCGTGTGAGTTGGGTATTATAAATTTGAATGGATGGGTAGATCTCGTGTGAGTTGGGTATTATAAATTTGAATGGATGGGTAGATCTCGTGTGAGTTGGGTATTATAAATTTGAATGGATGGGTAGATCTCGTGTGAGTTGGGTATTATAAATTTGAATGGATGGGTAGATCTCGTGTGAGTTGGGTATAATAAATTTGAATGGATGGGTAGATCTCGTGTGAGTTGGGTATAATAAATTTGAATGGATGGGTAGATCTCGTGTGAGTTGGGTATAATAAATTTGAATGGATGGGTAGATCTCGTGTGAGTTGGGTATAATAAATTTGAATGGATGGGTAGATCTCGTGTGAGTTGGGTATTATAAATTTGAATGGATGGGTAGATCTCGTGTGAGTTGGGTATTATAAATTTGAATGGATGGGTAGATCTCGTGTGAGTTGGGTATTATAAATTTGAATGGATGGGTAGATCTCGTGTGAGTTGGATATTATAAATTTGAATATAATACGAAATTTTTACTTCTTTAACAAAGCAAACAAAATTTATTCTTTTATCAATAATACAAATTGTTTTCTATTTATTATTATTATTATTAATATTATTAATATTATTATTTGAGTTAAATTCACGCCACTCTTCGCAATCCGTTTTCATTATTGAAAAGTTTGAACAAAATTTTTGAGAGAGAATGCCAAGAATTTCCCCTAAAAAAAAAAAAAAAAAAAAAAAAAAAAAAAAAAAAAAATCGACCCAGATAAATATCTAAACACAAGGAGGGAAGGTTCGTTGCTTCTAGCATTATTTTTATTTTAGTTTTAGTCTCCCATTAAAAAAAAACGGAAAACGAGGAAGGGGAAGAAAACTCGGATCCATTTTTTAAAAAATGAATTGAAGTCAAAATGTTATAAATTTGGGTTGGGAGCATTGGGTTTACGAATAACTTTGTAGTGGAACAAAATCGAGTTCGTAGTGTCGACTCGAATGAAGGTTGAATAATTCGATGTTATACGGGTCTATTTAATTCGTATTAAGTTAGTTTAAATTAGGTCAGGTCAGGTCAGGTCAGGTCAGGTCAGACCCGGTTAGGTTGTAATTTTCACTTAACATCTGAAATGTACATATATATTGTAGGTTAGTACTTTCAGTGGAAATATTAAATAAACTTTTCCTATTCATTTCAATATTAAATGTATAAATTTGTATTTTGTCAAAATGCAACAATGTCGATGTGGAGAATATCGAATGTCGACCTCATGAAATTCAATTGTGTGCATTTGTATCATATTAACTTCTCTACAGTGTCACACACACACACACATATATTATATATATATGGTGTGTGTGTATATATATATTGAAAGAGGAGCGACAAGCTTGACCTTCGTGAAATGAGGAATCATCGCACGAAACATTTGAAAGTTTGAGAGGTATATGTCCACCAGCGTTCGAACCCGGGCCCTCTGACTCGGAGACGCGGGCGTTAACCATTAGGCTACGACAGGATAAAACTTAACAAGAACCTGGGAACATTTCATCACCCGAAGGAATAAACAACAGTTTCATTCATAAGCGTTTTTACGCTGCTAACCACCCCCACCTGCGCTCAAGTCAATGGGCAACATTTAATTCGGAGCTATCTGGCAAACACGAGGATGTTATTATTAGATGAAATATATAGAGCATTTTCACATGTGCAAATCCCGGTGAGGGTAAATTTCGCGTATACGAAAATGCATTTATATATATATATATATATATATATATTATATATACGTATATATAGACAGTTTCATTGATCGACTTTATTCCTCAGATATGACAACAGCCAATCGGACCAACTATAACAAATTGCCGAGGAACGTGTGTTTGCGTTGCTAGCAACGAGCTTTTTTTGGCCGAGAAACTCGTTGACTCAATTAAATCTTGAGATGTTTCCCCGATATTAATTTCAATTGTTGTGTTACCGATTGTAATGTAAGTAAACCTATACAGTGTGAACCAAAAGTCCTGGCCCCTTTTGAATATTTGTTCATTCGTGTAAGTGTTCAAATGGACCTATACTTATCGCTATCGGATCAACAAGACCAAAACATCGACACTCTAAAAACTTAACTTAACCTAACCAAGCCTAACTTAATCTAACCCACAATATACATGTTCATAGAATGTCAAGTCTGTTTATATATGTTAATTCTCTTGCATAAACTACTACGGATATTGCGTAACACCCGAGTAGAGACGTCGGCAAACTCTACTCAAATTTTAGTTTTTTTTGTGGAGTCGCCAAGTAACATTGGAAAGGAGAGTGCCAACGTCTCTAGTAGAATGTTACGCAGTGTCCGTTGTAGTTTGTACGAAAACTGATGCATATAAATGGCTTCACGGCTTGGACTTTGACCATTTATAATAAATATTCCACACGGGAATGGACTCTTAAATTCACAGTACTGTACAGTTTTTTTTTTTTTATCAAGACATTTTAAACTGTTTCACATCTCCAGTCTTAGAATTTCTTCATCAGTCTCTTTATTGCAGACTAATGGGGGCTATCCTTACTCCAAATTGCACTTGCTCAACACCATTTGCATGAAAATAAAGCTTCACAGTAAACACACTGAGCTCTAGAATACGCCATTCTGTATTGTAAATTCGATTACAGCCTTGCCTACTTAGCCTAATCCTTTGTATATTCTTACAAAATAGTATTCAATTTAAGGGTTAAAAATATTTTACTCCGTCTGATTAGTCAGCCTTTGGAAGAAATGAAGCGTTGTTCCTGATTGGACAATTCATAATCCTTAACATAATGCCCTGTGAAAGTGACAAACATTTTCAATCATGATTCTCTTACTATTCCGGATATATGAATGATGCATACTCGCAAGGAAAAAGAAAAATGATTCCAAGGTTTTTCGTGTATTCAGAAGTACACCTCGTCAGGGAATGAAGAGTGGAGGCAAGATGACAAAAAATATATACAACGGGACAGAAAAACAAAAAGATTAACACAAGATTAACAAGAGTTGATTAGAGGCAAAATATATTTTAACAGGATATTGTAAATTTTATACATTCCCGCACTGTTATTGAAATTATTTTTAAAATGAATAAATGCACATTCTAGAATATTCCTTTCGATTATATCCATGTTTTTAACGAGAGCTTTAGAACTATCCCACTTAATACTATGATTACATCTATACAATATAGTTAAACAATGCATTAGAATTATTTGCTGTTCTACACGCATATTTATGCTGGTTTACTCTAATATCTAATGTTTTGCTCGTTTGGCCTACTGTATATATACTAAGTCACATTGTGTACATCCGATCGAATACACACAACCAACCAAATTATCCAGGCTATTCTTTATTAAGCGTGATTTAACAGTATTATTATACTTAGACTACATTGATACCAATTGCTTTTAGTAAAGTCGGAAGATATTGAAAATTTACATGGTAAGGTAGGCTAAGAATATTTTTACGCTCAAATTCCTTTACAGTTACACTATTATAATACCTATTCTTGGATTTCCTAAGGCAGTTATCTAAAAATGAAATATGGTAACCAATAGGGTATAGGGTACCAATATTCATGGACCTTATTAACAAACTGAAGTTTCCTAATGACCCTAATTTCAAAGTGGTAAGTTTTGATGTATGCTCGTTATTCACAAAAGTCCCTGTTGATGACCTACTTGATTTTTTAAAAAATAACATCTCCGAATATTCTTTCCCTGTTCAACACAACACTCTTATTGAGTTAATTAAGCTTTGCGTTAAAGATTGTAAATTTCAGTTTGAAAATAAGTTTATGCTATGTCGTTTGGATCGGCGATGGGAAATCCCCTCTCACCGGTATTGGTTAACTTATATATGGAATTTTTTTAAAGCAGAATTTTGCCTACTATTATTAATTTTAACCTTGTTTGGTACAGGTATATGGATGATATTTTATGCCTTTGGCCTAATAATTTGGATGTTGACTTATTTCTTGGTAGGCTCAACGGTTTAGTCCCATCTATTAAGTTCACGGTTGAAAAAGAAAATGAGGAAGCTTATCTTTTCTGGGTCTAAAAATTCGTTGATGCTTTAATCAGTTCAAATTTGAAGTTTATCGTAAGCCTACTAATAATAACTCTTATGTGTATTTTTATTCCAACCATCATCCCGCGATAAAATTTTCTATTTTCTCTGCTATGTTTCTTACTAAGAGCATTGAGAGTTGTCAGTCCTGAATTTTTAGATTCCGAGTTATGCAAGATCATGAATATTGGTACTAAGTTATGTTACCCTATTTCATTTTTAGATAACTGCCTTAGGAAAGCCAAGAATAAGTATTATAATAGTGTAACTGTAAAGGAATTTCAGCGTAAAAATTTTCTTAGCCTACCTTACCATGTAAATTTTCAATATCTTCTGACTTCACTAAAAGCAATTGGTATCAATGTAGTCTTTAAGTATAATAATACTGTTAAATCACGCTTGTAAACAATTTCAATAGCAGTGCGGGAATGTATAAAATTGACAATATCCTGTTAAAATACCTTTTGCCTCTAATCAATTCTTGTTAATCTTGTGTTAATCTTTTTGTTTTTCTGTCCCGTTGTATATATTTTTGGTCATCTTGCCTCCACCCTTCATTCCCTGACGAGGTGTACTTTTGAATACACGAAAGGCCTTGGAATCATTTTTCTTTTTCTTTGTGGGTTTGCATCATATATATATATATATGTGTGTGTGTGTGTGTGTGTGTGTGTGTATATAGTGTTGGGGGTAACGCCGTTACTTATTTTGTAACGGTAACGCAGTTATTTTATTTATATTATAACGAAATTGGTAACGCCGTTACTTTTCATTCCATTTTCAGTCATTATTCGTTATTCGTTACTTTCTTATACATATGCTCAACTTGGAAACGTATACGAATGAAAATGGCTTCGCACTAAACGTGTGCAAACATGTTTGAACGCAACACTCGTGACACTGAGTGATTCAACATTTTTGAAAAATTTGTTTTTCTGAAATGTAACAGTGTTCCTGAAAGACATTCAGCATTAATTTTAATGTTTATTTTTTTTCTTATATGAATAATCCATTAATCCTTTAGGTATTTTGTAATTTTTTATTCACCATTTATTTTAGTATATTTCTATTCAATAATTTTTGTTTTTGTAAGTGCGAAGAGCAATTTTATTTTACATTTTTAGTTTTTAACTTAAGATGTATTGATCGCTATTAATATTATTTCAAATGTTAAAATTGTTAAATTGTATTGCTTATTATTTAAGTATAATTCTAAAATCAAGTATTGTTTCATTGCATTATATATCAGCCCTTAATTAATTAAATGTTTGCTCGATATTCAGAAATTCTTTTATAATTGCGATGTAAATATATCATATTCTTATATTGAGGAATATTATATTTCTAGTTTATTATAAAAGTAACGGTAATGGTAACTGTAATGCGTTACTTTTCCATAGAAGTAACTGTAGCAGTAATGACGTTACTTTCTATTGCAAGTAACGGTAACGTCGTTACTTTTAAAAAGTAATGCGCCCAACACTATATATATTATATATATATATATATATATATATATTATATATATATATTATATATATATATACACAGGGTGGGCCGTAAGTTTCCATACATAGGAAAAAAAAAAATTTTTTATGGACAACCATTTTTATTTATATAATATGCTCTACATGGTTGCCATTGTTTTGAAAACACATTTCAATACGTGTTCCCCACTGTTGATGAACACGCATTAGCACAGTTGACTTTATGCTTGTAATGGCGTTGGTGATACGTTCCTTTAGATGATTTATGTCTCGTATCTTTCCTGATACACCATGGCCTTCAAGTGCCCCAAAGATAGAAATCAAGGGGGTGAGATCTGGGGATCTGGGAGGCCACTCCACAGGATCACGCCGACCATCCAAGCATCCGGAAACTGCTGCTCTGCTGATCCAAATACCGACGCACGTGAAGACCATAATGAGGTGGAGCTCCATCTTGCTGGAATAAACTGGGAAGTTACCTTCCTCGTTAGCAGGGATGGAAAATCTCTTCTTGCAACATGTTAAAGATACCTTTCGGCATTAAGATTTCCACACTGACAAAAATTGTCCAATAATTCTGTCACCCCATATCCCGGCCCACACCATCACTTTACCGGCACCTTGCATCTTCGTCGGACTAGCCAGTTAGGGTTAGCATTACTCCAATACGTGTTTGCCGATTAACCTCTCCATTGACTTAAAAAATTGCTTCATCAGTAAACAAGATCTTACGTCAAACGCATATTCTTAGGGTATCTGAAACATAAAAACAAACGTTTAATTTTTCCTATGTATGGAAACTTACGGCCCACCCTGTATATATATATAATATATAATATATATATATATATATAATGCCAGCATAAACTACGTCGTGTTTAATTTGGCAAATTTGCTAAAACTCCTGCGCGTTACACTGACAGTTATTAATGGGGTTGTTGTTTAACTTACTTCGTAAGTCACATATGACGGAGTGGTCCTATAGTTTTACGTGGGATCGAACTATGGGTCGCTACATAATCTGAACACGGAAGACGGTCGCCCATCCAACTACTATCCAGACCCAATGTCGCTTAACTTCGCTGATGAACGGAAACGTGTTACGACATTAACTACGACGTAGCTCGTGTTGCGCAGTGATCCTTGAAAAGAAAGAAGCTGGTTCTCAAAGATGGTTAAGTATATCCTGGAATTCAGACGTATTTCAACGAATACCAGACCCTCTTTTTTCCACTTGGTTCCACTATTTTTGTCTTCATTCTATTTCAGTGAAGCTCCGTAGTACATGACTGTACAGTGTACAAAATATAAAAATCGGTGAAAAGGGTCAGAAGACGACGTTGGCACAGCGGTCAGGCCAGACAAATGTCGCCCATTGGGCTAACTTCTTTATTATTATCAACCAACACCATCCCGAGTCGAGCCCCCGGCCTTAGAGTCTCCACCTCGCTTATAGGTAAATGGTGTTGCTTATTGGGCCACGGGTGCTTGTACCGATATATTTAACGCTGAATGCAAGCCAGTTTGAACTAAATTATTATTATGTTACATTCAGATCGGTTTGGTTAGATTAGGCCAGATATTTAGCCTCTAGGTTAAGTTAGAGTTGATTTGATTTGGGAACATCGATGCAGGAAGTACATAATTAAAACACACACACACACTCATAATATAATATATATATAGTAAAGAACGACGCTTGTATAGGAGATATTCGCGCAAGACGAGAGAGAGAGAGAACGAAACAAATGAAAAAATGAGGTAACCACCCGGGAATCGAACCCGGGACCTTCTCTCGTCTCTCGTCTTGCGCGGAATATCTCCTATACAAGCGTCGTTCTTTACGTTATTTATACTGCGTGTTCTTTGCAGTTGTATATATATATATATATATATATATACAGGGTGTCCCATAAGTCCGGCATCATAGGAGAAATTCATAATTTTCTATTTCTACAAACCATAATTCATATTTTTCTCTTTCTACAGGCCATAATGTCTGTGAGCAAGGAAGAACGAATCCAGATAATTCTACTCATAGGAAATCGGAGTCAAAGAGAGCCCGCTGCTGAATTTAAGACTGCATCCAGACCGCGAGCCAATAACACAGAGTTGTGTTAGCAGACTTGTTGCAAAGTTTAAGGAAACAGGATCCATAGAAGATAAACCACGCAGTGGACCTTCAAGAAGGTCCACTGACGATGATACAGCGACTGCTATCCTGGCTCATTTTAACAGAAGTCCCAATAAGTCTCTTCGGCGATTGTTCGCCGAGACAGGAGTGTCGAAAAGTAGCATCCATCGCATTCTTCAGGCTCACAAATGGCATCCATATAAACTTCAGATCCTACAGAAATTAAGCGATGATGATGATCCCGACCGGCGGATGGAATTTTGTGAATGGGCTACGGAACAATATGCTCGGGATGCCAATTTCCCGTCCACCATTCTGTTCAGTGACGAGGCTGTTTTTTATGGAAATGGTGAGGTAAATCGACAGAACACCCGCTACTGGTCTCAAAACAACCCTCACTGGTATACCTCTTCAAAGGAACAAGGTGCATCTCGGGTGATGGTATGGTGTGGCATTTGGAAGGATCGCATCATAGGCCCCTCTTTTTCGATGAACATGTCACTGCAGGCACCTACCTACGTATGCTCAAGGAAGAAGCATTTCCCAGTGTCTTGAACGAAGAAGGAAATTTCCCAACATGGTTCCAGCAAGACGGCGCTCACGCACATTACAGCACCCAAGTAAAGGAATACCTGTACCAACAATTCCCTGGTCATTGGATAGGACGTCGAGGGCCTGTGGAATTGCCAGCTAGAAGCCCGGATCTCACGCCACTAGATTTTTATCTCTGGGGCCACTTGAAAGCGCTGGTATACGCAGAGAAAATTAGGAGTGTTGAACATTTGCGGCAGCGCATTATTGGGGCATGTAACACCATTACTCCTGACATCATTCACCGTGTGCTTGCTGACTGGGTATCACGTCTGAATTTGTGTATTGAAAACAATAGTAGACATATTGAGCACGTTCTGTAAATAAAAGCTTTTGTTTTACCTTTTTTTATTATTTTTCCTATGATGCCGGACTTATGGGACACCCTGTATATATAAGTACGGTTTCCGACAACGTTCAAATGAGAATTGCGATGAATAAAAATGTTTGACGGCTAATCTAAATTTTGTTTTTTCTCGAGAGCATTTCAATAAATAAACTTTTGCAAAAAGGTCTCTCGCCATTTCTCGCATGAAAAATTTGTCCACATTTATGAGTTTCCTCATCACTTCTCTCTGTATCTGAGTCAGTTGCTTTCCTTTAAAATATTGTTTATTTAGCTACCAGTATATGTATATATATGAGAGAGAGAGAGAGAGAGAGAGGAGAGAGAGAGAGAGAGAGAGAGAGAGAGAGAGAGAGATTCTTTGTCAATACTTTACACTATCATCTTCAGTGTTACGTCATAAGCATGTCCCAACACCGCTTTCAGCGAAGTTAAGCGACACTGGGCCCGGGTAGTTGTTGGATGAGGGATCGTCCTACGTGTCCAGATGATGTAGTGACGCATGGTTCGGATCTCGTGTAAAGGTGTAGGTCCCCTCTGTAGTATGACGAAGCTAAACAACTCTAAAACACAAACACACACATACACACAATATATATATATATATATAAGTTCTTTCCATGCTTAACAAAGGCACAATTATTTAAAAAACTGAAGTACATCATCGTCACGGTTATCATAGAAACCAATATTCGCGTTTTGAAAGAAACCATTTACTTGGGAGAGTACCTATTTTCGGAAACGATACTTATTATTATTATTATTATTAACATTAACATTATTAACAGGCGAAGGCTTTTTAACTTAAAAACAATAAATGTTACACAAACTCTTCAGTTACTATTCCACATAAATTTTAGAAGATATTTTAATAACTAAAACCTTTTTAAAAAGAAAAAAAGGCGAGATAAAAAATTTACATTTCAAAACGTGATTACTGACACAATACTACTTCGGAAAGTTGTTTTACCGGTACCCCGTACCGGATGTTCATTTCTTTCCAGTTCGGCTTACCGGATCGTACCGTCGTACTTTCATCACTGATATTAATCACGCTTTTCAATGATGAAGCGTTGAATATACGACGAAATATCGCTGAGAACTTTAGCGTTCTTCTTTGAAAGAGAATCAGTCAATGAACTTTAAGAGCTTCTTAGGATTTATTCTCTGTTGCTGATCTGGAATATATTATCTTTAAGAAAGATGTATTTCAGCGTGTCTAAATACGAACAGCTCCTCTTTGGTATTCATACATTTAGAACTTCTAGACAGCGGGATATAAATAAAAGTCTTTTATGTGAGCAGTCAAATGTATACATGTAGGTAATTGAATCTCTCTCTCTCTCTCTCTCTCTCTCTCTCTCTCTCTCTCTCTTCTTCTCTCTCTCTTCTCTCTCTCTCTCTCTCTCTCTCTCTCTCTCTCTCTCTCTCTCTCTCTCGCACACACACACACACACACACAGTTTCATCACTGTCACATAATTATACAGAACAACGACTTTTCGAAACGACTTTACAAGTAGTAATGTACTGGCAGTTCATATATACAACAGGCAATCAATTATGTGGGCATGCAATACATAACTCGGAGGGGGGATGCAGTTAACGTATACTCATATATATATATATATATATATATATATATATATATATATATATATATATGAACACTCAGTTGAACAGTGGAGTCCATAATTGAATTTAGAGATAAAGAAGGGCCTAACATACAATTATACAAACCCAAATTTAATCCTTAATATTTCGAATTTACACTCAAATTAATAAACTCGACCTGGCTATGCTTAATCTTCCATAAACCATTGTAAGTCACTTGGTAAGTTCTTCCCTAACAATATTACGTAACTCACAATAATATATATCATTATTATTTATTTAACTATATACATATATAGCATGTATTTATAGTAATAAAGGTTTTAATTAATAACTTGATCATGTTTGATCATTTGTGTGTATATATATACAGTATATATATAATAATAATTTTTGGTTCTCTTTTAATATTTTAGCACTGATGATGGTGATGGAAACTGTTCCGAAACGTTTGTAAATGAAACTATGGTATGTACAAACTTTTCGTGCTCTTATTTTGACAGAAGTAAATAGACATTTTCGTTTTTTTTTCAGTTTTTGATTTGATAATAAAAGTGAATAAACAATAAGAGATTTATTGAATGAATATATTTAGAATCGTGTTCCTTTCCCCTTTCCATTTTACGTAAAGGGGACACACGTTCTCGCATTCCATTGATGACCTTTGCAATTTGTCCTTGAGGACAATCGTGATGTCTATTTACTTTTGTCAACCCTCTGTCTATATGTATAAAGGAAATCAAACAACTACAGACCGGCTGGTCCCTACGAAATTGTCTGTTTAAGAACGGGAGTTAAAAGGAGGGAAGAAAATTTAAAGATAAGTGGGAATATATTGAAGCAAAGAGGGGAAAATCCGAATGCAAATTGTACAATACTTTTATGCGCTAACAAATGTTTCTAACTGAGGGTTTACGACAATTTATTTCACACACACACACACACACACACACACACAAAGAAATGTTTACTCGCTATTTTCAGACCATTCTCGCGAGTTGTATCCGCATTTGTTAAAGTGAAATATTTGTCGGCATCGACGCTATGGAAACTTTTAATCATTTTAAACACTCGGATTAAATCATCCCGAATCCGCCTTTCTTTTTGTACGAGTGAGAATAATTTAATGTTTCGAAACGGGCAGCGTATGATTTGTTTCTATCTGGAAATATAAGAAAAAACAAGGTTGACAAAAATAAATAGACACCACGATGATTATCCCCGAGAAGAAATGGCGAAGTTCATCGATGGATTGACATAACGTCAGTCAGTTTTATTTAGTGCAAAGGGGAAAGCAATATCAATCTAAATATATTTATTCAATAAAGTTGTCCTTATTTATAGTAACTTTTATTATTAAATCAAAAGCAATGGAAAAACCAAAGGTGTCTATTTACTCGCGTTAATCCTCCGTATACTATATAATTTGAGTGTCCTATACAAATGTGTATACGCTTTAGTTGTAGATAGTACAAATATGGGTATTATTGTTGTTTACTGTGTTACTCCACCAAAAAATTCAGTGTGAACAAACGTAAGTGTTGAAAATATTCCCCATTTTATCTAAGGTCACCCTGCATCGACAAACAACAGAATAACACCCATGTGCAAGTGTATCGGGTGTGACTGTAGCGCAGGCGTCGACAATACATTAACAAAGTTCCTGCAAGTGTAGGTTTACTGGCGGTAAACGGTTCTTCACTCCAAAGATAGAAATCAAAGGGTGTAAGATCTGGAGATCTTTGGGAGTAATCAACGGGACTACATCGCCTTATTCAGCTTCCAGGCAATCTGCCACCCCAAAACTTCCGCCCCCAAAGTAATATGTACATTAGGGTGGAGTGAAAAAATTTTTTTTTTTAAAATTTCAAAATGCTTGGGGTCGGGAGAGTTGCGTATTTATGTGAAACGTACTGTGTGAAATTTTTGTAATCGTACGGCTATAATTAAATTGTGCACACTGAACTCAAAGTTTTTAAAAATTGGCAAAATTACTAAAATTTCGCCATTTTTTAAAATTAAATTACAAAAATTTCACACACAACGTTTCGCATAAATACGCAACTTTCCCGACCCCAAGCATTTTGAAATTCCAAAAAAAATATTTTTCACTCCACCCTAATGTACGTACTTAAATCGTTGGTAACACCTACACATACAGGGTGTCCCATAAGTTCAGTTTCATGAGAAAATTTATTTGAAATTAAATTTACAAAAGTAATACTTTGGAACTAAAACAAATTTTGGATCAATGAAAGAAAGCCACCCCCAGCCTTCTTTAGTTTTATAAGGCTAACTAACGAAACTATCACGACCTGACCTAACCTAACCAATCGTTAGGTCAACTGTACGCCCTTGACGATTGGTTAGGTTAGGTCGTTATATTTTCGTCAGTTAGCCTTATAAAGCTAACTAAAGAAGGCTAGGGTGGCTTTCTTTCATTGATCCCAAATTTTTTTGTTGCAGGTAGAATAACCCGCAATGGCTAATATGGTGGAAGTAGGTTACACTCGTGAGGAAAAGGCCTCCGCCTTTGCGTGTTGTTCTACCCGCAACAAAAAATAAAGGCCCCAAAACAAGACATCAATTTGAACATTTTGTTTTAGTTCTAATCTATTATTTTTGAAATTTAATTTCAAATAAATTCCCTATGAGACTGGACTTATGGGATACCCTGTATATACAGACAGTGCTAATTTTTATTTCCGTAGAAAGTCAACAGATGGCGCTTTGCAATGACTTGATAATAGGCTGCAACTATCTCCTATCAGTCAATTTGGTAATCAAAATGTCAGGATGTTTCTGAGTGGTAGATTCCCTCCTCCAGGCAATGGAGAGGGCGCCGTGGACACGTTCGTTACTCTCCAATATCTCGAGATTTTACATCCCTTGATTTTATCATTGGAGTGAAGAGTACTGTTTACGCCAATAACCTGACTTTCTTGGAGGAACTTCGTTGATGCATGTTTAACGCCTGCGCTACAGTTACACCTGATACATGTGCACATGGGTGCCGTTCTGTTGTTTCTCGATGTCAGGCGAGCTTGGATAAAATGAAGGACATTTTGAACACTTGTGTCAGTTTATATTGTAAGTTATTCTTTTTCTTGTGACACAATAAACATCAATGATACCCACACTATATTTTTATGGACTACGTCTACGTCATTATCGTAACACCGCTTCCCGTCCATCAGCGAAGTTAAACGACATTGGATCTGGATAGTAGTTGAATAGAGGATGGTCCTCCGCGTCCAGATGATGTAGCGACCCGTGGCACGGGTCTCCTCCGTCATAAGACCTTTACCATTACGGAGGAGGTTAAATAGCCCCTAAAAGAAACTTAACGTACATACACACTATTTGTACTGTCTGCAAGTAAAGTGTGTACGAGTATACGTTTTTGTATATATCATATATATTAATGGTGGACCGGATATCCGCATCCGCATCATTTTTAACATCCGTATCATTTTTAACATCCGCATCCGCACTTCTGGCTGCGGATGTTATGCGGATATTTCCTCTAATAAATTATGCAATTTACAATTAAATTAGCTTATAAAGTAGCTTATAAGGCCCAGTCACGCACATTTCATGTAAAGTATTAATAATTATTAATGAACAAACAAATATATAAACCTCAAAATATAAATACCTGTTAACACAGAAAATTGAATGAAACTTGTTTCATTGAATTTTCTGTGGCTGAAACTCTTGAGAAAGTTATTATTTTTATCATAATGAAAACATTAATATAAATTTTAATTCTTATGCATTGCCTGCCATAATAGTAATATCACGAAATTTGAAAAATTTTCATATATTCATAATTCTATATTATATTGATAGATTAACTAAATATCCGCATCCGCAGATGTTGAAAAACTGACATCCGGTCCACCACTAATATATATCATTTTGAGAGGAGGGTCGACAAGCTTGACCTTCGTGGAATGAGGAATCATCGCACGGAACATTTGAAAGGTTGAAAGGATGTAACGTGTAGATAGCTAGTTAGATTAGCAATAAACGCTTCACCTTTAGTTTTATCCTTCGAGCGAATGAACTAAAATTCAAAAAATAGAAAAAAAATTTGTGTGTCCATTACAGAAGCGAGGGGAGACCATTTCTACTCTGGTGTCCCTCAAGGCGCAAGCTTGTCACGCTTCCAATGCAGTAAAGCAATTAGAATTTGAGTAATTGTAATGAATTAAACTGTACAATAAATTAGAAGAGTCAACATGCTGTGTATAAAGCATCACTACACGAATTCTCAATCAGTCAATATATATATATATTAGTGATGTAGGTCACATCCGCATCCGCATAACATCCGCACATTTTCTCGCATCCGCATCTGCATCCGCACTTTGGACTGCGGATGTCGTGCGGATGTGGACCATTGAGATAAAACGTCATTAATAAGCGGAAATTATCAAATTCTACTATAATAATAGAACTAGTTCATTGTGTGCAAAAGTGATGCAAGCGACAAGACGAGAGGCTGTTCTTGTATGAAGTTACTCTTGCAACCTACTTAGATCTACGTTACAAAGCTAAGTTATTTTCACCTAGTACATTAGAACGAGTTAAATCATCACTTGGCAAAGCAGTTGAAGAGCTTCAATCTCTTGAATCTGTCGCTTCGCCACCCACTAAAAGAATAAAAGTTTGTGACAGAACCAACACCTTCAACAAGCAAATCTATCACAGAATCTCTCTCTCAGTTTCTTGAGTCAAGCAGCGATGACGAGATCTACGCGATGTCAAAAGATGTAGTAAAAATGATCGAGAGCTATCACCAAGAAAAACGCCTGGCTGCATGTAACAATCCTATTAGTTGGTGGAAAAATACGCAGAATATCTATCCATACTTGAGTAAACTTGCAAGGAAACATTTAGCACGTCCTCCAACAAGCGTACCAAGCGAGAGATTATTTAGCAGTGCTGGATTAATATATGATGAAAAGAGAAACAGACTGGCAGCAGAAAAGGCAAAAAAATTAATGTTCCTTAAGCATAACCTTCCTATAATTAAGTTTGAATATTAAACGATGAACATCTTAGTTTACTTTATTTTAATTACTCATTTATAAATATGCCTAATAAAACTTTAAACTTAATATAAATAGTTATCAAGCTAATTAAAGATCTCTTTCTATAAGGGTGGAGGTTGGGAAAGAGGTCGGTGGGGGTGCATTTGAGTTGGGTTTACGTCCCGCATCCTGGTAACACAATTATGGTTTCTAATTGTGGCTGAAACTCAACAAAATATAACGAATTTATTTGCAGACGAATTCACTAATTGATTTCTATATTAGTTAGATGCTTGCTATTATTTTATATGTTCAGGGAAAAGTACAGCAATTATTGTACAATTAATCAATTATACTACATTATAGCTACAGCTCTCTCTATATAATAACTTATTATATACGGTACGTTAAACACAACAAATCTCGAATATATCCTAAAAAATAACGAAAATGTAGACATCCGCATCCGTATCCGCGGATGTTGAAATCAAACATCCTCATCCGCATCCGCATCCGCGGATGTGAAAAAAATGACATCCGCTACATCACTAATATATATATATATATATATATATATGGAATATCATGCATGAATTCGCACGATTTTGAAACAATCACCCCCACAATTAGAACCCACCACCTCTTGAATAGAAGGTGAAGGCGGTAGCCGCTACGTTACGACGTAGTGTAGTAGCTAGCGCCTTCATCCTCTGTTCAAGAGTTGTAGGTTCGAGCCATCGTGACGGCGATTTTTTTTTCCTGTATATAGGGGCCTATATATATATATATGTGATGAAAATAACCACGAAGGAAAAAGGAAACAGAATGGTGCTCAAGCGCTTTCGTCTAATGACATCCTCAGAAATGTTTTTGAGGATGTCATTAGATGAGTGGTTCTTAAACTTTTTGACCCCGTTACCCCTTTTCCTGATCTCAACTAATCTCATTACCCCACACAAACTAGCAATGCCGAAGTTGTAAAGAAAGTGGAAAAATTAATTACTGAAAATAACTGAAATTACCTTTAATGTGATGGGTGCAACTGTTTTTTAGCTACAAGTTGTATTTTTATCATATTAAGAATTGCTCCATTACCCCCGGAAATACCCAAATTACCCCCCTTGGGGGTAATTACCCCCAGTTTCAGAACCTCTGCATTAGATGAAAGCGCTTGAGCACCATTCTGCGTTTCCTTTTTCATTCGTGGTTATTTTCATCATAAATATTATTCACGTGTTACTTTCGTGAAATAATTTTCATATATATATATATATATATATATATATATATATATATATATATATATATATATGTGTGTGTGTGTGTGTGTGTGTGTGTGTGTTGAAAAAAAGACAGTTTAACTGTGTTTTTTGGAAAAATGCTTCTTTTTTTTTCATTATCCAGCAGAAAATCTGTTTGAATAGTTAATAAATGCATAGTTTCAAATAATTTTCTATAAATTACTTTTTGTGTTGTAAAAAACATAAAACGTATGTTCAAAATATATAAAACAAACTGTTTTAATTAAACTTAGACAAACATGCAACGTGTTACACATGGGAAAAAAAACAAAAACCCTCCCGAACTATTTCCCACGTGAAAAATAAACTGTTTTTACGTGTAGGCTTATTTTTTACTGAACACCGGGACCACCCTGAGCACTCCCAGCGGCCACAAGTTGAGAAACTGCCCTTAAGGATATCTAATACAGTATTTTCAACTTTTTTTTAAAATTATTTTAATGGTTAGTAGCAATTGGGGGCAGGAAAATATGCCATATTCAAAATCCCAAGCACACCATGATAGGCTATATTAACGCACTTATTGATATGCCGTGAAAAAATATCTGTAGGGAAATTGGGTCTTTCCTGTTTCATTAACTGTTTCCGATTTTTATGAAAACAACGTGATATGTACAGTTTTTCACGCTGATTTCAAAATTATAAACCATTTCATCGAGAAATACTAGTAGTATTCTATACTACTAGTAGTACTAGTAGTATTCTATACTACTAGTAGTACTAGTAGTATTCTATACTACAAAAAGTACTAGAACGGTGTAATCACTGCAAGCATAGGCTAGGCTATTTTTTAAACGGTGGCGTTGCGCATCTATTTTGTTCTTCCGCTGCAAGCATAGACTATCACTGCAAGCATAGGCTAGGCTTTTTTTTAAACGGTGGCGTTGCGCATCTATTTTGTTCTTCCGCTGCAAGCATAGACTATAGTTCAACATCTTTTTACTTTCCAATGACTGACAAATTTAATTTTATAGAATTATATAGGAAGACTGAGACAGAAGAAAATGCGGATCAATTCCAGAATAGGCACCTGAAATCATTTTTAGGTGCTTAATCTGGGATTGAGGCAAAACACAGGTGCTTAATCTGGGATTGAGGCAAAACACAGGTGCTTAATCTGGGATTGAGGAGAAAAAAATATAAACAGTTTTTAGAGATATAATTTCATCGTTTTTATCAATATTTGAAAAAATCAACTCTAACCTAACCTAATCTTTTGCTATATCTTCTGCTTTTTTGGTTAGTTTTGCTATTCTTACCAGTTTGCTTCAGATGGATTCAGAAACATTCGGGTTCATATTGCAGGAATTTATAATATCTAAAATTTTTCTTTATTCATTAAACCACTTTAAACCTTTTATAACTTTGCCTTTATTACATTTGTAATAAACTTTGTATAAACAATAAATTTTGTAATCATCAGGTTTTTTTTATTTAATTCCTTGCAAGGTGCCTATTCTGGGATTGAGGTTGAACGCAGGTGCTTCATCTGGGATTGAGGTACATCAGGTGCCTATTCTGGGATTGACCCGAAAATGCAGTAAATTTTTTACAATATAACTTAATACCGAAAAAAAACCAGTGACCTGACCTAACCTATGTATTTCTCGATGAAATGGTTTATAATTTTGAAATCAGCGTGAAAAACTGTACATATCACGTTGTTTTCATAAAAATCGGAAACACTTAATGAAACAGGAAAGATCTGGGAAATTAATTGTACATTGTGCTACTGTACGTACACACAATCTGTAACAGTAATTACTGTACGTAGCTTTATACAATAAGCAAAGAACCACTTTGTTTTAGTTGTATGAAATAATTAAAGTACAGGGTGTCCGAGAAACAATGCTTCCAAAGTAATTAATCACACTTTTCTTATCAATATCTATACAATATATATGGTTGTTTACCTTTCAAAACTGTTCATATTTAAAGCACTTCCACATAGTGACCATCATTCGTCGCTACAGTGTATATTCGACGTTCAAATTTCATTAGAGCATTAATAGATGCTCTTGTGGAATGGATCCAATAACCAATGACCTCCGTCAAAGAAACGGAGGTCACTGGATCCATTCCAGAAGAGCATCTTGCTAATGGTCTACAATATGCATTGTAACGACAAATGATGGTCATCTTGTGTAGGTATTCTAAACTTGGACAGTTTGGAAATGTAAATAACCAAATATATATATATATATATATATATATATATATATTATATATATATAGATTGCTAAGAAAAATTACCAATTATTTTTGTACCATTATTTTTTGGTATCTCTTCAGCGATGAAAGTTAATATGATTTTAAAATATGTTAAAAGTAGTTTTTTTTTTTTTTTTTACATGATCACTTTAATGTTCATATTTTAAAATTACTTTCGAGTGATATTTTTTAAAGAAAAAAAAAAAAGGCTCGGTTTTTTTTTTTGCCAAAAAAGTAAAAAAGTAACCCCTCAAAAAACGTCGCATCACTATATATATATATATATATATATATATATATATATATATATATATATATATATATATGTGTGTGTGTGTGTGTGTGCGTGTGAAAAAAACACTACTCTAACATTCTTAACAGTGTGAGTAGGGATAATCTTAAGATAGATTGCAGCGAAACGATTGTGGGAGGGACAAGGGAAAATACTTTGATATCAGTTCCTGAAGTAAAGGGGTTAATTAAAGAGTTAAAGACTGGTTCTGCGTTAGGGGTAGATGACCTATCGAATGAGCACTTGAAATATGCCATTGACCTGGTATGTCTGCGTATATCATTGCTTTTATCAACCATGCTGCTCATAGCTATATCCCTGCAGAGTTCATGATAGTATATATCTTTCCCCTGGTCAAAAATAAGTATGGAGACATTCTGTTCAGCAGTAATTACAGGCCTATTGCTGTCGCTTCCTGCTTCTCGAAACTACTAGAAAAATTCTTGTTACTCCGATTAGATGATTAACTATGAACATCATCTAATCAGTTTAGTTTTAAAAGGTCCCACTCAACTGACCTGTGTATCTATGTACTTAAAGAAACAATATCTAAATACACTGACAGTAATTCAACTATTTATAACTGTTTCCTAGATATAAGTAAGGCATATGATAGAGTGAACCACAATATTTTATTTGCAAAACTAGAGGACAGGAAGGTTCTCATGTACATATTAAATTTATTGAAATTTTGGTATTCCCACCAATCTTTTACCGTTAGGTGGGGCAATGTACTATTCGAATGTTTTGGCTCCTCTTGCGGGGTGAGACAAGGCTCCTTGTTCTCTCCTATGCTGTTTAATGTGCATATTGACGGATTAATTGCTTCATTTAATGAGGCAATTGTGGGATATTGTATAGATAACACAAAGATAAATCACTTAGTTTATGCCGATGATATGGTCTTAATAAGTCCCTCTGTTAAAGGTCTGGATCGGCTACTAAAAGTCTGCGAAGTGTATTCGCAGAAACATGATATTCTTTTTTAATGTTACAAAAACTAAGGTTATGCAATTTCATCCTAAAAGCTGTAATCAGCCAGCTGATATTAGGTTTAAAAAGAAAGGTGAAGTAATTGAGGAAGTACAAGAGTTCAAGTATTTGGGTCAAACTATCACCAGCTCCTTGAGTGATGACTCAGATATAAAAACTTAGAAAACACACTCGAAGCCTTTGTGCTAAAGCGAATATGACTATAACGAACTTTCGGTTCTGTACAAGTAAAGCTAAAGACACTCTTTCGTACTTTCTACAGTAATATATACGGACAGCAACTCTGGGTGAATTATAAAAAAGGTTCTGGCAGAACCCTAAATTTGCTGTACAACGGGTCTTTTAGACTCTTACATAAATTACCCCAGAGATGCTCAGCTTCGTAAATGTTCCGAGCTTTTCGGAGGTAACAAGACGTGCTCAATACAGTCTAATGCAAAGAATTAAAAAATCAACCAACCCGATTATCCAAGCTATCCATGAGTCCTGCCGTTTATCTTCTAAGCCAGGGGTCCCCAACCTTTTTGTGCCGAAGAGCACATTCAAGACTACCGGTAGTGCGGCGGGCACCATTTACTTTTTCAAGGCAAATTTATACTTGGACTCAATAGTGAACATAATACACAAAAAAAACATTTAATTCCCATATAAAATAATGAACATAATACACAAAAAAAAACAAGGATGGGCTAACTAAGAATCTTAGAAAAATGATCAAAACGATAACTTAATTTATTTATAAAGAAATAATTATTTTCAAATAAATGAGCATCTGTTTCTGTAATTAACTACTAAAATTTAATAAAATGTTAAGTATGTTACATATTTTAAATATTTAGTAACTAAATATTTAAAATATTTAAAATACTTAACATTTTATTAAAAATTTAAATAAAAACTTACCAATCGTAGTCAGTCAGCGGCGGGCACCGTGGTGCTCGCGGGCATAGGGTTGGGGACCCCTGTAATCTAAGCTATGGAATTCTTGGTACGTAAACGTCTGTTTGTAGCTCCACTTAACTTTGGCATTACTGTATTATTTCTAATGAACTGTACAATTATATTTCTATCCTTAGTATGTGAACTGTCATTGTATTAATAATATTTGTCATATGGACTATAGTCTGCCAATAAACCTTTTCATTTTCATTTCATATATATATAAAAGTGCTAAAGCCTTTTTTGTTTAATGGCATCCTCAGGAACATTGAAATTAATAACAAGTTCGAGTCAATGTATAGAGTTCACATAGAATATCAAAAATGATGACTGCTTCAGAGAATATTAGAGGAGGAGCATACAATTCAAGCGGAAAAACTATTAGAGCTTAATCTCCTTGACCGTCTTACCTAAATCTATTTCGTTTTAATTTTTCCTTCAGGTTATTTTCATAAATATTATTTACGTGTTACTTTCGTGAGGTAATTTTCACACACACACACACACACATCGGGTCGGCAAAAAAAAAAGAAGGGAGACCTCGAACTTTGGCTGTAAAATCCAAAGTTGTGGTCAGAGTTCAATATTTTTTTCACACCACACAACTAAGTAAATTTCCTATATGGTGAGCGGATTTCAAAGAAAACTAATGAAAAAATTACGGATTTATTGAACATTTCTTTGTCACTGGAAATTCTCTATTTACATTACTACGGCATTGTATGTGCAGATAAAAAGTTACAAAGTACTCACATATGGTGCTATTTTGAAGTTAAAAAAACCTGCTCGATATGTTTACTACGAACTTCTACAACCCTTTTCAGGTTTGGCTTTATTGTTCTTGTGGTAACTCATCCCATTTTTCCAGAAGAAGCTGTAAATGAGCGACATTTCTTACTTTGACCCGATAAATTCTCTGTGACAAATTTTCCCAAAGGCCGTAATCAACATGATTTAAATCAGGACTGTTTGGTTGCTAAATTTTATACCATTACCTGGTATTCTTTTAATACCTCCTGTTTTAGAGATTTTCTTGAGAAGCTTGTCCAAACCTCCCGCAGTTGGCTTACGTTACTTAAAATCGCTTTAATTATCAACTTGAACCTATGATTAGCAATATTTTTCTGGAATATTCGCCATAAATTCAATTTCTCAGCTAAAATGCTAAAAGATGGCATACAAACCATACAATTACCTAGTACTAACATGCTAAAATTTCATGGTTCTATGTACTGTATTTGCCGAGATATGAAGCATTTAAAAGGTTTCCCCTTTTTTTTTGGCTGACCCGATATATATATATATATATATATATATATATATATATATATATATATAAGCAGCTGGTTATCACTCTGGAATCGAGAATTTCGAAGTAAATGGGAGTTGATTTCTTTTTTCATTCATTCCAAATGGAAACAAGTGAATTTATTGTGATCAGAAGTGGACTTGGAAAAATACGTCTTGGATCAGAATCAAAATTGGATTCCATGTACGTGTGTTTATATATATATATATAATTTTTTTTTTTTTTAAAGGATTCTGAATGGAGTTCCATTTATATGAAAATTAAAGAGTAAATTTACGAAGGAGGCCGTAAACTAGTGGTTACCATTATCACTCATCTTTACGCAGAAAAATTCAAATACTTGTCACCTCTGATTACGGTTATTTTCTTCGCACAATTGGGTGACGTCATAGCCAATGTCGTAACACCACCTTCCGCTGATGAGCCAGATTAAGCGACATTAGGTCGGATAGTAGTTGCGTGGGAGACCGTTCGCTGCGTTCAGCCTATTTAGCGACCCGTGGTTCGGATTCCACGTAAAGCTCGAGGTCCCCTCCGTCATATGACTTTAGAGGGTGCGAAGGAGGTTAAACAACCCAATCATTAGTCATTACTTACTTCCCACAAAGTGAGATTTCAGTCACTTCGCGGGCACGTACTTGGCGTGTAGAATGCGGATTCAAATACTTGAGTCACTTTTTGGCAAAAGGCAAAACTCGGTAGAAAATGCACTTGAATCACACTCACTTCCGAGCGCCCAATTAATAATTAGTTGAACAAAGAAATTATATAACAACCATTTCGAATAGTTAATTCAATTAACCATAAAAGTTTGTATGGTTGTCGTCTGACAGAGCTGGGCATTTGCGGCATATTTTGCGGTACTGCGGTACTTGCGGTACCACCGCACTACCACCCCGGGCCCCCATAACGCAGTACCGCAAAGGATCGCTGAAAGTACCGCAGTACCGCTACCGCATTCAAATTTCCGCGTACCGGTTTGGTACCGGTTTGGTAGTGCAGCAGTACCGCAGTACCGCAATATGCCGCAAGTGCCCAGCTCTGGAACTTGTCGAGTAGTTACCAACTATGTTGCCCTTTTTTTTTTGCGTACTAAAGCATTTAATGGATTAGGGCCAATGGGTTATTCCATAGAAACATTTTCCTGAACTCATTAATACGAAACATATTATGTACACGATGTTTTTTGTATTAGCACAACCTATGAAACATGTAAACCCCAAAAACATTTTCGGACGACAGTTTATAGAAATTTAGTTGAATTTTTCTCGTATGACTCTCGAACAAATAATGGATTATGGTCGTGCTGTCGAGGGTGGGACTAGTAAATAATATTTAAAGTTGTCCATAGATAAGATCGAAAGTTGTCTCTAGACATCCGTTGTTGTCTGTAGATAATGTATAATGTTGTCTACGGATAATATCTAATGCAGTCTGGTTCGTTTAATGTCGGTACGCTTCAATTTTTTTTTCACTAAATATATATCGCGTATTTCGCTAAAGGTTGGAATGTCTGAGCTTCTTAGTTACTTCAAATGTTTATACCTTAGGCAGTTATCTATAAATATTATTGTATAACATTAAAATATATTAAGTCGCAAATTGCCTGCAATTTTTTTTTTTTTTTTTTAAGATCTGAAGTGAATTTTTATCTTAAAGTAAATGTCACTAAATAAGTGTTCGTTATTTTTTATGGAATTTATATATCCATTTTAAACCCGAAATGGATATTTCATAGGTTATTTTAATATCCGAGTGTATCTTTTAATGTAATCTACAGTTTTGATTGCATAATCATGCGCGAAAATTTAATTAATATATGACAAGGAGTGATCAAAATTCATATATTATACATTAAAGTATTTAGAACCAAAAAATAATACACTCGTGATGGGAATTTATATTTATTTCGTACATATGCATTCCTAAAAAAAAAATAGGAGCGTCGGCATTTTCGATAAAAATCTGGTGTTACTTGATAGTTTTTAACTAAAGTCAAAAGTCTACTCTCATTCTAGCGTCTTGTTTTTAATATATGAAGCAAATTAGAATGATTAATTATTATTATTATTATTATTATTATACAATATAAAGCTATTTATATTGTTATAATTAACTTTTTAAAAATAGTGTTTATTTTAATGAAGTCTGTTAATGTGGATCCAAAGTCATCGTCAGGCAATGTTTGCAGGGATCTTTTACACAGTAAGCTCATCATCGTTAAATTTCCCATGACCCGAGTTCCAACCACGCATAACTCAGTGTTTTAACTTAGAATAATGTACAGTATTATTTTCTTATTTTCATTTTTATATGAAATCAGATTAACACGGTAAACTTACGTTCACATCCAAACTGATCGGTAACATTGTACATTTCCTCAAAAATTTTCACCGGATGCCAAATTTGGCATTTTTCTAGTTCCAGATGCCTTCCTGAATGCCGTTTGCCACTCCTCCTATGATTCGCACTTTAAAAAAATTCACGATGAAAATGCGTTCCTGCGGAGAGAATTGACTGTATGACCCGTCTACCATGCTATTGAGGTTACGTATAAACTAAAAAATAATGTTCCACTTTGTTTTCTGGTTTAAACACTTAGCCATGTACAGTTGCGAGCTCAGTTTGCAGGAAATTGCACCAAGATACGTTATTATGTAGAACGTTACAGCGTGTTTAATGAGTTGCGTTAATATACAAAACCTGTGTATTCAGCCTATCTGCAATTGGTACAATTCAGCCCTAAGGTTTGCACAAAATCACAGAGGCACTGTAAAATCATGAGAGGATATGGCCATTCCAGGGTAAAAAAAAATAAAATAAAAAAAACTGTTTGGAGCAGACCATTTTGAAAACTTTCGCTCGGAGATATGGGATGTAATTAATGTACGGTTGTGTCCCAAACTTTGGTTGTGCTCTTAGAAAAGCGGCGGGAATTTTTTCTTTTATCTTATTTCTGGTTTATGGGTGAACCATGTTAGTGAAAATATTTCATTATATAATATATATATAATATATATATATATATATATATATATATATATATATATATATATATATAAACTTTCTAGACATCACGTGACTTCCCCGACAAAGACGATGATAAAATAATCAGTCGAGCGTGCCAGAAACTGGCACAGCGCTCAGGCCAGACTAATGCGACCCATTGCGCCAATTCCTGATTTATTATTTACTATCAACACCGAAAGTCGAACCCCCAACCTTAGTGCCTTAATTTCGCTTACAGGGGAAACGGCATTAGGCAATGACCCACAGGCGCCATCTGGCGTCCAACAGAGAGAGCCATTCGACTCCTTGAAAATGTTACAGAACTTTCTCCGCCTAGAATCAATCAATTATTCAATAGAATTAATTAATTTTATCGAAATGTGTTTTAAAAACGATAAATAAATATTTTTTCAGCTTCTTTTTTTACAATCATAATAGGATTAATATGGAAAGAGTTGAAAAATTGAAATTAACATATAGTTCTATTATTTCTTTAAAAAAATTGAAATGAAATGGACTGATGAATATTCCAGCCCAAAGATAATATATATATATATATATATATATATATATATATATATATATAATACACACGAGTTCTTTTATTTTGTACTTTGCATGACATAATAATCAATAATGATATAACTATTTTCTTTAAACAACGACGGTTGTCACCTTAACGACCATATAGATTTTTAATAAATATTGAGACCAGCTCATAAGCTTCTGTGATGGAAAATAAAATGGTTTTCATTCTATTTTGTGTCGGTTATTTCTTCGGGATTTTCATTTTATACGGTGTTCAAAATTATTTTAAGCTTATGTATCATATATACATTATACTGAATACATTATTTGTATTTCTAGTACATTTTTAGCAATGTTATTCAATCGCTTCAAATAGATTTATTAATTCGGTTTTTAATTACGTCAAAATTTGGTAATGAAATATTTGTTTATATTTCCGTAGATTTGTTTAAACCCCTGCGATACAGTTTACAGTTTACACTAAAAACAGGATATGTATTTGTTAATTGTAATATGATAGATTAATAATAGTAACACTAATATTGAATAGTGGTTGGAAAATAATAAATTTATTAAGAAAAGTACATTTTAGGGTGGAGAAACTTGGTTTTAATTAGAAAATATATGCCAATATTTGGCTAAAAATGCGAAAATATAATACAATAGCAGAAAATAAAGTAACTTGTATAACCTAATCTAACCTAACGTGATAAGCTATCCTTCTCTTAACTTATACAGTTTATTGGGAGAAAATGAATTTGAGAAAATGGTATGATAATATATGGCTAACCTAACTGAAACCTAACCTAAACTATAGCTTAATCTACTTCTCCACCCTAAAATGTACTTTTCTTAATAAATTTATTATTTTCCAACCCTAAAAGCTGTGTTTGTAGGTTTTTTCACAACCCAAAAATAGCTATTATAAAGTTAACTTACCTTACAAATATAATTCAGAAAATAGTTAACACTTGACAAATTTTGTTATTGAGCGATTTTAGCACTTATGAACAGCCATGCTGGTATAAAAGGTTTCCAAAATTAAATAATCTTAAAAAAATACACCCTGTATATGTCTCGAGTCTCACATCCGTCAGAGCGACACTTAACGAACTCTTTACTCACCGAGAATCAAATACATTCTAAAGAAATAGCAGAGTACAGACTGGCGTAACGTACGATATTTTCTCCCTCTTCCGTGGCGTCCTGGAATCATTTCGATGCCAAACGCACGATTTGTTGACATCCCTTTCGCCAGAGCTGAGGAGATAAATTAGCCTCTGAAGTCTGAAGGGTAAAACTCGCCGAAACCTATTATTCAAATGTTTACACTTTTTTTTTAGTTAAAATTATAATGTTATTTTATTTGTTAAATTAATATACGAGTTATATAAAGTCTTTCATCTCATTTTAACTCTCTTTTTAACTTCTTCCGCTTTCAATGGCTTATTTATTTAAGTAATTTAACCCTTTTACGCCTTTGTATAATTTTTCTGTTCTCGAAGTCTGCTGCTGCTTTGTCTAAGTCTAAGTATATATATATATATATATATATATATATATATATATATATATATATATATATATATATATACTGTCGTACTTTTTCTTTAAAATTCATTAAGGAAATGTTGGCACGCACGCATTTAATTACATATGAAGAAACTAATGTCTTATTTTCATTTTTCGACCAAAACGAAAATTGAATAATCGATTTTAGTTACTAGTTATGCCGATAGTTTAGTAGTTAGGGCAAATTCAAATAGTCGATTCAACTAATCTGCGATCCACAAGTATACTTGAACTAGTTAAAAATAATATATTAAGAGCTAGTGGGAACCTAATTGTTCCTAGTTCCAATTTTTTTGTATTTTTACTTTTCATCTTATATAAGTACAGTTATTGTACTTAAAATGAATTAATTTGTGTAAGGTTCTTTATTCGTAACTTTGAGTCTTAAGGCGCAATAATTTTTATAAACTTTATAATTTATATAATTTGTGTAAATTCTGTATAATTCCAAAGATTTTTATAAATTTAAATTTTAGTTCCATCGCCAAAGGACAGCGACATCTGAATGAGAAATGTGAACATCTGTCGAAAACTTTTTAATGAACTTCAGAAATGTCCAGTTCACGGTGCAAAAATGATCTAGTTTTAGTCATTACGGAATTTGAAGACAAGTTGAAAGAATATCCAAAATTCAAAAAAACATCGTGATAGAAAATCCAAAGACCTCGGGCAATTTTTTCATGATCACTCTATATATCGCCCCCTTCCCTTTGCGAACCCCTACAAAGGTCATTATAGTTCAGTCTACCCTGAAAATCCCATTGTAGCACAACCTGCCAACGAACCGTGAGAAATTGAGTCAAACTCAAGTTTTCCATCAATCAATATCGGGAGACGTTCTCCGTGCTCTATGACCTCTCCATTTCTTCATTCAGAAGAGAATTTTAGTTAGTTATTTTGGTCCTTTAAACGGTTAACGTCGAGTTACGTTCAATTTTAGCGTTAATTACTTTATTCTTCGTTAAATGTTTTCTTAAAAGTTATACCCACTTTCGGAAAAAAGTTCGCAAAAAAAATCAAAAAACAAAATATTACTAATCAATAACGATTTGGTTTGGCTTTTGAAATCCCATTACTATCACCAGAAAGAATAAACTATCCAAAGAAAGACACAATGTTACCAATTGTTAATTTTTTTATAATTCCATTACTATCACCAGAAAAAATAAAATATCCAAAGAAAGACACAATATTACCAATTGTTAATTTTTTTATACATTTTAGAATTTTTTTTTTAGGCGAACTTTTTTTTTTTTATCCGAAACAGTGTACGACTTTTAAATATAAATTTAACGCAGAATAACATAACGTAACGTTAAAATATAACTTGACGGTGACTAATGCAGTAGCTGTTAATAATGAAAAAGAAAAAAAAAAAGAATTAAGAGAGAGAGAATGTGGTTGTCGGAACACCTCAAAAACTATACATTCTCTTAGTCCGAACAAGTTTACTTTAGGTTCACAAAAGTTTTAATGATAAAAATGACAAATTTTAACTTCGCGCCACTCATTAAATTCAAAAAATTTTTGCGACTAAGTTTGAACACTTGAATGAAGTTTCATTTGAGTAAATTAAATAATAAAACAGTGATTCAAAACTTTTGGGATTAGACTTTCTTCAAACTCCTTCCATTTACTTCTATTTAATTATAGCTTCGTTTGAGTTTTATTTTCAGTTTGGAATTAATTCTATTTCATTCCAGACGAATAGGGAGTAACTCCCGGAAAAAATTATTTTCTTTGCAAACGAATGAAAGTTATTTTCAAAGTTTTTTTCACTCTGTTTGATTTCCATTTCTGTTTTCGTCCAAGACTGGGAAATTGTCGAGTGAGAATCTCAAAAGGAAGCGATTCTCAAATCGATCCATTCCCAATGTCGGAATTCACATTTTTAAATTAGATTTTTTCATGGTAAACGCCCTTCGGACACGTTGTTTTCTCCCAGTTCTCCTTTTACCATTTCTTATTTCTCGGGGAAACACTTTTCCCAAATCTGGAATTGTCACTTTGACCATTCCCATTTTCGGACCGCGGATGAGAATGGGAATGACATTGAGTGAAGAGTAATCTCCCATGCCAGTAGTCGAAAAAGCGAAATCTTACTTACTGGCACTACTATAAGTTGGCACTGAATGTCAAACCTCATAGTTCACAAATTTATAGTAATTAAACATTATGGGAAAAAATTAACTTTTTTGCATAAAAAAAGATGAGATTTTGTACAAATTTTTCATTACCATCATTGCATTATATCGAATTAAAAATTAATTCTCCAAAATATTATTTTTTGTATTTTATAATCCAAAATAAAATATTTCATTATTATTATTAAAATAAGTACATAACTAATTATTTTAATAAAGTTTGTCAAATATAGAATTTTATTTAATATATATATATATATATGCGATAGAAAGTCGTTCTTTGAGGAAGAATTACAAGGGGAGAGGATAACGGACTTTGACTTCACAACAGATGATATCACGCAAGCTTTAGGGAAACTAAAAACACAGGGCAGCAGGCCCAGACAAAAATGGAATGCCACACTAATCAAAAACTGAAAGAATGAAATTGCTAAGCCCCGATATTGGATATGGAAACAATCACTAGACCCGGGAAACATACTGAGCATCCTGAAGAGAGCGAACATAGTTCCACTATATAAAGGAGATCGATCCTAGACTAGAAAACTATAGGCCAGTATCGCTTACATCTTATCTCACCAGAATAGTTAGAGAGAAATGTATGACTTCTTGGAAACTCAAAAAAAATGGATTCCGGTCAGGAAGATCATGCTTATCAAAACTAATGGAACACTATAACAACATTATTGATGCACTCGAAAACAATGAAAACTATGATGTGATGTACACAGACTCTGCCAAGGTGTTCGACAAGCGTGACCATAGAATCGTAGCACATAAACTGAAATATATGGGGATAACAAGGAAAATAACATCCTTTGCCGATAACACAAAAATTAGTAGAAAGATAAGACCCAGAGGATATAAAATCTCTACAAACAGACATGAACAGACTCTACAAGTGGTCTGAAGGCAATATGAAATTTAACACTGAGAGAGAGGTATACCATTATTTACACTTAGAAAATAATGGAGGAACTAGTCCCTAATCTTACTTTAAACTTTATAACCACTCAAACAACCGTGAAAAGTAGAAAGGAAGAATGTGTCGTGTTCCCAAATTGAAGGCTAGACAGGGGACATCCTCAACTCTGAAGGAAAATAGTTTTGTTGTGAGAAGACCAAAACTGTTCAACCAGCTGCCCAAGGCAAAGGAACACGCGTGGTGTAGCGGTGGATAGCTTCAAACAAGACTAGACGCCTGGCTCAGAATAACTCCAGATGAGCCGGGCGTACCCGGCTATGTGAGGTGGAGAGCGCAACAAACCAACTCTTTACTTCACCAGGCCAACTCAATAGGAGGGGGCAACAAACCTGACCTCCGTGAATTGAGGAATCATCGCACGGAACATCTGAAAGGTTGAAAGGAAAGGTATATTCGCTCGCTCTGCAAAAATAATGCATATAGTTTAATTTTTTCTTTAAGGTGAATCCTTTAAATAACTTTAAACACTTTCGTTTGCGTTTATTTTTATGAGATACAAAGAAATTGCCACAAATCTGTTTCATTATTCTTATCCTTATTACTGCTTATCCTTTCTTCCGAATGCACAAACGCCATAAGCCTTTTATACTTTTCATTTTATTCTGTAATTTGTCTCAGGCAAACACTTGATCAGTAGTTGAGCAACAAACTACTAGTATGGTTGCAAAAATGTAGAGAGGTGATGACGTCACATGAATGGCGGGGGGGTCCGTACATCCGTTGAATTTTATAGTCTACAATTTTATAATCTATAAATAATTTATCTACATTTCTGTATAATTTTTGCAATCATACTACTCATACTCTGACCTTCTCCGCATCTTTCTGTTTTTGAAGATAAATCCGTTATTTTATGTGCTCTATTCTAAGGTGAAATAAAGTGGTAATTTTGATAAAAAGTCACAAGTACAGATAAAAAATAACATAAGCACAGGATCAGGACTAAGAGTTCATTCAATTTCTTTTATTCTTAAATATTATTCGAAGGGGTAAGGAGACAATCTTACAATATGTTTCACCCTGAAAGTGTGTGAGAAATAAACGGTTTTACTGTGTTATCTGCGTTTTCAAACAAGTGACTATAATTTCCTCCACTCCTAAGGTCATTATCATTTGTGATTCCTGCAAGCGCTTTGGTCCGTACGCCCACACACGCTTCAAATATTTACAATTTCAGCATTTATCACTTAAGTTCTGCCTTTCGTTTTTGTATTACACAAACATTTCCATGTTTGTGATGTATATTGAGTACATATTATTTCCTCGTGAATTTTCGAAGATTTTTTGTATAAAGATAACAGCCTGAAAATTCATTTCCCCAATGTGTCGGGGGAGAGTGCACCAAGGGTCACCCTAACCTGAGTCTTGATAGGGTGAGGGGCCGCCCCAACACAACCAAAGAGCCAGCAGCAGAGAACGAACCCAGAGCCTCACCGCTCAGAGTCTGACAATGACCTACCGGTAGTTGTAGATTCTTAATAAAGCGATGATATTAACCATTTTCATACAAAACGCAATAAAATCAAATTAATTCGCATAAAGCTCTTTCAGTTGCCGTTGCTATGATAACTTAGTCAAACGTTTTCCGTTTATCACACAACTGAGCATATATATATATATATATATATACAGGCCCGGATTTAGCTATAGGCGAACTAGGCGATCGCCTAGGGCAGTGGTTCCCAACCGGTTTTGGCTTATGGCCCCCTTAGGAACCTTATTTTTTCCTGTGGCCCCCATAAGCATTATTTTCAGTAGGTAATATGCAGAATTAACTCTATTTTACAAAATAACATTTTCCCATGGCCCCCTTCAAATGTGCCATGGCCCCCAGGGAGCCATATGGCCCCCGGTTGGGAAACACTGGCCTAGGGCCTCGCGCCAAAGGGAGCCTCGCTCAAGCCGTTTTGCGCGTTCTGTTCAAGTGATATTAATGATTTAGAACTCTATGAAGAACTTAAAGTACTTTGCAGGTTTATACCTGAGAAAACAGATCTCGGAAATGCCCTTGTTTATATAGTGCAAAAACAACTAAGTGAGATTTATCCTAATGTTTATGTTGCACTTCGAATAGTATTAACCACCCCAGTTACAGTTGCTTCGGCTGAAAGAAGTTTCTCGCGTCTCAAACTTATTAAAACATATTTGCGTTCCACCATGTCTCAAGCGAGATTGCAATCATTGGCTATGTTATCAATAGAAAACGATATAACAAATTCATTAGATTATTCTCAATTAATTGAAGAGTTTAGCTCGAAAAAAGTAGAAAAGCATTGCTGTAATATTCAAGGAGCATCTGAACCAAATATTAAAGCATTAATATTTAGCCTGATAAGTCGATCGCTCACTATTATAAAAAATGAAATGTCAACATCTCTTATACATCACATATGAAAAACGTTTGTATACTATGGAAAGTCATTACCTATAATATTATATAAATCTTAGAAATCATTGTCTTATATTTTCGATACAAATCTTGATTCATATTATAATTTATACTTATTTGTATGGTTTATTTATATTTCTTATACAATTTCCATGCGTGATTATTTTGGTTTGGTTTAATTTTTAAGTGCTGGCATAGTTCTGTCTATGCGGGATTCTAATATTGCTGGTATAGTACCGATAATTAAATCCATATTTTCATATATATAGGCCTAGGGCCTCGCAATTTCTAGATCTGCCTAGGGCCTCGCAACTTCTAGATCCGGCCCTGTATATATATATATATATATATATATATATATATATATGTATGATACACATATATATGATACACATATTGTGTGTATGCGTCGTGTGTGTACGTGTACGTATGTATGTATGTATGTATGTATATGCTCTTTTATTACATTTTATGCTTATCCTGTGTAATCTACATAACAGTGGTTCCAAACTTTCATACTTAGTCCAGGAAAAATCTTTATCCATAAAAATGAATATATATATATATATATATATATATATATACTTGGAACTTGTTTGGGTTCCGTGTGTCGGTATTTCTTCACACGAAGGTCAAGCTGGTGGCCCCGCCTCTAGTCCTAGCTTGGTGGAGGAGCGAGTTGCTCTCTTGCGCTCTCCATCATACATAGCCAGGTACACCCGGCTCATCTGGTACCGTCCTGAGCCAGGCATCTAGTCTTCTCTTGAAGACTTCAACTTTGACCCCCCCTTAATGTTTCTGAGGTCCTTTGGAAGCTGGTTGAAAATTCTTGGCCCCCCTGACAACCAAACTATTTTCCTTCAGAGTTGAGGAGGTCCCTTGTCGAGCCTTTAATTTGGGAACGCTACACATTCTGCCTTTCCTATTTCCCAGCGTTGTCTGGGTGGTAATTGGGTTTTGTTTGAGGTTTGATACCAGTTTTTCAATAATTTTCCATATGTAGATTATGGTATACCTCTCTTCTTTCCAGGGAGTACAGATTTAGTTTACGCAGTCTTTCCCAGTAGTTGGGTTCTTTGCAGCCATCAATCTTGGCTGTGAAATGTGTGTGCGTTTCTTCTAGTTTATTAATTTCTTCCTTTTTATATTGGGACGTCAAAACTGAGCAGTATTCAAGTTTTGGTATGATCAGTGTTCTCAGCAGGGGAATCATTACTGTCTTGTCCCTCCTTTTGAACGTTCTTAGTCAGGGTTGGCAAGAAACCCACTTTTTTTGAAAAAGCCCACCCCAGGTGGGGTTTTTCGGGGTTTTTCACCTAAAACCCGAAAAAAACCGGGTAAAATTGGGTTTTTTCATATGTCCATATGGTAGTTCATATTAGACCTACCTATTCTTATTTTTATAATAATACTGTACTGTACCGTACACTATTAATATAACATTTGTCTTGTTTTTAGCAAAAAGGTTGCCTTCCAGGCAATTAAGCATAAAAAGTTATTATTTTCTCAGATTGAGCTTCACAACAAAATTTGGAAAACATGGAAAACATGGACCAATTTGAACTAAATTTGGTGTGGTAAATTATCCTATTTGTTAGGCTATACTTCCTATGGAAGACAGGCCCCTGTGTCTTCTGCTGGAAGTAGATGAATTACAGCTCCCAAAGGGAACTTAATTCAGCTAGTTATATCTATTTAATTCATATTACTGAATATTTTTTCTTTTATTTCACAGTTAAATAAAACAAACTGGCAACAGCATATTTATCTTTACTGCTAGCCTACAGAATTAGTCTGAAGTTATAACTGCATTAAATAATGCCAAAGACCTTTGGATCAGGAAGAAAATCAGGGCATGAATGGAGTGAAGTCAATATTATTGATGGGACTAGTAAAGTTAGATGCAAACATTGCAGTAATGAAATAAGTAATAAAATAGAGCGAATAAAAATGCATTTAATGAAATGTTTGAAACACATGTAATCAAGAAACAAGACTGACAATACTGCCAGTACATCATCTTCATACTGCCATGACATAGACCTCTCAGATGATCCAGACTCATCCTCACCACCACTGACACAATTACAGATGAAAAAAAGAAAAATTCAAAAGAAAGTAAGCGATTTTGGCATGACAACAACAACTTTGCAGAAAAATGTCATTGATAACAAAATAGCCAAATTCTTTTATGCAAATAATATTCCATTTCTATGTGCAGAGTCTAAGTATTTTATTGAAATGATAGAGACTAAGACCAGGCTACACTCCACCTTCCCGTCGAAATTTGTCTGGTCCACTTTTAAATACAATCCATGAAGAAGTAGAAAATTCCTTGAAGATGCAGTTGACTGAAGAATCAGGATGTATAACACCCTGATTGGCTGATGTCTACACTCTATAACCTGCTACCTCACCCAAAGAGTTATACCTGTAGGTCTATTTGTTGACTCATGTTTGCTTGCTTTGCATGTAAAATCATTATAGGCGCCTATATGACAATTTTTAAAAATAATTGCATATGCACTTCTTAAGTTTCATGAAAAAACCCACGTGGGTAAAATAGTGGGTTTTTTCAAGTGGGTTTTTTTCGGGCTGGGCCCACTAGTGCCAACCCTGTTCTTAGTACCTGTCCCGCGACTCTCTCTGCTTTGTTTATTGCTATCTGATTTTGTATCTCGAATTTGGCATCTTCGGTCATTATTACCTCCAAGTCGACCGCTTTCGTGCTTCTCTGAATTTCTTGTCTATCCTGGAGCATAATATGCAGTCTTTTTAAGTTCCTCATTTCTACCATATCTCAAGAGCTGAAATTTCTTAGTGTTAAATGTCATATTATTGTCTTCTGACCATTTGTATATTTTGTTTCTCTCTCTCTCTGCAAGGCCTCTACTTCGTTTGCATCAGTGATTTTTCTGCTGGTCTTTCTATCGCCCGCAAATGATGTTACGATACTGTTGGTGTTTACTCCACACACACATATATATATATATATATAATCTTTATTTGGGTTCATGTATATACGTACTGTGTGTATATATATATACAGGGTGTCCCGTAAGTCTGGAACCATAGGGCAAAATGATAAAAACGGCAATAAAGACGCCGAAGAGACTTTTGGGGACTGTTTGTGAAATGAACGAGGATGGTAGCGGCTGTGTCATCGACGGTGGATGTCCTCGGAGGTCCACTGCGTGGTTTATCTCCTATGGATCCCGTTTCCCTGAACTTTGCTACAAGTTTGCCGACACAACTGTGTGTTATCGGCGCGCGGTCCGAATGCAATCTGTTAAATTCCTCAGCGACCTCCCTCTGACTCCGATTTCCTACGAGCAGGATTACCTGTATGCGTTCTTCCTTACTCAAAGACATCATGGGCACTTGCATAAACGGAAAAACATGAATTACTTATTTTACCCTATGGTTCCAGACTTATGGGACACCCTGTATATATATATGTATATATATATATATATAATTGTTTGTGTGTGTATGTGTGCATCCGTGTATCCTTGCCAGAATAAAACAAATTATTATAGCATGAACATAACATCACCCTCTCTGTGTCTCAAATAAAATTATATAATACACGTCTTCGCATGGGCACAAAATCTTTTATCATGGAATGGTTGGACTATGTCGTAGTAATGTCGCAATGGTTGGACTATGTCGTGGTAACGTCGCAACGTCGTTAGATCAGCGAGGTTAAGCGACGATGAGTCTGTTCAGTAGTTGGATGGGTGACTATTTTCTGCGTTCAGATGATATAGCGACCCGTGGTTCTTTCAGATCTCGCGTAAAGCTGTATGAACGAAGTTAAAGAAACCCCAAATATTATTACTATCATAGTATGTCCAACACTTTCGCCAAACCTCATACTGAAGAGTTTAGAGTTTCCACAAATTCAGGATGAGGTCATCACTTTCGTTGACGAACTTCAGGATGTTCTCAAATGTGTTCAGTGGGGTTCTTATCGAACTGTCTTCGTAACCACGGAAGAACTTGCTTCTTTATCTTCCATTGAGTAGAATTTTGGGAGTATAACGCGTGTGACAATTCGTTTGCAACCTTGAAGTGTTTTAGAGGAGTAAAGTCACAATAAGAAAAGAAATTATAGGAAGCGCGAGCTTTCAGTCTAATCTAAGGTCTTCATCAACTGCGAGTGAAGAGGGATGGAAGGAGAGGGTCGGTTTATGAGGAAAGTGGGACCGGAAGTGAGGAAAGTGATTGTACTACGAAAAGAGTGACATAGGGGATTGAAGAAGACCCGAAAATAGTACGAGTATTGTCTTGCAAAACACATTATTGGAACAATGGAGGACGGGGGGTAAAGAGGCATATTAAAGAGAGAATATGCATAGGACAGATTTAAAACGTCTTTTCAGCATCGCCTATTGCTTCTCATTCACACTATTACGAAAATCTGGTGTGGTATTGTGGTATTTAGGTTCATTTAAATGTTTTTAAATTGGTTCTAGGAATTCCGAGGACTGGTGAAAATTCAGTTGCCACGGACTGTTACCGATCCGCGGACCAATGGTTTGGTTATCATTTCACCATAATGGATTATACAAAGTTCTATGTATTGTTCCCCATATGGTAGTATGCATTTATTTGTTCACAACTACTCCTGTTGAACATGTTTTTCTATCGCATTCTCCTCGCAGTAAACTCTCTCTATTCATCCATACAATTTTTTTAAATGGACTCGAACGTTCTGAGTTCAATAGAACGTATTTTATATTAAACACAAACTACGTGACCATTTATTAGCTTTCTTTTAATGTAAACGATATTATAGTAACGTATGATATTTAAGTATTTATGGTAATAAATTTATAAAATAATTGGTGATAGGGTCATTGAGTAGGTTAGGTAGGTGAATTAGGGTAGTGGCTGGTTGATTAAAGATAATACATTACTATAATACTGTCATCCATAACACTTTGAAACTAGTACTTGTTTTAAGACTTGGATGTTGGCCTGATCGTCCATTATAAATAAATAAAAAAATAAACGGGATGACATTTGCTTGACGTAACATTTAATCGACAAATTGTGGGAGAGTTTGGTTTGGTTATTAGAGTCGATGAAATTACCTCTCAACCCGGCGTTTGGAGGTCCCCCAAATAAATACATAAAGGAAATGAGGCATTTTAATTCATTAATATATTGAATAAAAACATGAGGAATACTCGAATCAAATCCGAATCGAACCCAAAATCCTTCGAATTACTATATTTTTATTACATGTTCATCCCTCAATCACGCTAAATTGCCTACAATTTCCCCTTGGTATTGATTGTCAGTAAGGAGGGCTAAACAGTGGCACAGCGCTTAGGCCAACTAATCGACCCATTGTGTTAACCCTTGGATTATTATTAACCAGCACCATTGGTAGTCGAACCCCCGATTTTAGTGTCTCCACTTCGCTTATAGGGAAACGTTGTTACCCACTCAGCCACTTTGGGAGCTGGCATTTGGGGATGATACTACTACATTTCTTTTGTCACGCTTAAAACTCTCATTTAACAAATGGAAGTAACAGACAGTTACAATATGTTTATTATAAGTGCATGCGTTTAAACAAAATGCCCCCCAGGTTAGTCTATTGGTATAAATCAACGGGTTGTTAATCTGAAAGTCCTTGGTTCGAATTCCGGCCTGGACTTCAGATTTTAGCGATTAAAGTGCCTCTCTGGTGGAGCAGGGGTTCGGATCCCACGTAAAGCTATAGGTCCCCGCCATCACATAACCTGAGACGCTACAAACGATGTTAACGAACTCTAAACTTTACTATTATTTCCAATAAACATTTATATTATCATTAACACAAAAAATGGTAGCATAAACTATCCAATAAACTTGGTAATAATACTCTTGAAATGGTGATTAAAGCTAATCTTTTATTTAGATTAATACCAAACAATTCGTTTCAAAAGTCATGCGCAACATATCAAATTAAAACTATCAAGATTTCTATTCATAATTATTCAAACTATACACAAAAACAAAAATTGTTTGGATCACTTGAAGCTCAGGGCCTCCCAGCCTTCTTTAGTTAGCCTTATAAGGCTAACTAACGAAAATATCACGATTTAACCTAACCAATCGTTAGGTCAATTGTACGTCCTTGACGATTGGTTAGGTTAAGTCGTGATATTTTCGTTAGTTAGCCTTATAAGGCTAACTAAAGAAGGCTGGGGGCCCTGGTCTTCAGGTGATCCAATTGTTTTCCCAAACTCACTCCTAACCCTGAAGTACCCTCATTTATCTACACGTACCAAACTTTTTTACGCAGGAAGGAGAGTCCAAGGGCAAACTCCGCAAAAATTGACTCACCCCCTTCCCACCGGATAGAAGAAGACGAGAGCCGAAATTAAGGTGATTATAATGACAACAGATGAAGTCGTACTTCCCAGTGTTTAAAGAACGAAGTTTTTTAAAACTAAATAACTTACAAAAAGTGAATGTTGCATTCAATATATACAAAGTTATCAAAAAAATTACTGTACCTCTTTCATTCAAAAAGCAATCAGCCTGCATCAAACAAGTGATCATTGTAACGCTGCACTCCACACAGATTTTATACACAAAATTATACAATAAAAACTGCAGAAAATTCACTCTTTTTTTTTTCAAAGGAGCAGATGTATGGAATGCAATACTTGTAAATATCAGACAGGCTTCATCAGTGAATGTATTTCCTATATCATTAAAGAAATATTTCATTAGCTCCTACGGATGTATGAGAACAGAGGGCTAACAAAAATAGACACCACGATGATTGTCCTCAAGAACAAATAGCAAAGCTCATGAATGAAATACCAGAACGTGTGTCAACTTTACATAATGGAAAGCAAAACGATTCTAAATATATTCATTCAATAAATCTGTTATTATTTATTAACTTTGATCGTCAAGTCAAAAACTATGGAAAAACCAGTGTTTATTTACTATTGTCAACCCTCTGTACATAATGTGTATACTTTCCGACATTTTAAACACAACTTATCGTTACCAACATCATTAACAGAGTTAATTAAGTCTTTATAATTAACTATTTCAAAAATGTTTCCAGAAACGCCATATTTGATCTCAACTTCCAAGAATTTTTTATTTTTTTTTATTTTTATTTACTTTGGTTCGTTTATTCGCTACAAAATAATTATTTAAAAGAATTATTTTAAAAGACTCGTATTTCTTGCAAAAATTGCACACACGTAAAATTAACATAATTTGCAAAATAACATAAAAGTATTGATGTGATTTTTCACCATTTTGTTTTATTATTATTATTATTATTAGAACTGGAAAAAAATTAAGCCTATTTTTTAAAAGTAACTTGTTCTTGTTAGTTATTTGCTTATAAAGAAACGTAACTCAGTTAAGTTACAGTTGAGAGTAAACTAAGTAATTGTCTCTTTGCTTAACCCTTTACTGCATAAACGGACGAATTTGTAACCTGTCAAATACCCACATTCATAACTTAACTAGTCTGCCTGAGCCGAGAAAGAATTTAGTTTATAAACATTAACAATTGAAATTAAATGAACTAGTGTTAATTGTTTAAAAGTATTTCATCTGATACAGGGAGTTTATCTGTCACTAATGTCCTCTTTTCCAGGATTACCCTACCCCCAATATTAAAGACGAATAATAATATTTGAGGTTGTTTGACTTGGAGTCCCAACAAAAGCCCCAGTGACGTGCACAGACTCTCAGAAGGGCAGGGGCTCAGTTGAAAAAAGGGCACTCCCCTAACATTTTTAAAAATGAAATCCGCAATGCCATATAGGCTATATATATGTATACACACACAAAGAAAAATTTTAAAATTGTATGTGGTAAATATTCTTAAATTCCATTAAATTCAATGCATTATTTTTGTATATAAAGCTGATTAAAGAAAATAAATGAAAATTTGTTGTAAAAAGGCATGTTTTTATTGCAAGATTGCTTCAAAAATATATTTCCCTTCACTTTTATTATCTTAGGCCTAATCTAATCTAATCTAGGCAGTAGACCTAAATCCTAATTAAGCTTTTGTTAACCAAATTCACAATATTTAATAGCATGCAATTTCTAAATAGTTACTTTACTTATAACTTTTATAAGTATCAATCAGCAGGATAAAGGGCAGAAGGATCTACCGTAATTGTCGTCCTTGCGGGAAAATTGCATCGTTTTATAATAAATAATCTAGGTATTTTTATTCACTTTTAATGAAAATTGTATTGTTTTTAAAAATCAATTTCATATTAAAAATGAAAAGGTTATGATATGTTGTTTAATAAATCATTTATTAATTTAATGAAATTCATGCCAGTACTAAAACCCAAAATCCATCGTTTGACACACTGGTGTACTGATGGGCCTAGCCTAGTAGGGGACGTGGACGTTTTTACCAACTTTACGAGTAATGTCATACAATATTTTTTGGAGTAATGTCACACTGCTTTGGATTCCAACTTACCATAATTATCAGTGAGAAATCACTAGTTAGCTTAGGTTAACGTAAAATAAACAAACAGTAAACAATACACCCACATACCCGAGAGACGCAATCAACAGTGAACAGCTGCAGTCAGTGTTACCACTAGAGACGCCCTCCCTGATTGACAAAATAATAGTAACGGTATGTTAAGTTTATTATTCTAATAAAAAAATCATAGATCAAAGTAATTCCAGTTTTGAAAATCTGTTGAAGTAGCAGTAACTAAATAAAAATATAACTAATTAATTCAAATTTATGTCGAATCAATATATTTATGAATTTTGACTAAAAGGGCACTTTTGATATGAAGAAGAAAAAGGGCAGGGGCTCAAGCCCCCCAAGCCCCCCCCCTGTGCACGGGCCTGAAAAGCCCCCTAGGACAAAAGCCCCCTTGACAAAAGCCCCTCAGTTAAAGTGCAAAGTAGGACAAAAGCCCCTCAGTTCAAGTGCAAAGTAGGACAAAAGCCTCCATTTTTTATATTATTGTTCGTGTGCTATGAAGTAATCCTAAACAAATATTATAATCTTTGTCTTTGTTGATTCACTCTAGTTGATCACTGGTTTGTCTATCTGAATGGTTAGGTTAGGTTAGGAACGTGCCACAAAGGAGCATCAACAGCGTTTGAAGAACCTATGTCTGGACTATGTGAATGAGAGGAAGACCTTGGAGGAATTTCTGAATGGTGTAGGTCACAGCATGGTGGAAGTAAAATGAACTTTAAATGAACCTTAACACTTAATGAACTTTTTAATATTGTGCTTTATTTGTTTGATTTTCCCTAGATATGGTATGATGTTCCTTTTATAATGTTCATTTTTATGGTTGTGTAAATAATTTGTGCTCCTGTAAAATAGTGAGCTATAAATTTATAATGCAAGTGTTAATGTGTGCTACTGTATAATACTTATAAAGCTGACTTTGCCTAGATAAGGCATGATGATCCTTTTATAATGTAATTTTTTATGGTTGTGTAAATATTAGCGTTAATGTGTGCTACTGTACAATACTTATAATGCCTTCCTTATTGCAGTCTTATGATATAATAAATGTAATATTTTACATGTCAGAGAAGTGTTCATAAACTGTAAATAATAAAGAATAAAAATAATGATTAAAAAATTCTTATTATTTGTCCTAGGGGGCTTGTGTCCTACATCCGTTTGACTTTTCTACGGTCAAGGTCATGTGAAGGCAGGACCTATAAGCTTTACTTGGGATCTACATCACTAAGAGTCGTTACATCTGATGTAGGCTTATTCGGAGGTCTTGAATCCCGAGCGTTCTCACAATGACAACACCCAGTGCTCTGTAACCAGACCAGACAAGACCATCGCTTCCTATTACATTTACATCTTAAGGGTAATCACTGTTTCTATCTCACTGAATAAACACTATGTACTTAAAGAGTAGCCATCCTTTATACTTAATTAGCTATTCGAGTAGCCATTTTTTATACTTAATTAACTATTCGGAGGTTTTGACCCCGAGAATTCCCATCAAGTTTCCCGTCTCTATCAATTGGGTATCACTTGGGAATTCCCAGTGCTCCGTAATCAGATCCGATCAGCAACTCCAACTACATTTACAGTAGCAGGAGTGCGAAATTCGAAATTTCAAATTGATCAAACTACTCAGCATACTCGGTTACAGAGTAGACCTGGAAGGGAGAATGAGGAAGAAGTCAGAAATTTCATCCCGAAGATTCCCGGGGTTGAGGGACTTCATACTAACCGACATTGCGGTCAGCGGACTTAACCCACTCACACCTTATCTCCGCCCGAAATTTCATTCTGTAAGGCAGGTGCACACAGGACCGTCTTGCGACTCACGACTGACGACTTGGGTCGTGACGACTCAAGTCGCGTGTGATCTTACATTGACAAAATAGAGCACCGTACCCTGCCCCTGCACACTATTCTTAGACACATTAACGAGGCAGGCAAGTGTGTAAGCGTGTTTTCTGTAATTGGATGAGGTCCCTATATCTATCTACGTGTATTGTTCCTTATCGTCCAAGTTGAATGACGTCTGCCAAGTAGTAAACCATTCGCCCAACCTATCAAGATCATTTTTAAGCGTTCTTACTCCCTCCTCATTACATTATTTCTTAATTTGGTATCGTCTGCAAATTTAGAAACTGTACTTAAGAGCCCAACGTCTACACCCTATCGTTGATATACTACACTAGGCAACAAAGATTTTGTTACAGAAGACCAAATAGGTGCTCCTAGCTAATTTCGGTATGCTGATTTCAAATCTATAATTAGATTGTTTCTATCACGTCTAGATTTTGTGTAAAATGCAAATCACTTTTAGTAAAATTTTCTACCACGTCCAGATTTTGGTTTTAATCGGCTTGATGCCAGTAATATGAAACTTGCTTTTCAAGGTTAAAGCAATTTTTTTTGCCAACTATATACAAATTCGAACAATTTTGATAAATAAAATTTATCCCGAGTTGGCAACACTGAGTCAAGAGCATAGTAACGGGCAACGGCCCAACGGTCAGTCGCTACGTGACAGTCAAGCAAAACGGTTGTTGAAGCTCTCTGCTGATGAGCAAGTGACAGGTTGTGGTGACTTGTGTTTTTATAGCATTTGTTTTGTACTACGGTGTGTATTTCTTTTTATTTTGCACATCGTAATAATTACTTTCTACGTTTTTTCAGATATTGTATGGTAATTCAAAATGGCATCAAATAGACGTGCTTGTGTAAATCACCCAGACAACTTCTGCTTTGTCTGTGGACAATATACACCTAAGCCACAACGTAGAAACATAACAACAAAGATTAAACTTGCCTACAAGTGTTATTTTGACTGTAAGTTAGGAGACCAACAGAGGGACTGGGCACCACATATTTGCTGTGCACAGTGCAATGCAATGTTAATAGCTTGGATGAATGGTAAAAGAAAAGCTATGCCGTTCTCAGTCCCCATGGTTTGGCGTGAGCCGAAAAATCACTTCAATGATTGTTATTTTTGTTTGACAAAGATTGCTGGTTTCACAAAGAAAAACAAATCAAAGATCACGTACCCAAACTGCGAATCAGCAATGAAACCAGTACCACATGATGAAACAAATCCACCACCAGTTCCACCAGCAACGATAACAGACAGCAGTTCATCTGAAGATTCTGCTAGTGATATAGAAACAGGGAAAGATGGCATATATGTTCCAGATGCAAATATTTCCCCACATTTGTTAAGTCAAGCGGAGTTAAATGACTTAGTGCGCGATTTGGAATTACCAAAAGAAAAGGCAGAGTTGCTTGGTTCAAGACTTCAAGAATTTAATCTTCTCCAACCAAACACCAAAGTTTCCCATTTCCGCCATCGCCATTTGCAGTTTTCATCATTTTACTTACAGGAAGAAAACGTTTGTTTCTGCCACGATATCAGTGGTCTGATGCAAGGGATTGGCTGTCGCTATGATCCAAAAGAATGGAGACTGTTCATTGACTCTAGTAAAGCTAGCCTTAAAGCTGTATTACTGCACAACGGCAATGAAAAACCTTCAATACCTGTAGCACATGCCACTGGCCTTAATGAGACTTATGAATCGATGAAACTGCTGCTAAGACTCATCAAATATAAGGACCACACATGCATGGAATATATGTGGCGACCTTAAAGTTGTATCATTACTTCTTGGGTTACAGTTGGGCTACACAAAGCATATGTGCTTTTTGTGTCTATGGAACAGCAGAGATGACAAGAACCACTACAAAAAACATGATTGGCCATCTACAACTGAACATGTTGTTGGTAAATACAATGTGAAACACCCAGCACTTATTGACCCTCAGAAAGTACATCTTCCACCACTTCACATTAAACTTGGCCTTATGAAAAATTTCGTGAAGGGTATGGATCATCAAGGTAGTGGTTTCCAATATTTAAAGGATAAATTCAAAGGAATATTGACAGATGCTAAGCTAGAAGCTGGAGTTTTCACTGGACCACAGATCCGCAGTGTCATCCACGACTCATCGTTTCCATCTAACCTAAATGAGAATGAACTAGGAGCATGGACATCTTTCGTTGAAGTTGTCAAAAATTTTCTTGGAAACCACAAAGCTGAAAACCACCGTAAACTCGTAGAAAACATGCTTAAATCTTATGAAATAATGGGATGCAGAATGTCTTTGAAAATTCATTTTTTACATTCTCATCTTGACTTCTTCCCGGCCAACCTTGGGGCTGTAAGTGACGAGCATGGTGAGCGCTTCCACCAACAGATCTCAGTTATGGAAAACAGATACCAAGGTAATTTCAACCCAAATATGATGGGAGATTATTGTTGGTTCCTGCAGAAGGAGAGCTCGTCATCCTACAAGCGACAAAGGAAGAGGACACACCAAAGTTTCACTTAAGAACAGGAATTTGCCTTTCAGTAGTAACAACAAAATACTAACGCGCTTTGGGTGGATGGTTGGGCGCAGGGGTGGTAACTCCGCCAGCGGAATTCCGCTGTCTGTCTTAAGCCAGAATAAAGGAGGAAAGACATCCCTGTTCACTAATTATTTAAGTATGCTTAACATAAAACGTGGCACGGAAAAGTAGCTTAGACGGCTTTCGTAATAGAAGCGGGTGAGAAAAAAAAATGAAAAATAGGGGTTTTCGGTTACACAAAATCTGGACGTGATAGAGAAATTTTGATATCAGATCTGAAATCAGCATCAGCGCTTTAGTAGGAATCAGTAGTTCACGTGTCTGTAACAAAAAAAAAGTTGAAATTTGTTGCCTAGTGCTATTGATGGTATAAAGTAAAAGACCCAGAACGGAACCCTGTGAAACCCCACTGGCGACGGGGACCCACTCCGAAGCCACTCCATTTATTACCACCAGGGCCGGATTAAGGGGGAGCAGAAGGGGCAGCTGCCCCGGGGCACATTCTCGGCAAGGGCGTTAAATATCTATGTTTGGTATATAATTAATTAAATATAACTTTGCATAAGCATCACAATTAACTAATAGCAATACAGTTAGTTGTTATTTATTAAAGTTAAGCAAATTATTCCTAAAATGCCCCGGGTGCCAAATGTGTTAATCCGGCCCTGATTACCACTCTCTGCTTTCTATCTCTTAACCAATCTTCAATCCAGTTGAAACGAGCCCAGTAATTGATCGTACCCTAACTTGATTCGTCAATCTCGCGTGAGGGACTTTGTCAAAGGCTTTTTGAAAGTCGAGATACACCATATCTATTGCTCTAGTTTGAATCGTATAAAGTACACATGTTTTGGAAAAATTCTAACGGATTTATTAGACAAGATCTATGTCGCCTGAATCCATTTTGAGAATAAAAAATTAAATTGTTTGATTCAAGGTGATTACACGATACATTCTGTGATTATGGATTCCAACAGCTTGACGACAAATTGACGATATACACTATACAGTATACGAGTTCGGCATTCGTTGAAGTTATATTAGCTCCTACATGTTACATCTTTTGGTTTTTAAATTTTAATCACTACTTTCCTATAAATCTTCTATAACCATAATTTTCTCTCGGCTGTGGCTGGCGAAGGAGGGAGAGAGTCTTGTCCGTTCTATACTTTACTATTACGTCTATTTCTGTGTGAAAACATGGTATAAGTTTTTAGTATTCTTTTTTAATGCTATTTCTAACCTTTCTACTTCCTTCTTGGGCTAGCCAAGAGTGGATCCTTAAGGTCTTTGTTAGCTTGTAACTCTATAACGCGTGAATGCGCCCTTGAGTGAGTGATTGTCTTTTGTTTAACTGGTGCGAGTGCTCAAACTTTGAAGATAAAAAAGAAAGGGCTTTCTTTGACTACAGTGGCTGTGCTGAGTGTGATGATAATAATTATAATAAAGTTCAGGATTGTTTGACGTTCTTAACTAATGTTAGTTAGTGACTGTGTGTGTTAGAAGATTAAATAAATATTGGGGATGTTTTTTCCTCATTTCAGACTATATACTATCGTTGATTTAACTTAACTGAAGATGCCCATCAGTTAACTTTAAGGTAATTTGTACTGTATATTGTGAGTAAACTTGATTATTGTGATATTTTATGTAGATATGATGTTAAAACATGGAGTAGTTTGGAGATAGTGTTGTCTGGATAATTTATTTGAAATATTTCGTGTAAATATTTGGCGATAAAACTAGGCTTTGACAGAAAGTTGAGGGTTGAAGTTACCTTTTCGGAAGTAGGCCTATTACGTTGTTACATTACATTTGGAAAACCTGAAACCACTTGGGTCTATCGAGATTATCCAAGTCATACGCTTTATTTTATAAGATGATTTTGTAAAATGTCAATCTCAAGTCAGCCATTTAACACTTAAAACAGTTATCAAAGTAGGCTACTTAGGTTATGTAGGCTACACAGCTAAAAATGTACTGTTTACAATCTACAAACTCTTTCGTTCATCAGAGCGTACAAATTTTTCGTGAGTAACTATTAGAGCCCGTTCAAAAATTACGTAACGCTCATTGTACAGTATATCCAAATGGGTTGTTCTGGAATGTTACAGGTGAGGGAGTGGCCGTCCAGTGGCGTTATGTAACTCTATTAACTAATGACTCTTTTATGAACCCTCGTGCCTGTGGCCAATAGATAAATGTGTTTTTAATTATATTTAAAATGCTGACAACCCAAAGGGTCATAATAGCATTAATAACTTATTTTAATTTAGAAAAATTATTGATAGTAAAAGTTGTTATAAGAGCATCATCAATTTACAAAATGTGTTCCAGATATTGAGTCGATGCAAATTTTTACCAGAAAATGAGTTAATAAAAGTAGGTATGGTTGGGGAGAAGTTACCAAAACATCTTAGGGGATGTTAGTCTAGTGACTAGCGTTACGAAACGTTAAAGGGAGGTGGGAGAGGGGGTCAAGTTTTAGCATGTTACGTAATTTTTGAACTGCCACCTACGAGTATTTACCAAATCATATGGCAAGTCATTCCAAAAATCTACTACTCTGACTGAAAAAGTATTTTCGTAAACCCAGTCTACGAGTCTGTTTTCTAATTTTCTCATTATGTACTCTGAGTTTTTACATCAGACTGTAAATAAGAAAGTTACATCTAAATTATCTAAACCTGAAAACATTCTGAACATCTGTATCATATAGGATGGCCATTATGCAAACAATGAAAAAGAGGCCGCATTTATGAAATTTTTAATTCGGTGTAAATGCTTTTTTTTAAAACAAATTTACTGCAATACCTACGCAATTTTATGACGAAATAATAAACGAAGCCATATTTTAACTTAGTTTATTTGATCTAATCAAATATTTTCTAAGTTTTTCAAACTTTTTTGTCGTAAGAAAGAGGCCTGTCTGGTTTAATACCGGACGTCTGGCCACCCTAGTATCACATCTCTCCTTAAACGTCGTCTCTCAAAACTAAACTTACCCAGTTCCTTTAATCTTTTCCTGTATTCCAATCATCTTAAGCTGGGGATAAGCTTCGTTGCCCTACGTTGCACACCTTCAAGCATATCAATATCATGTCTATGGTGAGGGGACTAGGCTTGAATACAGTAGTCAAAGTGAGGCTTAACATAAGAATTATGTAGTGTAGATAGCTGATAGGTAGCTAGATAGCTGATATGCGTATTTCTGACATAATTTGTCTTTAAGACCCTAACGATATTAACTTTACATATACCCTACTTCTTTATGTCCTCTGTTAATCTAAAGTTGTCTTTCAACCCCAAAGAACTCCGATTGTCCTCTAAAAGTCTCCCATGTAAAGCAGTTCCCTTTTTACTAAGATATAATTCATCCTTACTGTAAAGCTCCCTCTTTTCATTAGAATTATCCCACAAATCTATGAATTTCACCCCTTCGCTACACAGCATCTTTACTTTATGGTCACGTCGTAATACCGTTTCCCGTTAGATCAGCAAGGTTAAGCGACGTTGTCTGTTCAGTAGTTGGATTTATAGGTGGAAAGAGTACGTCAGTACTCGAGTACAGGTTTTTGTTGTACTCGTACTCGAAGTAATCTTAGTGTCGTAATCGTACTTGATATAATCTGAAATCGCTGTAATCGTACTTGCACTCAAACTAATTTCAAATATGAGGATCTGTCCTAGGCTCCCAGTGTACCATGAAAACAACAGTTTACAACTTTAATTTCAATATGGTTTATATTTTCAGATTTATTTACTACATTTTTATCCAATACTTTACATTTATATTATTATTAATAACCAGTGTTGGGCACTAAAGCGTTAATCCGATAAGTTAATTAACGAAGTTAACTTTTTTTAACGGACTATTAACGGAAGTTAATTTCCATTTATCGTTATCGGACCAGTTAACTTCCGATAACTCGATATTTAGTCTGTTAAAGTCCGTTAACACGTTAACTGCGAGGAGTCATTCACGGAAGATCACCGCTCCGCGAATGAATTCAAACCGCCATAACTTCAGTCTGCCAATTCCGTCCTCTGCCGCAGTGGAACGGCTCTTCTCTCCCGGCAAGGACATCCTGAGGCCCAAGAGGTCAAGACTGGCAGTTGGGCCTAACTTTGAGAAGTTGGTCTTTCTGAAGGGCAACCAGCACATTGTGTCAGTCTTTAATAAATGTGCCTAAAATTTAATTTTACCTTTCAGTTCCCGCCATAATAATTCTCTGGTAAATTAAAATTTAGTTAATGGTTAGTGGTTACAAGGGTTTCAAAACATGTAATCAGTACATTTTTTATTAAAAATAAAAAAAAAAGTTAAGCAAAAAAGTTGCAGAACTTGATAAAAATAGTTAAATACCTATTTATTGTTGGATTTTGCATAAATAAACATTTTCTATGGGTTTTAAAGCTTTTTTCCTTGATTTTTTTTAAATGTTAGTAAAGAAATAGTTATCGTTAACGGATTATCGTTAACTTCCGTTAACTTTGAAGTAAAATTATCGGATTATCGTTATCGGAGTTAAAAATTGGGGTTAACGGATTATCGTTATCGAAGTTAACTTTTTGGTTAACGGTGCCCACCACTGTTAATAACTAAGTGGCAACTTTTGTAGCGAAAAACCTTAGTGAAGAACATGTGTTGTGTTTTATTACTGAATAGGTAGGTAAAGAAAAAAATTTACAGTATACTGCGATATATATGTAACTAAATACATTTTGTTAATGTCAGGTCACATTTTTTCCTTTTTCAATGTAATGCGTTCATATGGTTTAATAAGCTTTGTTCATGCAAGCAGCCAAGCACCAGTTAAAATTTGAAACCACACTTACACGCGTACTCAACACTAAAAAAACCGTACTCGTACTCAAGCACTAAAAAGGCATACTCGTATTCGACCACTCAAAAAATACTGTACTCATAATCGTACTCGTACAACTCCAAAATTTTGGTACTCTTTCCACCTTTAGTTGGATTCGGGGCCGCCCTCCGCGTTCAAATGAGGTACCGACCCGTAGATAGTTGGATCCCACGTAAGGTTGTACATGACCTCTCCGTACCATGACCTTTCAGGCCATTGTAGGCGAGCGGCCAGACCCCGATTTAAACAATTTTAATTTCCCCCTTGTACAGAAAGTTGTAATGTTTTTTCAGTCCTTAGTGTTCAGTGAACACATTTTTAAGTGTTGTCCTCAGTTTTTGATGTGCGGTTGCCGTGGAAACTCCAATATAAACAAACGCCTAGAAAATGCCTGAAACTTTATCCAGATGATAATTTGTTTTAGTTTCGAACTGAAATACTGTTAACTAATCAACCTACTGTATACTGTTTATTATAAGTGTTTACTATCAAGATACACAATTGGATTATCACATTATAGTAAAACGTAATGGATCACCTGAAGATCCGTCACCCCAGTCTTTTTTAGTTAGCTTTATAAGGCTAACTAACGAAAATATCATGACCTAACCTAACCAGTCGTCAAGGGTGTACAGTTGACCTAACGACTGGTTAGGTTAAGTCGTAATATTTTCGCTAGTTAGCCTTATAAAGCTAACTGAAAAAGGCTGGGGTGAGACGGATCTTCAGGTGATCCAACCTGTAATACAATCATGTATTGTTATAGGTTAGGCCCAGTTTTAAATTTACTTCCTCCTTTTATTATCACGATATTAGAAAAGACAAATGTGTGCTGTGACAAATATTATGCAAATGTGTGGTATTGTTGAAAACCACAGTTTAATTATTATTTTATTTCAGAAGATCATCTGTATCAAGCATGGCAGAACCTGACTCAAGTCCATTAAAATTTATACAGGCGAAGAAACGGAGGCTGTCAACAAATTGGGAGAAATGCGTTATATGTCAGCAGAATCGCAAAGAAAAACTGGTTGTACCCACAAAAGTGGGTATTGAAACATTGTCAACATCATTGTTACGGCAGGACGACCTTTTGCAAAGACTTTAATCTGAGTTTGATGACTACAAAATTACATAGTATGTCTATTACATATCATCGTAGCTGTTATCAATCATTTACAAGTAAGAAAAACATTTCTCATGTTAGTATAAAATGTAGCACGCATGATTCTGCATCACATGGTACTGAAGAACAAAATGTTTGTACACGAGCTCAAACATCCAAGCTTACAGATTTTTCAATGCGTTTAACATGCAACGCGCGAAAGAGGGACAGCATACATAAGGTACAAACAACTACGTGTCAGAGTAATCTCTATCAAGGAGCACAAGCTCGGAAGGACATTTCTGTGCTTGCCAAAATTGAAGACGACCTCATTGCAGCTGATACTATTTACCACAAATCCTGCATGGCAAGCTATACAATCAAGCATAACATCAGTGCTTCAAGGAAAATGAAAGGAGAGAAAAACTTCAGCACCGTCTCATGAAGCATTATGGTGATAACATTGTTATTCATGCCCAGCGAGGACAGTCGAAGTCAAGCATTGTTGTCAGTAGCAGTGTCAGCTTAGGAGATGCTGTCAGAGCTTTTGCTCAACTGAAGTAGCAGTGTCAGCTTAGGAGATGCTGTCAGAGCTTTTGCTCAACTGAAGTAAGATTTCAACCCTAATGAGATGACACTTGGTTCTGCTGAAGAACACTCAAATGTTCCAGTGAATTCAGAAAGCTTACTTTATTCTGCCATTGATATGCTTAAACAAGGAATAGCACAAATTGAAAAGCTAACTGAGTACTACACAACTGCTGAAATCGGCCTGAAAACATCTGAAGAATTTGTTCTAGCACTTTTACAGAAGGCGTTTCTCTGGTTGCTGAGCAAAGAGGCATTTGAATCGTGTGATTCAAATTACCAGCCAACAGAAAAATTACAACGTAGAATTTTTGCTCTTGCAGAAAGTGTTATTCATAGCAGTGACAGCAATATTATAACCTCCCTTCATCTAGGACTTGCAGCGCAACTCCATCATGATCATGGAAAACGAGATATAATAGAGACACTCCATGTCCATGGTTTCACCATAAGCTATGATGATCATCAACGTTTTTTAACTGCCCTAGGAAAAGATGAGCTTAAAAGAATGCAAGATCGCACATACATACCACATGGCTTAGTTTCACGACAGCATGGAGGAAAGCTGATTCAAGAAGGTGACGACAATATTGATATCAACTGTGCAACCATTGATGGAAAGGGAACATTTCATTCCATGGCCCGTGTTGTATTTCAGGAACAGGTTATTGATACAGTTGATACATCAGAACCTAGCTTTCTTCAACACTAAGAGAGCATCATTCCAGACCCGCATTTGGGTGTTGGCTCACGTTGCTAAACCAGATGTCTTCACCAGATGGAAATCGGTGGCAAAGAGAGGGTGATGAATTAAAGTTCAAGTTATTTGATGGACCAACAACTGCAGAAGTATTAGATGAGCTTCTGTGCTCATGCCGTGGACGCAGACAATGTAGTAAGAACTGCAGTTGTGCAACGAATGATATGGCATGCACAGAGGAATGCGTCTGCAAGGCTACTGAGGACTGCATGAATGAACACAAACCCATCACAAACCACCGCTGGATGAGCTAGATGAGTACCCATGTTAGCATTGTGCATTAATGATTTATTAGTGTGTTTCATATATGCTGTTACAACGCGAGTTATTCCCCAGTATCGGGTAGACTGCTAATAACGCATTGAATTGGTATTGCGGGAGTCACCAAATGCAGTAGGCACTGACTTGCATGCAGTTTTGTAATTGAAAAACAAATTGAGACTTTTAGTGGAAAGATTCCAATTTTAAGTAATGATTTCTGCTTTAAAGTTATTTTTTAGTTTGCTTCATAAAGTTAAGAATTGTTAAAATTTAGTTGGCTTGATTGATTTTAGTTGGTTTAGTTGATTTTGTGTTATGTACATAGATATATAAGTATAGTAACTTATTTTTGTTTTACAAAATTGACGTTCTTCAAATCTCAATATCGGTCCTTTCACACAGTTAACAATTAAAACTTTATTTTCAAGTGCAACATTATTATACACGTATCGTAATCATGCCACCATTTGCCTGTTTTTCATAACTGAACGATAAACCTTTCTGCTGGCATGCGAACAAAGGTCTCCATTATTAACCCATGTAGGCACAGTACTTTGTATGGTGATTCAGTATTTTAATATGGCATTCATTTTGTTCAGCATAGTGTATTAATGCTTGGAGCATCAAAATACCCAAATTATTTTACTCGAGATTAGTTTTGTGTAACTGATATTAATCAGTTTTGTGAAACACCCGTATTTTAGGTGATATTTTTTGGGTCTAACAATAACGTGTTTTTAGGCCAAAAATAAAATGTATCGTGTAAGTGTTTTTATAGATAAATTGATATAGTGTAGCACTAAAGCTTTCAGAAAATGTATAACTTCATGGGAAATAAACCTTGTCTTCACTGTTTATTGTATCTTCAAAGATTTCAGTTGTAATGCGTGAATTCAAAACATGAAAATTATAGCTGGTCAAAGTTTTTCCCATGATTTGGTTCAGTGGAAGTACACTGACACCATTTTTACCAAAATCGATCAATATTTAGGGGTCGCGCATCGACCTTGAAAATTTCAATTTTGGAAATTTGGCCAAATTGACAATTTTTTACTGAATAAAGATAAATCATCAAATGACCATATTTTCTGAATCCTCTCAGTGAAAGAAATCCTCTCAGATACTTACCAAGTTGATCGGACAAGTGGTTTAGAAGTTACACTCACCTAGAAATAACCTTAAAATTTAAAATATCGTATTTGTCCCCCGTTATGGACGTAATCATAGCATCAGTAGCTGGCGCATCCTAAAATCCCAATTACACACACACGCTATGTCTATGACCAATATTTTTACTAATCACGGTTTGCTTTTTACAGATCAACTGTGTCAATTGATTCTTGTTTGATAAGTCTAGACTTTAGTACAATGGATAAACTGTTAACAACCAGGAGTGGGAAGACTCTGAAAGTTACTTATTCTGGAAAAGAGAGAGCAGCAACAACAGCACCACCTTCTCTAAAGTCAGCCACGGACGTCTTCTTAATTGGTCAGCCATCTTCCTCGATCGGTGGTGCCAAATTGCCAACCACCCATAAAGTTCTTCAGTACTTCTTCTGCCAAGCAGGAAACTACTGACAGGAAGGCCGCCGTAAAAGACACGGTGGCCAATGTTCTGGCATTTTGGAACATGGCACGTATAAAGACGATCACGAGGCGTAACTGCGAAAGAAAACTGGAGTTACTGTGGGAAGAGTGGCGCTCGCTGCAGAAGAGCAAGATGAGAGACAGTGATGCGGGAAAAGGCAGGGAGAAGTTTTCAGAAAATCTGAACAAGCTCTGGGACATCGGAGCTCCCGATGCTATTGAAGAGATACAGAAAAGTCGACTGCTCTCAGACAACAACAAACAAGAAGATATTAAATTTTATGAGGATCAACGGGGCCTGCGCCAGGCAACAATGAGTGGGAATGATAGTGTTCGTTGTCAAAAGAGAACGGCAACTCTCAAGACAACAATCTCGTGATGAGCCAGGCACCTCAAAAACGAAATTAGGAACCGAAGCTGAGAGCGACGATGAATCTATAGAAAGCAGATCATCGAGCAACTCCGAATCACAGCTAGAACCACCATACCGACAGCCGACAGAATCAACTGTATCAATCAGCCTTCCTCACCGCATCCTCAATGCACCGGCTGTTATTGAAATGGCTGATCGCTTCCGGATGTCCAATAATCAGGTGTGTATATATCAGTAATGATCTTTCCTTGACAAAGATATAATAGACGTAACGACGGAAAATTTAGTGATTATTTTGTCACACAAAAACCATACGCATCCTTGTCAATTTCCTTTCAATTTCGCACATAGGTGGCAAGTGTCGTGGCGGCAGTCCTACGTTCGGCAGATCCGCCCGCAGACCTGGACAAATTCAGTATCTCGAAGGACACGTCTCGCCGTGGAAGAGTGGCACATCGTTGTGAAGTGTCGACAGCTGTGCAGAAATCCTTCGTATCTCCGAGGCATGCTGTCGTCCACTGGGACGGTAAAGTAATCAAGGTCAGTTTTGCCCTCACCGTGGACGACAGTGAATTAACATGTTCCAGTGACGACAGTGGATTCACATATTCCAGTGGACGATAATGGATTGGCATGTATGACATACGTTTCAGGACTCTCTTGGATCATTGGAGCACCGCCAGGCGATTCTCATCTCCGGAGCTCCCCAATGCACAGAAGGAAAGTTGCTGGCCGTTCCGACTGTTGCCGACGGCACCGGTCTGTCCCAGGCCCAGGCGACCTTTCGTGCTCTCAAAGACTGGGGATGCGAGAAGAACGTGATTGGACTGTGTTTCGACACAACTTCCTCCAATACGGGGAGGGTGCAGGGTGCGGTGGTGCGGCTGGAGAACATGCTTGGTAAACCGCTCTTCCAGCTGGGCTGTCGCCATCACGTTATGGAGCTCATCGTGGGGGCAGTGGTCATCACCGCGTTTGGAAGAACCACAGCACCAACTGAACCTTTGTTCCAGTATCTGAGGAGAAGGTGAATTTCAAGTCTAAGGCGCATTTGTTTTCTCCAATGATTTTTTGCCTTCAGAGCAATTGAGATATCAGCGTCCTTCTACTAATGATGTTAATAGCAGTTGAAAAGGGAAACTTCAGTCGTTTTCATGCAATATTTTCATAACCCCTTTCAGGTGGGACAAGCTCGACCTCTCGACTTATCGCGAGCTGGAGATAGAGCATTTGGCGGAGGTGATGTGGCTGATGGAGCTCCGAGATGAGGCAGTCAAGTTCCTCGGCACCGCTTCTGGTCTTGTCAGAGAAGACTACCGAGAAGTCGCGGAGATTACACTCCTGGTACTCGGGGCCCAGCCACGTCGTGGCACACACTTCATGCGCCCAGGTGGATGGCCAAGGTTGGTATTTTGAATTAGAAGTTAAATATTGTATTGCCTTCTGCAAACAGCCATTTGAAGTCCCTACCAGAAAAAAATAAGATAAATAATTTACCACTAAACAAACTTATATGGAGTGGTATCGGTATTTATACATCACAGTGCGTATTCGTTTCAGATCATCTACTACACGAAGCTCCTGATATTCAGCGGTCAGCTGGAGTTCGACGACGAGCTGGTACAGAAACTTCAGAGAGTGGTACTATTTACTGCACTCCTCTACGCACCTTCCTGGCTGGCGGCTCCTGCCGCAGCTGATGCCCCGCTGAATGACCTTGTGTTGTACCAGCGTCTTCTGCAGTACAGGGCTGTGGATCGCGAGATTGCAGAGGCTTCACTGGCAGTGATCAGGCGGCACTTGTGGTATCTGAGGCCTCAGACCATCGTTTTCGCCCTCTGCAGTGACAAAGTGGAAGACACTGTGAAGCACGAGATGTCAAAGAAGCTGTGCCGCCTCGCTGTGCCCGAGGACTTCACGTATGACAACGTCTCGGTTGATGACACGACGCGCCTTCCGGACCTGATCGATGAGTCATCGTGGTTCGTGTTCACAGGCTTGCAGGTGTGCGCGTCTACGTGGCTCACTCTGCCGGTGAATAAGTGGGATCAAGATAACTACTGTGATCTGAAGAATGTCATCTCGCATCTGAAAGTTACCAACGACCAGAGCTGGGCAGTATTTAAATACATTTGTATTTAAATACGTATTTAAATACATTTGTGTATTTAGAACTGTATTTATAAATACATTGTTTTTCATGTATTTAAATACAGTATTTAAATACTTTAATGAGTATTTAAATACAATGTATTTAAATACTCAAAATATAAAAATGTAAATACTTTTACTGGTTTAATACACGTTCTGTACTAGCACAGTACGACGCGTCGACAGTGTAGTACAGCATGGTTCATGTTTCAACGTGTCAGTTCAATCCGTTGTGTGCCACTCTTAGTCGAAAGCGGTTGATTTCTTTATCGTGTGCGTGTCATGGCTTAGTGAATTAGTGAATGCATATGTTAAAATTTGTATGTATTTAAAATGTATTTACAAATGTATTTAAATACAATTGATGTATTTAGTATCTAAATACATTCGTAAAATGTATTTAGTATTTAAATACATTTCTCCCATGTATTTAGTATTTAAATACATTCAATGTATTTATTGCCCAGCTCTGCCAACGACGTGGCAGAGAGAGGGATAAAACTGATAGAAGATTACGCGAACACTGTCACAAAAGACGAGTCACAGCTGCAGGGTCTTCTTCAGCTCGTGGAAAAGAGCCAGAAAGAACTCGTGACTTCAAGAAGTCGTCACTTGCCAAGATGACGTAGCGCAGAGGGAAAGGGAGTTATCAGAGAGAGTACATGGCGCACGCCTTAAGATGACGTGTGTTCTAACCACGATTCATACAGTTTTTGAACCTAGTTAGGGGCACCGGAGTAAGTGCCTTTAGTGATATCTGTAAACCGTTTTAATACAAAATACGTTTGATCTTTCCTTATTCGTTTTATCTTATCCTAAAAAGCAGACAATGGCAGACAGCATATGGAGGTACGGGGACAAATACGGTATTTTAAATTTTAATGCTATCTCAAGGTGAGTATAACTTCTAAACCACTTGTCCTATCAACTTGGTAAGTATCTGAGAGGATTTCTTTCACTGAGAGGATTCAGAAAATATGGTCATTTGATGATTTATCTTTATTCAGTAAAAAATTGTCAATTTGGCCAAATTTCCAAAATTGAAATTTTTAAGGTCGATGCGCGACCCCTAAATATTGATCGATTTTGGTAAAAATGGTGTCAGTGTACTTCCACTGAACCAAATCATGGGAAAAACTTTGACCAGCTATAATTTTTAAAAAAAAGTGAAAAGTGATCCACCCTACAGTGTACATAGCTGAAGTTAATGGCTGATTTTACTATTTTAGCACACTCAGAATGGAGGACAACATGCTGAACTTATATGTCCAGATGGTGCAGATCATTTTAGGACATGTACATTTCTGTACGAGGGGGATATTAAACTAAAAAATTATGGCCTGTTATCAGGGTTGGCCGCTCGCCTATTATGCACGAGGTTAAACAACTTCAAACATTACTTATGTATGACCTTCCTCGATTTGAATGAAGAGAAAATTATGAACACTTTCCGCGCAGACATGATTTTATTTATTAGTTCTTATTAGTTCTTTGTCATTATCTTTAGGTAATTTTCACGCTAATATTAAGTTTCGGGGACACCGGTTTCGGTGATCATCTCATTTCATACTTCGGACCAATCACGGTGACTCGCATCCGGGTTGGGTTCTACTAAGTTTGGCGGTCGTTCTAAGTGGGTTAGTTATTTCCTACGTCACCAGCTTTCGGCCAATCAGGGCCCCAAAAACTAGTATTCCAAAATCTAATGTTTACCAATGTTCCTATACTTTATATACAAATTTTAGTTGAAAGAATGATTACTCCTTATGTACTACAGTGTACTTTCTTATGTTTGTGTAATATGCTGTTCAAAGAATTCAAAATGGTAGGTGGTTATAGTTTGTCTATTACAACTCGACACTGAACTAGTGCTTGCATAATACCGAAAATTTTCAATACCGGTATTTGGAGGCAATTATGCTAATCCCGGTATTGATACCGGTATTATGAAAAAAATAATTTATTTTGATTTATTATGGTGCCACCCTACCAACCCTCCCACAAGTCTGAGGGACTTGCAGTACTCACCATATTTACTATAAATTAATGACCCAACTCCAAATAGATGGCATTCTATTCGAAAAAGTTTATACAGTAAATTACTAAATTGTAATAAAAATATTATTTGAATTTTTTTTTAGCATATTATTATACAACTACTGGGGTAGATAGAAATTATTAGTATCTAAATATTTATTTCTTAGTTTGATTTTGAAAGTATGCTTTGAGGAAACAAAGAGCATCTAGGGATTGTTCAGATAGACTTGATCTCAGTTTCGTCAGAAATAGGCCTACAGCAGAAAAGGCTCTTTCTGATTCTGCACTTGTAGGTTTAATTGAAAGCAGTGCCTTGTACAGCTTCTCTAAATTCTCACTTCTCTGTAAAGTAACTTCCAAGCTTTTAAATTCATTAGTAACATCAAAATCAATGGAATTTTTTTTAGATGGCACTTTTCCTAGTTTGTCCATTTCTTGCATGTATTCACTCAGTAATGAATCTGCTTCCACTTCAGTCTTATTTGCAGCTACATTTTCAGGGTTACATGGAAATTCCTGTTCTTCCATTTCTATCTCCAAATCAACCACATTCTTAGGGAAAAGTCTTTTATGGAGCCTTTCTGCAGTTCTTTTGAGAACTAATTTTGATGGAACAGAAAAACTTTCCTCTTCTTGAACTTTTAAAACTTCGGGATTATGAAGATATTTGATTAAACCTACAATGTCTTGCTGTCTTCTTGAAATGTAACGATTTCTAAGACAATCTTTTAACTCTTTTGCTATTGGATTATTTTTCTCTCCTAGTTTCTTTGAAATAAATTTCATTGATGATTCAGCTGTCAGGAGTGATGCATCTTTCGAGCATAACCCTTTAAGAATTATTTCAACAGGACGTAAGGTGTCATAAAGGTTTTCAATAATTTCCCACTCTGTTGAAGAAATGGCTACAGTTGAATGAATCACTCTTAAAGCTAGTGCAATAAATAGTTTTCTTTGATAGAAAGGAATAGAAAACGAAAAAAAGAGGTTAACTGCAAAATACCCCGAAACTTTTTTTTTCTCCGAATCCTCCAAAAACAGTTTATTTGCCCATCGGAGGACTAAATTGCCTAAATTTTACAACAGCAATTTTTGTCAATACCGAAAACCTATAATATCGGTATCGGTATTATTTGTACTTCTTCAATACCGGTATTAATACCGGTATTTCAATACCGGGTTTAACCCCTACACTGAACCCCTTTCAGTGAAGACACACTGAAATTTTAATATAGTACTGTACTATTTTGAAGTCTATTTAATATAATGCAAATTTTGTCTACATTTCCTCGCTATTCGTGAGCCGAGACTACTACAGCTGGACTTATAATTTATTTTGAGCCTAACCTATTTTTTTTTTTTAACTCGATACTAAGCGTATCTTGGCTCCCTTTTCCAAGGGAACCCGTGCACTTTTACTCGCACCTTTTTGTACACTTACCTACACAGACACTTACACACTTATCCACCTATATGTTTGTATGTATTTATCTCAGATCAAGTTTTTAATGCAGGGAATTTTGGCTTTGTTTCACTGCAGGTTATCGAACCCCACAAACAGAAGTTTCCGATAGATTCTAAAAAACGAAACAATTTGGACATTATTGTAAATGAGAAAAGGTTTGAAGTAGCAAATTCACTAATGTGTGTGTTTCGGGATTACCATCTTGGATGAAGCGAAGTAAAAAAAAAAAAAAAAAAACTTGCTACTTATCTGAGAAACGTTGTTACTAAGACTCTTTACTGGCATTATGCATGATAAATTACTGCAGTGAAATTCTTATACATAATTTGAAATAAATGTAAACATAGCCATTACAGTAATGATAAACACAAAGATCATTATAAAGATCTTTTAGTATTGCTGCAAGTCCCTTCCGTCACAGGACCTTGTCTTTATGGAAGTTAAGCAACACTGAACATTCTTTAGCAGAGTAGGCCCTTCTTTTCTTCGATAGCTATAAGCTCTGTTTAGAAAGCTGCGGCAAGTTTGGTGGATTTGTTCAGTAACAAACACTGTATAGCCACACGCACACGCGCGCACACACACACACACACATATATATATATATATATATTATATATATAATTATTTTATATATATATATATTATTTTATATTGTGTGTGCGCGCGCGCGCGCGCGCGTGTGTAGGCAACTGGGAATAAGTGTGGTCGAATGTGGTAATTCAGAGATGCAGTGGGGTAATTTTTTGGGGGGTAATACTTTTGATATCTTGGAACACTAAAAACTTTATAAAAAAAAAAATCTAAAGATTTTTATTGTCGAAAAAAGGATATGCTGGTCCTGATTAGGTTTGGATAGATTAGCGAGTACCTCATTACTTAATGACTAAAGATAAGCCATCCTTCGAGCCCTTAGTTGCGTACCAAACACTTACCACGCCCTTCTCGGTTCGACGCCAATGAGGTTAGATTAGATTAAATTATGTTTCGTTAGTTTGTATTTTAGAGATAAGGATTTAAAAAAGTCGGTAATTCGCTTTTGCGAAGATGTGTGTGTGTGTGTGTGTGTGTGTAATTAAAATCATTTAAGCGCTGAATTTTTATTCTGTCTAATGTTCAGACCATTTTATCCAATCTGATAAAAACAGGATGCAGAAAAGGCTTCACACTCATTCATGGTGTGATCATTGCACTCTGAAAATTTCGATTGCTTTGAAAGGCAATTTTTTACTTTTTATAAACGAGCGAGTATTTTATTTACTCATATATTTTGTCTAATTTAACATGGAGTGAAGGGTTCCTTATAATGGGTTATATATAAATGCAAATTTTGATATAAATGATGGATGGATGAAAATTCTCTGAAATGATAATTGTAAATGGTACTCTTAGGCCAAGCTTCGTTTTGTTACATCATACCTTTGAAAGCTGGTTGATCAGAAAATTATGGGTAACCTTGTTTTCTTAACCATATATAAGAAATAGTGTTATTAATGTGTGCACACACACAAGGTTTATTTATAACTTTGTTTTTAGGTAGAAAAGTTTGTGAAGTTGAAAACCCTTTTTTTACAAAGCTGAATCGTGCCTCGCTTAAAACTAAACCGATTTACACATTAATCGGCAACAATCGGAGTTTGAAAATGGATCATGTGTATTAATCGTTATTCAGCGACGAGATTTTTTTTAAATTTTTAAATCCCGATTATTGTCGATTAATACGTAAAAGGCTACAATCAGTTTTAACCGGAGCACGATACAGCGTTGAAAAATGGTAATAAGCGATCATACGAGATGCGCTTTAGCTATTACTCATTACAAGCTTAGGTTAACATTCCAAACTTAGCCTAGTATATACACGCATACGATTGACACGTGACATAAATTAATAAGTATGGCTGCTCCGGGGTCACTAATTGTTAGAGCAAAGACAATTTACAACAAAATCCGAAACTCCACCCGCAAATGCGTTAGCTTTTTTACTTCCGCCATCTAGTAATTGGCAGGAAAATTAGATTACCCACTAAATGTCAACTGAAATTGTTTTAATTATTGTTATAATAGAGTGCAATATGTTATCACATATGATCAGTTTATAAATTAAGCATATAGATTTGTATTTTATTGGAGATAGGTATGATAGTATAAAATAATTAGTCAAGAGGGCAAAAAATTGGCACAGCGCTCAGGCCAACAAATGTGGTTTATTGCTCAAACTCCTGTATTATTAAAAACAACATCGGAGACTGAACCGTCGACCCAAGTATCATTATTTCGCTTCTGAGGAAACTGTATTATAACTGGCCGACGGAGGCTGGCAATGTGGTAATCAATTTTGTTAATGTATCATTATCTATTGACTTTTATTATCAAATCACAACTATGAAAATACCGAAAGTGGCTTTTTACTTTTGTCAACCCTCCGTATATTGTTCAGAACTTCGTTACGTCTCTGGATGTCAAAACAGTTTCCGAATGACAACAGTCTTCCGCAGTTTATCTAGATGGTTCACTTCATCTCTTGTTGCGACACAATATGTGCTTAGTTTCGTGCAAATAAAAATGTAGTTTTATTTTGGAATTGTATATTGTATCACGCATTCTTTGTTACCTCACAGGCAGTGGTGAGCTGGCAAAATTTTAACAACCGGTTCGCTAAGCTGCCAAAATTTTAACCACCGGGTTCTGTATAAAAAATTCTGAATTCGGCAGTAAAAAATTGACAACCCTTCCCACCCCACCCTTTCGCAATTTTAATTAAATTAATTATCTCGCTATTTGCCTTTTTCAAGTGTGTGCATTTGATGATTCAGCTACGGTAGGTATTAATAACTGCATGACAATTAATTAGTATAGTTAATTAGAGAAATAGACGTTTCTAATGAAATCAGAAAAGAAGAATTATTTAATAAAAACCGATGAATCATATTATCTACATAGTTAAAATTAAATTGCTCAGTCAACTTTAGCAATAATGAATTATTAGGCAAAACATAAATATCAGTACATCTATGCTCTCTTCAGCGTCCAGCAAAAAAGTTAACCGGTTCTTATTTTCAAAAAGATTTTAACAACCGGTTCGCGCGAACCGGATCCAGCTCACCACTGCTCACAGGTAAACGTACCATAGTTTGAGAACCACTGTTCTACTGGAAATCGCGCGAGTATACTCTTATTTAAAGCTTAGTTCTCGTTACATACGCTCGGTGTCGAATACCTATTATTTTTTTTTTTCGGCGAGATAACGCGATAAACGGAAATTAGCGTGTATATAGATAGATATATATATATATATATATATATATATATATATATATCACACGCTAATTTCCGTTTATCGCGTTATCTCGCCGAAAAAAAAAAATAATAGGTATTCGACACCGAGCGTATGTAACGAGAACTAAGCTTTAAATAAGAGTATACTCGCGCGATTTCCAGTAGAACAGTGGTTCTCAAACTATGGTACGTTTACCTGTGAGCAGTGGTGAGCTGGATCCGGTTCGCGCGAACCGGTTGTTAAAATCTTTTTGAAAATAAGAACCGGTTAACTTTTTTGCTGGACGCTGAAGAGAGCATAGATGTACTGATATTTATGTTTTGCCTAATAATTCATTATTGCTAAAGTTGACTGAGCAATTTAATTTTAACTATGTAGATAATATGATTCATCGGTTTTTATTAAATAATTCTTCTTTTCTGATTTCATTAGAAACGTCTATTTCTCTAATTAACTATACTAATTAATTGTCATGCAGTTATTAATACCTACCGTAGCTGAATCATCAAATGCACACACTTGAAAAAGGCAAATAGCGAGATAATTAATTTAATTAAAATTGCGAAAGGGTGGGGTGGGAAGGGTTGTCAATTTTTTATTGCCGAATTCAGAATTTTTTATACAGAACCCGGTGGTTAAAATTTTGGCAGCTTAGCGAACCGGTTGTTAAAATTTTGGCAGCTCACCACTGCCTGTGAGGTAACAAAGAATGCGTGATACAATATACAATTCCAAAATAAAACTACATTTTTATTTGCACGAAACTAAGCACATATTGTGTCGCAACAAGAGATGAAGTGAACCATCTAGATACAAACTGCGGAAGACTGTTGTCATTCGGAAACTGTTTTGACATCCAGAGACGTAACGAAGTTCTGAACAATATACGGAGGGTTGACAAAAGTAAAAAGCCACTTTCGGTATTTTCATAGTTGTCATTTGATAATAAAAGTCAATAGATAATGATACATTAACAAAATTGATTACCACATTGCCAGCCTCCGTCGGCCAGTTATAATACCGTTTCCTCAGAAGCGAAATAATGATACTTGGGTCGACGGTTCAGTCTCCGATGTTGTTGTTAATAATAATACAGGAGTTTGAGCAATAAACCACATTTGTTGGCCTGAGCGCTGTGCCAATTTTTTGCCCTCTTGACTAATTATTATATACTATCATAATATATATATATATATATATATAATCATTGATCCCTCATGTAGCTGGATTTTGGTTGTGTTCCATTCACAACATTTGAACCAGTTCTCAGGAAAGTATGGAGGTGCTGTTTTCATACCTAGACATTTTTTACCTCTGAATTTCATCGATATCAATACTTTGTTTTATTTCTATACTATAACTATATTAGTATGCCATTTGATATATACAGTATAATTAAGTTTTGTGGAGAACAGTGTTTAAGGTCCAAATTTGCTACGAACATCGTGATTGGCCGAAATCGGTCACGTGAGAAATAGCTAAGCAATCTAAAACTACAACCTAACCCAGTGGTTCTTAACCTTTTTAGGTTGCGACCCAAATTCTGGTCGCGGGACTAGCTCGGCGACTCGTGTCTTCAAACAGTTCGCGTGTAATGGATAATAAAATAAACAATGAGAAATTACGATTGACAATGAAAATTGCTTGGCGACCCAGGGGTTAAGAACCACTGACCTAACTTAATGTAATCTGGTTTCCATCAAACTAATATATATATATATATATATATATATATATATTATATATATATATATATATATATATATATATATATATATATAAGCGTGAATTGCAGCAAAATGGCAAGTGAAAATAAAAATATATAATTTGTTTTTCTTCTGAATTTTACCTTCTAATATTTTGGTCATCGATTCGATTTATGGCTGACAGACGAAATATAACATCAATATTGCTATTTCTTCGCTATGGTTTTTGTGATTGTCCGTAATGGCATAAAAGTCCCTCGTTTCTCTTCAATGATAAGGAACACGAAACATCGTTTTTCCTTTATATCGGATTCAATATTATTTGCGAAGAATGTACGATGGTTAATAATATGACGTATAATACTGAACCAACAATGGTTTATAATATGACGTTGTATAATACTGAACCAACAATGGTTTATTTTCGGTTTTTTGCGTGTTGACATAGGTATCGTATAAAAGAACAGCGGTTCTCAAACTTTTTTTTTCTTTCTGTACCCCTTAAATTCTGTCATGGGATTTTTTGGATTTTCGATCGAGAGAGGATTTTTACTTTCTTTACGACCGTGTGACTTGTGGCCGTTTATTAATCGTGTATCAAATTAAAAGGGTTGTATTTTCAGAACCCCTTCGCGTACCCCCTAAGATTCCTTTGCGTACCCCTGGGGATACGCCGAACCCCAGTTTGAGAACCACTGGTTGAGAATCCCACGTCGGCGGGGGATTGGTTTGATATTTCATTTGCAAACCGTAGCCACGCACTCATATCAAATACGAGGACCACTCAATATATTTTATCCCACTTTTTTTTTCTTTCTAAGTTTCCTTGTAAGTTCCAGAATTTTTCTATACAAGTGGTTACGTACCTTTTTTAAAAGTTTTTATTTTTCCACACAGCCTCCATCCTTTTCTACAGCTTTCCTCCACCTTGAAACAAGGGCTTTTATTCCTTACTGGTAAAAGTCTGCTGGGTTCCGCTGGAGCCACCTTTTAACCTCCTCAACAACCTTATCGTCACACTGACACTTTCTTCCACGAATAGCATCCTTTATTGGCCCAAACAAATGGAAGTCTGAAGGTGCCAGATCCGGGCTGTATGGAGGGTGGGGTGACAGTCAAGCGCATTTTTGTGATGGCCCCTCTTGTTTGCAAACTGTTGTGTGGTCTTGCGTTATCATGCAAAAGAAGGACGTCTTCCAGTTTTCTCTCCGGTCGAACTCGCTTTATACGTCTCTGGAGTCTGTAGGGTAGCAATATATGCCTCTGGGATTACGGAACATTCTTCGCCAACAGTTCATAGCCGTATACAGTTCATAGCCGTATACAGTTCATAGCCGTATACAGTTCATAGCCGTATACAGTTCATAGCCGTATACAGTTCATAGCCGTATACAGTTCATAGCCGTATACAATTCATAGCCGTATACAATTCATAGCCGTATACAATTCATAGCCGTATACAATTCATAGCCGTATACAATTCATAGCCGTATACAATTCATAGCCGTATACAATTCATAGCCGTATACAATTCATAGCCGTATACAATTTTATATATATATACTGTTTATTATGTATTTTTGCTCGTCATTTTCATTTAAACTAACGAAAATATCACAACTTAACCTAACCAATCATCAAGGGCATTCAGTTGACCTAACCCGGCATTCAGTTGACCTAACCGGGCATTCATAATGTCCACCAGAATCACCCCTTTCATGTCCCAGAAGATGGTGGCCATAACCTTTCCTGCAGAGGGAACCATTTTGAGCTTTTTCTTGCGTGGGGAGTCTGCGTGATACCACTCCATGGATTGGCGTTTTGTTTCAGGTTCAAAGTGGTGTACCCAAGTCTCATCCCCAGTCACAATTTGTGAAAGGAAGTCATCCCCTTCTGTCTCGTATCGAACCAACGACTCTGAAGCAATTTCTTTTCTTTGGGCTTTGTGATCTTCAGTCAGTTGGCGAGGAACAAACGATGAACACAATTTTGAGTATCCCAGTTGCTGAATTCCTAGCTCCAGTGATAGCTCCTTGTATGTGACGCGCCGATTTGATCGGATGATGCTGTTAGCACGTTGCACAGTGAGAGATGTCAGCTGATGCCGGGCGACCGCTGCGTGGCTCATCATCGAGGCTGGCTCTCCTCTCTCTGATGATCTCGCACGTTTAGACCAGCGTCCAACTGTGCTTCGATCAACAACAGCATCTCCGTAAACGTTTTGTAGACGTTTGTGAATATTTCCAACTGTTTCCTTCTCTGCGGTTAAGAACTCGATAACAGCTCTGTTTACGCACATCACTATCAGACGCCATTTTCGAAACTGCGTTAACTATCGTTTTATACAAGGGCGTTTAAAAGCGGTTTTATACAAGGAGGGGAGGTTCAAACTGGAAAAATCCGGTATGTGAAGCGCAGAAAGTTCAAACTTACAGCCCAAAAGACATTTCAGTTCCATGGCCTATTATTTAGCTAAGAAAAAAGGGTGGGGGCAAAATATATTGAGTGTCCCTATTAGTTTTCAAATTTCATGCAACATGAGATACTGATTTACCTTATATTTAATTCATTCAGCTGAATGTTAAGAATGTTTTATCGATAACTCGCTGGGATACCTGGTATTTCCCGAAAATGTTTTAAGGAAAAAAACACCGGGATCCGTCCAGCGGGAGCCAGGAAAGTTCGGGACAGACAGACGTCGTCCATTTCACTCTTATTCATATAGATTTCGAAGTGGTTCCAGAACCATCGCGACGGTCCCGCAGCCTGTAGACCACACGACCGTCGTGCCGGTTGTGGAGCCCCGTGTCAAGTCATGGCTACGAGACCGTCAAATTCTAGAGCAGCGGTTCTTAACCTTTTTCGTGTCATTTCCCCCTTCGACCAGTTCGCCCTACCCGATTTCCCTTTCCATTAGGATAAGAAAAAAAGTACCCTCGAAGACAAAATTTAACAACATTAGCGGACTTATAATGCACACTAATTATATGATCACCAAACAAAATTCTGCCGTGAATCCCACCTGGATTCCTGAAATTTCCCCCAGGTTAAGAAATACTGCTCTAGAGTCTAGACTCTACCAACTGGTTAGGTTAATTGAATGCCCGGTTAGGTCAACTGTACGCCCTTGACGATTAGTTTGGATAAGTCGTGATACTTTTGTTAGTTTTAACGAAATGTCACGATTTAACCTAACAAATCGTCAAGGGCGTACAGTTGACCCAACCGTAGCTGTAGGTAGGTTTCGATTAATTTTATGCAACTTTTACCTAATATTTTTTCTCTTGAAGAGCCAGCCATTTCCGTGTTTTAGGGTGGGACAGACAGACGGTTTACTCGTGTGTGTGTGTATATATATATATATATATATATATACCTTATGTTTCGTGCGTTGGTCTCTTCACACGGAGGTCAAGCTGGTGGCCCCGCCTCTAGGTCTGGCCTGGTGGAGGAGCGAGTTGCTTTCTTGCGCTCTCCACCGTACATAGCCAGGCACGCCCGCCTCATCTGGTGCTGTCCTGAGCCAGGCATCCAATCTTTTCTTGAAGACTTCAACTTTGACCCCCGTTACGTTTCTGAGGTCCTGAGGAAGCTGGTTGAAAAGTCTTGGCCCCCTGACAACCAAGCTATTTTCCTTCAGGGTTGAGGAGGTCCCTTGTCGGGCCTTTAATTTGGGAACGTTACACATTCTGCCTTTCCTATTTTCCAGTGTTTGAATGGTAATTGGGTTTAGTTTTAGGTTTGGTACCAGTTTTTCGATCATATTCCATATGTAGATTATGATGTACCTCTCTCTTCTTTCCAGTGAGTACAGATTTAGTTTACGTAGTCTTTCCCAGTAGTTGAGTTCTTTGCAGCCAACAATCTTGGCTGTGAAATGCCTTTGCGTTTCTTCTAGTTTATTAGTTTCTTCCTTTTTATATGGGGACGTCAAAACTGAGCAGTATTCAAGTTTTGGTATAATCAGTGTTTTTAGCAGGGGAATCATTACTGTCCTGTCCCTTCTCTTGAACGTTCTTAGTACCTGTCCGGTGACTCTTTTTGCTTTATTTATCGCTATCTGATTTTGTGTTTCGAATTTCGCATCATCTGTCATTATTATCCCGAGATCAATCGCTTTCGTGCTTCTCTGAATTTCCTGTCTATCTGGAGCATAATATGCAGTCTAAGTTCTTTTCTACCATATCTCAAGAGCTGAAATTTCTCGGCGTTGAATGAGTCAGAATGACATGTTGTTGTCTTCTGACCATTTGTATATTTTGTTCGTGTCCCTCTGCAAGGCCTCCACGTCATGTACATCGCTGATTTTTCTGCTGATCTTCGTATCGTCTGCAAAGGATGTTACTATACTGTTGCTGTTTACTCCGCTGTTTATGTCTGTTAACATGATAATGAACAGGAGTGGGGCCAGTACTGTCCCTTGTGGTACTGAGCTGCGTACTTCCGATTCTGATGATGATATACCTTGAATTTTGACGACCTGCAGACGATCTCTAAGGAAGTTGTAGATCCATTTTCCCACTTTGCATGTTATTCCCATATATTTAATTTTATGTGCTATTATACCATGGTCACATTTATCGAAAGCTTTAGCAAAATCTGTGTATATAACATCGTAGTTGTCATTGCCTTCCAATGCATCTAGGATATTGTTGTAGTGTTCTATTAGTTGTGATAGGCATGATCTACCTGATCGGAATTCATGCTGATTTTCGTTGAATCTTTCCCGTGTCTCCAGGAAATCATAAATTTTCTCTCTAACTATTCTTTCAAATACTTTGGTGAGGTGGGACGTCAATGACACTGGTCTGTAGTTCTTTGCTTGAGATCTGTCCCCTCCTTTATATATAGGGACAATGTTTGCTCTTTTCAAGATGCTCAGTATTTCCCCAGTGTCTAGGGATCTTCTCCATATCCAGTATAAAGGTGTAGCTATTTCATTTTTACAGTTTTTAATCAATAATGCGTTCCAATTGTCCAGACCTGCAGCTGAATGTGGTTTCATTTGTCCTATACTGTAGCTCTCGCTACATCTTCTGGTGTAAAATCAGTCTGTTATATACTCTCCTTGCAATTCCTCTTCAAAGAATGCATTTATGTCAGGTATCGCTTTGTCACTTTTTGGGGTACTGAAAACTGATTCATATTGAGCTCTCAATGTATCAGATATTTCTTTTAGATCGTCGGTTAGTTCATTATTTCCCGTCCTTAAGGGCCCAATAGCGACGCGCTTTTTTGTTTTCCTTTTTGCATAGCTATAGAAGTATTTTGGATTTTCCTTTATTGCTTCTACCGCCTTTTCCTCTTCCCTCTCTGTATGGTCCTTAATCAGGGCTTGTATTTCCCTATCGATACCCTCTAGTTTTTCTTTTATTGCTTTCCTGTCATTATCTCCGCAGTTACCTAACTTCGCCTCCACTCTCTTTCTTTTGCGGAATAGTCTTCTCTTTTGCCTCTCTAGCCAGCTCCTCTCCTTTTTGCTGTGATTTCGGAGCATATTTTTCTAAAATTCTCAGCGTTTTTTAGTCTAAGGTTGTTAGCATTTCTTCAGTTGTTTTATTCTCGAAAATTGTTCTCCATTCTATTTGGGCCATGTGCGATCTGATTGCTTCCCAATTTATAGTCTCCGAGTTTAAGTTAAAGGCCCCGAATTTACTTCTTTCCACAATGTGTATTGTCTTCAGAGCTGGGCACCGCAAACTCAAAATCACTTCCGCAATCGCAAATCCGCAAACTTAAACCTTACCTTCCGCAAACGCAAATCCGCAAACCATATTTCCAATTTTTACAGTGCTGGGCACTTCCGCAAACACTTCCGCAAACCGCAAATTCCGCAATCGCAATTTTAACTATAAAAAGTATCCAAAACATTAAAGAGGTGTAAAAAGTTTTTATATCCTTTTAATGTTTAATGTTTTAGCCTTGTTTTTATTAAAAACAAGGCTAAATAATTTATTACAATAAATCACTATTGTAGAAGAAATAAAAATACTACGTATATTGATATATTATATTGAACAAAAACACCTCCTGCACGTGGGAAATTTGCGGAAAGATTTGCGTTTGCGGTCTTAGTTCCGCAACGCAAATTCACTAATTTGCGATGACTGCCGCAAACGCAAATCCGCAAACGAAAAACATACTTCCGCAATTGCGGAATTTGCGGTTTGCGGAAGTGCCCAGCTCTGCTTTTAATGCTGTCATCATATTTGTTGATATCTCGATTAAGTTGTGGTCTGAGATAATGGTTGGGGTTATTTTTATATCAGCAATCAAGTTCGTGTTATTCGTGAATACCAGATCCAGGCAGTTATTTTTTCTGGTATTTTCTGTTATCTCCTGTGTCAGCATAAACTCATTTGTGAGAGCCATCAACATTTTTGCTTGCTCCTGGTCTTCTCTTGTGCCCCCCTTGTCCTGGTGAATATATATATTCCTATCCACCTTTTTGTATTTTATAAATGGGAAGTTAGTCTCCACAGATCATTATATTTGGGGATGGAGGGTTTATGGCCTTTATTAGCTTTCTGATGTCATCAATGGCCTCCGAGAATTTTTCGGTTGGGGTGCTTGGAGGTCTATGGATGACTATTACTATCAAGTTTAGTTTTTTTATTTTCACTGCTAGGAGTTCCACATAGCTGTTTAATTTACTTATATGTGTGTGTATGTATGTATAATATATTATATATATAATATATATATATATTATATGGAAAATTATTCCAAGGCCTTCGTGTATTCAGAGGTACACCTGACGAGGTGTACTTCTCAATAGACGAAAGGCCTTGGGATAATTTTTCCTTTTCCTTGTGGATTTACATCATTTATTCATTCATTTCACGTGTTTAATTGTGAAATTCATCATTATATATATATATATATATATATATATATATATATATATGTATGGGATGAATTTCACAATAAAACACGTGAAATGAATGAATGCTGCAAATCCAAAAGGAAAAAGAAAAACGATTCCAAGGCCTTTCGTGTATTCAAAGCTACACCTCGTCAGGGAATGAAGATAAAAGGCGAGATGCCCATAAATATATATAACGTACAAGTAAAACAAAACAATTAGCACATACTTAAGAAGGGTTAATGAGAGGCAAAAGAAATTTTAACATGATATCGTCAATTTTATACGTCCCCGCACTGTTATTGAAATTGTTTTTAAAATGAATAAATGCACATTCTAGAATATTTCTTTCTATTATATCTGTTTTTAACAAGCGCTTTAGAACTATCCCACTTGATGCTATGGTTACATCTATACATATGGTTAAATAAAGCATTGGAAGTATTAGCTGTTCTACACTGTTTTTCAAAATTAATAAAAGACTTAGCAATCAGTAAACTGCTGGGCTTTTTTGGGACTGAGAAACCTAACCCAAAAAGCCCAGCAGTTTACTGATTGCTAAGTCTTTTATTAATTTTGAAAAACAGTAATATTTCCGAAAGTGAGGTGACTTTAGCCAAAGGTTGTGTGTATAGTGCTTATAATACGAGGTTTGAATCGAATTATCCTTTGAGGTTTGAAAAAGCCCTAAAAACACTGAAAAATAATGATTCATTACATATTACTAAAGCGGACAAATCCAATTCGATCGTCATCATGGACAAAAACAGTTATGTTGAAAAGATGAATACGTTATTGAGTGATCGTGACACATACAAACCTCTAAATAGAGACCCATTGGAGGATGTTAATAAAATGTTTAACAGAAAATTAAGAGATATTAAAAAATAACTATAATGGGCTTTCACAGCAGTTTCTTAGTATCAATCCGTCACTACCATATCTGTACGGCTTAGTAAAAACAGTTAATAATCCCATGAGGCCTATTGTTAGCTCAGTGGGCTCCGTAACCTATAAGCTATCAAAATGGTTAGTTTATTAACGCCGTTAGTTGGCTCTATTTCTGAGTCACATATTGTAAATAGCATGGATCTTATTGACAAACTGAAGTTCCCTAATGACCCTAATTTCAAATTGGTAAGCTTCGATGTATGCTCGCTATTCACAAAAGTCCCTGTTGATAACCTACTTGATTTTTTAAAAGATAAGATCTCTGAATATTCTTTCCCTGTTCAACACAACATTCTTATTGAGTTAATTAAGCTTTGTGTCAAAGATTGTAAATTTAAGTTTGAAAATAAGTTTTATGCTATGTCGTTTGGATTGGCTATGGGAAATCCCCTTTCACCTGTACTAGCTAATTTATATATGGAATTTTTTGAAAGTAGAATTTTGCCTACGATTGCTAATTTGAACCTGGTTTGGTACAGGTATATAGATGATATTTTATGCCTTTGGCCTAATAATTTGGATGTGGACTTACTTCTTGGTAGGCTCAACAATTTAGTCCCATCTATTAAGTTTACAGTTGAAAATGATGGAAGCCTATCTTTTCTTGATCTAAAAATTTGGATGCTCTAATCAGTTCAAATATGAAGTCTACCGTAAGCCTACTAATAATAACTCTTATGTGCATTTTTATTCTGACCATCATCCTTCGATTAAATCCTCTATTTTCTCTGCTATGTTTCTTCGAGCATTGAGAGTTGTCAGTCCTGAATTTTTAGATTCCGAGTTATGCAATATCATGAATATTGGTACTAAATTATGTTATCCTATTTCATTTTTAGATAACTGTCTTAAGAAAGCCAAGAATAGGTATTATAATAATGTAATTGTAAAGGAATTTCAGCGTAAAAATATGCTTAGCCTACCTTACCATGTTAATTTTCAATACCTTCCAACTGTACTTAAAGCAATTGGCATTAATGTAATCTTTAAGTATAATAATACTGTTAAATCACGCCTAATAAAGAATAGCCCTGATAATGTTGTTGGTTGTGTGTATTCGATCGGATGTACACAATGTAACTCAGTATATATAGGCCAAACTGGTAAAACGTTAGATATTAGGGTAAAACAGCATAAATATGCTTGTAGAACAGCTAATACTTCCAATGCTTTATTTAACCATATGTATAGATGTAACCATAGCATCAAGTGGGGTAGTTCTAAAGCGCTTGTTAAAAACAGATATATAATAGAAAGAAATATTCTAGAATGTGCATTTATTCATTTTAAAAACAATTTCAATAACAGTGCGGAGACGTATAAAATTGACGATATCATGTTAAAATTTCTTTTGCCTATCATTAACCCTTCTTAAGTATGTGCTAATTGTTTTGTTTTTCCTGTATGTTGTATATATTTATGGGCATCTCGCCTTTTATCTTCATTCCCTGACTAGGTGTAGCTTTGAATACACGAAAGGCCTTGGAATCGTTTTTCTTTTTCCTTGTGGGTTTGCGTTATTATATATATATATATATATATATATATATATATATATATACACACCTTACCTTATGAACCTTATGTTTCGTGTGTTGGTCTCTCTTCACACGGAGGTCAAGCTGGTGGCCCCGCCTCTAGGTCTGGCCTGGTGGAGGAGCGAGTTACTTTCTTGCGCTCTCCACCGTACATAGCCAGGCACGCCCGGCTCATTTGGTACTGTCCTGAGCCAGGCATCCAGTCTTTTCTTGAAGACTTCAACTTTGACCCCCGTTACGTTTCTGAGATCCTTAGGAAGCTGGTTGAAAAGTCTTGGCCCCCTGACAACCAAGCTATTTTCCTTCAGGGTTGAGGAGGTCCCTTGTCGTGCTTTTAATTTGGGAACACTACACATTCTGCCTTTCCTATTTTCCACTGTTGTTTGAATGGTAATTGGGTTTAGTTTTAGGTTTGGTACCAGTTTTTCGATCATTTTCCATATGTAGATTATAATGTACCTCTCTCTTCTTTCCAGTGAGTACAGATTTAGTTTACGTAGTCTTTCCCAGTAGTTGAGTTCTTTGCAGCCATCAATCTTGGCTGTGAAATGCCTTTGCGTTTCTTCTAGTTTATTAGTTTCTTCCTTTTTATTTGGGGACGTCAAAACTGAGCAGTATTCAAGTTTTGGTATAATCAGTGTTTTTAGCAGGGGAATCATTACTGTCCTGTCCCTTCTCTTGAACGTTCTTAGAACCTATCCGGCGACTCTTTTTGCTTTATTTATCGCTATCTGATTTTGTGTTTCGAATTTCGCATCATCTGTCATTATTATCCGAGATCAATCGCTTTCATGCTTCTCTGAATTTCCTGTCTATCTGGAGCATAATATGCAGTCTGTTTAAGTTCTTCTTTCTATCATATCTCAAGAGCTGAAATTTCTCGGCGTTGAATGACATGTTGTCTTCTGACCATTTGTATATTTTGTTCGTGTCCCTCTGCAAGGCCTCCACGTCATGTACATCGCTGATTTTTCTGCTGATCTTTGTATCGTCTGCAAAGGATGTTACTATACTATTGCTGTTTACTCCGCTGTCTGTCTGTTAGCATGATAATGAACAGGAGTGGGGCCAGTACTGTCCCTTGTGGTACTGAGCTGCGTACTTCCGATTCTGATGATGATATACCTTGAATTTTGACGACCTGCAGACGATCACTAAGGAAGTTGTAGATCCATTTTCCCACTTTGCCTGTTATTCCCATGTCTTTAATTTTATGTCCTATTATACCATGGTCACATTTATCGAAAGCTTTAGCAAAATCTGTGTATATAACATCGTAGTTGTCATTGCCTTCCAATGCATCTAGGATATTGTTGTAGTGCTCTATTAGTTGTGATAGGCATGATCTACCTGATCGGAATCCATGCTGATTTTCGTTGAATCTTTCCCGTGTCTTCAGGAAATCATAAATTTTCTGTCTAACTACAGTATTCTTTCAAATACTTTGGTGAGGTGGGACGTCAATGACACTGGTCTATAGTTCTTTGCTTGAGATCTGTCCCTCCTTTATATATAGGGACAATGTTTGCTCTTTTCAAGATGCTCGGTATTTCCCCAGTGTCTAGGGATCTTCTCCATATCCAGTATAAAGGTGTAGCTATTTCATTTATATATATTTATATATATATATATATATATATATGTATATTTGTATATATATATATATATATATATATATATATATATATATATATATATGTGTGTGTGTGTGTACAGGGTGTCCGAGAATTATCTGTACAATTTTTGGCTGTTATTAAAAGTCAACCATGAAGTGTAGAAATTCCAGTGTTGTCCCATTTTACAGAGAATCTCATTAAGTTTTTTCTGATACCAAGTTTTGACAAGTTTTTTAGAAATTCCAGTGTGTCCGAAAATTATCTGTACAATTTCAGCTTTTAATAAAATTCTTGATAACACACGTAAAATTCTTAAACAAGATTATTTAGAATCTGTATTTTCAAAAGTTTCTTTTATTAAAGTAAACATTCGATATGTGCACCATCAGTGATTCGCAAAACATCCAATCGATAATCCAAATGTTGCCATGTACGCTGCAGCATATCCACATCAATTCGCTCAATAGCAGCTGTGATTCTTGCTTTTAAATCATCAATGTCTGTCACCCGCGTACAAAAAAGAAAAAACTTGTCAAAACTTGTTGTCAGAAAAAACTTAATGAGTTTCTCTGTAAAATGGGACAACACTGGAATTTCTACACTTCATGGTTGACTTTTAATAACAGCCAAAAATTGTACAGATAATTCTCGGACACCCGGTATATATATATATATATATATATATATATATATATATATATATATATGTAGTGGCCTACAGATCATCAATTTGATGGGGCCAAGAAAGTAGGCTTACTATAATTTTTGAATTAAATTAAAATGAATAATTAGGGGTCACCAGCTTGGGCCTGCAGCCCAAACAAACAATATTTAATAAGGAGAAAGAAATTACTTTGTTTTGTGTTTAATTAGGAAAATAAATAAAATATTTGTTCACAGTGATTAACTCTATAATGGTATTCATACTATGTTAAAGGTGACAGTAAATGGATTAGGCAAGTAAAACGAAATGCATAGATGAGCGAATAAGCAAGCGGATACAAATGCAGTAAGATAATTGAATACGATGAAATAATTGTACAGGCCTACGACAGTCGTAATGAGAGAGTGAGTTTGCCGGTTGTTTGCGTACCCTTTTGGGTATAGCCTATTCTCTAGGCTGCGGTTACACTTTGCGGGCTTCGCGGGAATTGCTTAACACGAAGGCAAGGATAGGCTTGTGGCTTGTAGCCTACTAGAAGGTTTACGGACTGAGCTTCGAAGGATTGCTTCTGCAGGCAGACTGGCCTTGCTGGCGAGAGGATGAATGTTGAGGGCCGGTAGATACTCGTTGAAAAGGGGACCAACGGAAACTCCTGCAGCAATGATGTTGCTGCTTGCAGGATGAAACTTAAGAGGGCCTTACTTGATGTTAGACTTCGTGTATGCTCGACCGGAGCCTTGAATGAACAGCGGGCCGCTGCGGGTGGCGTGACGAGTGGTGTTACTGACGAAGGCGCTGAGAGAGACGTAACGACAAAAACGAGATGGCAAGTGAGTGATTTTTTAAAGAACCTGCATCTTATAGGCTTTGGTGACGTCCTCTGGTGGTCATTTTGGGAAATACCACAAAATCTGTGTTTCCTCTATGGGCCTGTTTTATGCCCACGTGTATAGCTTTTGTTTTGATTCCATGATATATATATATATATATGTATAGAAACGACGTAAGTATAGAGGAGTGTTCTGCACACGAGGAAGAGAAATAACAAACAAATGAAAAATAAGGCACCCACCCGGGAATCGAACCCAGGATCTTCCGATTGCCGGTCAGACGTGCTAACCACTACACTACGGAGCCACGATAGTCAGAAGTTGTAATTCTCCTACATAGGGCAGAAACCAATGCCTTGAGAGGGCACCCTCGCAAATCGTGAATATGTACATTTAACTGCAATGACCGCGCGGTCATTGCAGTTAAATGTACATATTCACGATTTGCGAGGGTGCCCTCTCAAGGCATTGGTTTCTGCCTATGTAGGAGAATTACAACTCTGACTATCGTGGCTCCGTAGTGTAGTGGTTAGCACGTCTGACCGGCAATCGGAAGATCCTGTGTTCGATTCCCGGGCGGGTGCCTTATTTTTCATTTGTTTGTTATTTCTCTTCCTCGTGTGCAGAACACTCCTCTATACTTACGTCGTTTCTATACGTTAATATACTGCGCGGTCATGGCAGTTAAATGTATATATATATATATATATATATATACGGTATATATATATACACATACACACTGTGATAGTGTATCGAAATTTTGATAGCTTATGTTACGCCCATGGTCACGTATAGTAAGCCTGCCAAGTTTGGGCGGTATCTGTCTAGCGAGAGCTGAGAAAGTTAGGGACAGCCAGATAGACATCGTCCATTTCGCTCTCATTCATATAGAATATAGATACAGAAGATAGATAAAGCTTGATTCGATTTTGTTTTTAATTCGACAATACAAATTTTCATTTTGTAAACTATCAGAAAGACGTCAGGATAGTTCTCTCCATTTTTGTTTAAGATACTGCTCCTTTTTATTGCTAATCAGATATCCAATTTTCGTTCATGACGAAGCCTATTGGTTTTAATCTTGCATTATTTCTCGTAAAACTTTGTTGGTATTTCCACGTTCATCTGATATACTGAACTTCATAATGTTTGCAGATGATACAATTGTCTCCTTTTCTTGCAAAGATGTTAATACAGTTAAGAATATGTTTCATTCAGAATTCATCAGTGCAATGAAATGGTTGACCACCAATAAACTCTTCCGAAATACCAGTAAAACAAATTTCATGATTTTTACTAATAAAAGAAATGTATTTCTTGATGAACTTAATGTTAATGAAATCGCCATAAAGGAGTGTACTGTAACAAAATTTCTTGGTGTAATGCTAGATAAGAATTTGCAATGGAGTGATCATGTAAATTATATCGCGAAAAAGATTTCAAGGAGCGTTGCTATAATGTTTAAACTTAAAAATGTAGTCCCTAAACAAGTTTTGACTCTTTATCATACTTTTGTTCTTCCTCAATAACATACTGCACCCTTGTTTGGGGAAACTCCGCTAACAACACATTAAATGGTATCTTTGTCATCCAAAAACGAGCAATAAGGTATTATCTAATGCCGATTTCCTTGATCACTCTAGTGCATTATTTAAAGAGCTAAATTTACTAAACCTCAATGATATAACCAAACTGGCACATTTTATTTTTATTTACAAGTGTAAGACAAAATCATTAATTTACAATGGGTAAATAGATATTTTGTAACTCAAGAAATCCACTCGTATCAGACCAGAAATAGATCAAAGCTTGTTATACCTCAATTTAGATTGTCATCTCAAAAACTACCCATTTTCATTGGATTGAAACTATGGAATGACTTACATGCTGATATAAAAAATATTGTGAATGTAAATTTGTTTAAAATAAAGTTGAAATCCCGATTAATAATGGCATCCTAACAAAAATCTAGGATTAATGTCCACTAATATTGTTTAATATTGTCCATTAATATTGTAATACGTTTTAACTATTAATAATACTTATTTCCCTATTTATTTATTTTATTATTATTAATTAATAACAACTAGCTGCTTATTTTTAATAAGAGCCCAGTAAAGCCTAAAGCTTAAGGGACAAATTAAATAAAATAAATAGTCGAGCTTCACAATTATTCATGTCATTGTAAATTGAAAAAATGTATTTATTTTATTATTATTAATACAGGTTATTCTCTCTATATTGAAGCTGAAATATAAGAGGAATTAGAGTCGAGATTCATAGTTTCAAATCAAATTAATTCATTAAATTTCAGATGATGAAAACGGACAAACTTCTTTTTGGGTTGCTGTGGAAATATTTCAAGATTTCTTTTTCAAAGAACGATCAAGCATTAACCAGAATTCTCAATCCAATGCCAGTAAGTAACATACTGTACATCTTTGGCCAAAAGCATTAGGCGCACTGTTATCAGCCACATAAGGGTAATGAGAGAATAATGTTAATTATGGTTTAATTATGTCAATGAAAACATAATACAATTTAATAATACACTTTAATCATACACTTTAATCACTATCTTTTAATCCCTGCTAGAACTCTTTTGGGCATATTGTTGACATGCTGTCTACACGTGTCACTTGCTAACGTGCTCATATTTTTCTACTCTTACTATTTCACTTGCTAATGAACATTTGTGACTTCCAACATTTTTACCCAAAACTACTCTGATGTTAAATTGGATTCTCATCTTCAGACAAGTTACTTGAGGGGTGGGGGCCAGTTTAGCAACAATGCCTCATTGCAGGCAAATCAGCATTATGGTTACAATAATGCATGAACCATTATTTTACTGGAATATTACTTCATTATGATTGAAATTAGGATATTGCTTTTCTGTCGAAGGCTTCTAAACATTATCTACCAGGTCATCCCAAAAGTAATGTCGTTTTTTTACGATAGATTAAGGTCCTACTCGGTTTAAGCATAAATTTTCCGAAGGTTATATCTAAGAGGAGATCTATCGTGTTTCGCTACATACTTTACAGACCTTGACCAGTGAAGACGTGTGTTTTGCTTTATGTGAACCCCTCATAAACATGGCGGTATCAGAAGAGCATATCAGGTATATAATGTTTTAAGAGTTCAAAAAAAGGGAATAGTGCTACTGAAGTAACGCGAAACATTCAGGACGTTTATGGCAACGATATTCTGCATGTGAAGAAATGTCAAAGAGGGTTTCAAAAGTTTAGGAATGGTGACTGCTGTTTGACAGATGCAGCACGCTCTGGACGCCTTGCTGAGTTTGATGATGACCTGCTGTTAGCCGCACTTGAAGAAGACTGTTCAACAACTGTCGAAGAATTAGCCCAGAAACTCAATTCATCCCCGTCCATCATCCATCGATATTTGCAACAACTCGGGAAAGTGCCTAAGTTAGGAAAATGCGTGCCACATGAATTGTCGGTCGACAATCTGAGGGTGCGGGTAAACATTAGCACAGCTCTTCATTTCCGTGAACTCCAAGATCCGTTTTTGCACCGTTTAGTGACTGGTGATGAAAAGTGGATACTGTACCAGAATGTTAAGCGCCGTCGACAGTGGGTTTGTGCCGGAGAACCAGCGACAACACAGCCAAAACCAAATCTTCACCCTCGGAAGGGGTTGCTTAGTGTTTGGTGAGATAAAGGTGGTGTAATACACTTTGAAACCTTACCACACAACCAAACAATCACCGCTGAAGTCTGTCAACTGGATCGATTGAACACTGCACTAAAAGAGACCTTCTTTGGTTAATCGGAAAGGAATCGTGTTCCACCACGACAACGCACGTCCTCATACCGCTCGGATCACTTCTGCAAAAATTGAGGAGCTTGGGTGGGAAAAACTTCCACATCCTCCAGACCTTGCGCCTTCAGATTATCATCTCTTCAGGAGTCTGCAAAACTATCTTGACGAGAAACAGTATACTACTTTAGATGACCTGCACACGTCTTTGTACGTTTTTTTGCCTCAAAACCGTCTGAATTTTATAACCATGACATTGAAAAGCTTGTAGGACGTTGGCAGAGTGTCATTGACTCCGATGAAAAATATATACTAGATTAAAAAGTTTCTTCAAATTCCGATCTAAAAAACATTACTTATGGGATGACTGATAAAATTCTTGTAGAAGCTTGAGTTCATGCTGCATCACAAAAAAAAAAAAAAAAAAAAAACTTCCCTACAATGAGGCATCCATAAATAACCACCTTTTGTTGTTGGAATTATGCAGTTAGAATAAATAACTTGCCCAGTTCCCCTTCTCGCATAAAGAAAGGGCTTTAATGTTCCAAACCCTTGAGGAAAAAAAAAAAAACTTTTGTAATTGAAATATAATTTGAAAGGAACCCCGGACAACTTCTAACTTATTTATTGGCCTACCTTAAATCTGCTTTCGTCAGACCGAAGTACCTTTGCTCAGTCGTCAGGATCCAGTTTTTGTAGTCTTCGCCAAGTGAGGTTTCTTCTTCCTGTTGGTGTCTGAGAGCCAAGGTTTCTTTCTGGCTCTGCATCCTGTACGACCACCTTCATTTAATCTTCCTCTAACGGTTTGCTCGGAAACATTGGTTCCAATTGACATTCATTATAAATGGGTTGAAAGGTCACAAGATCGTTTCACCGACAGTCCAGATGCCTGTTCTCACAAGCGGTTGTTCTTTTCGTGCCACGATGACCCCCCCCCCCCCCCTCCAAACCCCCACCCCTAATCATTTTCAAAGTGATTTTGACAGTACATCAAGTACCTTTCATTTTTTCGCAATTAAAGCTTGACTGAGTGAGACCTTTGGAGAGTAGGAGCTGAATCAGTGTTCTCTCCTCTTAATTCCCTTGGGTTTGGTATTTTTATCTTAACAGACGTAAGATAAAATTCCTCAGCACTCCCTATTATTTTCGTCAAATGGGACCAACATGAACAACAATTCTGAACATTTCTTTTCCTTATCAGAGCATTATTGAACAGTTTCCAAAGCATTTAATGTACCGTCAGTTCCAAAAGTAGGAAGACACTAAGACGCACCAACCTTATAACTCGTGTGTATCCAGATTATTGAAGGCGATGGTACGTGTATTTCAAAAGTTGTTTTTTAGGAAGAGAAATTTTTCAAGACGCAGTTTCAAATATATTTTACACTTTGTATGTATTTAAAATCCAGCAATTGAATCATTACTGTGGTGTCTATTTACTTTTGTCAACACTGTACATCTCAGATCGTACAAATTCATAGCCGCCTTATTTATGGGTTTTGATTTATAATGAGTGTGACCAAACCCCCTTGCCATGCATGCTGGTGTTAACTTCATTTTAGGTCAGGCTTTGTTGTCTGGTTGAATCGGATAATTAATTACATTATAGAATCCCTGTCGCGCGACGGTTGGGTTATTCAGCCGTTTATTTTACAACGTGCTGGATTCCCTCAAACACGCGTGAGCCTTGTCGAAAACATGTTTAAAGCGTAATTACCTGTCGAGGAATAAAGTAATTAGAGTTGGATTTATATTGTCCCATTTCATGTAGTGGAGTGGATAAGTTCCTATAGACGTGCCACATAAAGCTAAAGTAATTTACTGAAATCTCATTAGCGACTTTGATTTTCGTATTAGCAAACCTAATGACCAGATATATTTTTTTTGTCATTTATTCTCATACTTTTACTGCAAGCATTACTCACGCTTTATGCGTAGTAGTAACAAACCATATTTCCCATTCTCACGCAAAGATTTTTTCAATCCACGCCTTTCCCGAAGTTCATTGCTAATATTTTTTTAATATCCGAAACGGCAAACGTCGGGTAACGGTGGGGTACCGAAGACTACCTGGCATCTAACCCATCTCCTGGTCGCTACATTATCACGAAGCAGATAATGGTCACCCATCAAACTACTTAAAACTCAACGTTGCTTACTCAATAGGAAGCAAAGTTACGACCACTGGCCACGATGTAATCCACGTCGATAGGAACTTATCCATTCCACTACATGGAATGGCAAGACAGTATATATCAACCTCTAATTACTTTATTCCTGGTGGTAATTAAGCTTTAAAAGTGTTTCCAATAAGGTTCACACGTGTTGTGGGATTCAGGTTAGGTTATAAAATGAATATTGAATAACGTTAGGCAGGAGACAGGGATTACTGGAATTCCCGTTTTCTCATACCTGAGCTTTTTCCGTGTCTCATCTACCCTGTGAACAGTTCAGCATGCTCTCAAAAGCATACTTCTCCCGCTATTCCTCACTACACATACATCTTACACAAATTTATCAACATTCATGAAAAAAAAATAAATAAATCATTGATTCTTGGAGAACTGGATTTCCTCCTCCTTCCATGGAGCGGCATTTTTGCGGGCGCTCGCCCTCAGCTCCTCCGTCCTACACGAAAACCAAACAATCATCGACAGGGATTGTATAATGTAATTCAATTTGACAGCAAAGCCTGACCTAAAGTAAAGTTAACACCAACATGCAGGCTGGGGGTTTTGGCCACCCCGAATGACAAGCTCTAACAACTTTAAATAAGGATGATACTATTCCATCCCATTCAAGGATTATATTACCATATCTCAGAGATGGATATAGTATGTCGGGAACACTTGAAAGTAAGTTTAAAATAAAGTTGAACTAACACTTCATATCAGATGTTTCACAGTAAGTTGTTATTCTGAAAATAGCTAATAAGCCTGGGCAGTTAATCGACGTTGAATGGGGAATTGTGTTGTGCGTCCAGCTGTTGTCGTGACATGTGACCAACTTTGGTGGCCTCCTGTCTGTCAATCTATTTCATCTAAAAATTGTTACGAATGAAACTAGTTAGAAAAATACGATTATCAAAGTATTAAAAATTGTTTTCAAAACTATACGCATATGTTAATACACCTTTCAACACTTATTTAACGTAAGACAAATCAAGCGACACTACTAAATTTCGCGTTAGTTTCGAAACTAAAGGCCAATAAAATACAAATGAAAAAGATGCCAGATTTAATATGAAAATAAAAGGCTAAGCCTTCAGTCCTGTTTAATATTTTAAATTCCAACTACTTGTTTACAAAAATACTATATACAGTACTGATTCTAGCAGTATTTTAAAAGAAAACTAACAACTTTTAAAAGGTGACTTGTACTTAATGATTTAAAACACAGAAGTTAATAATAAATTTTAAAAATCATAACCCCCATGAGGATTTTCAGCCTCCCAAAACCATTTTCAATGGAGTAACATCAAGATGTCAATAAATCTGAAAGTCAGTAGAGAAATTACGCAAGAGTTAAATAGTTTTAAAATATCGCACTCCATAGCTAGACTACTTATACCATTGGTTCAAGTAATTGGGATCCACTGAGCTTGAAGTAGGTGTATCGCCATTATTGGAACGGATGGTACAATCGTCTATCTATTAGGAATTTGGAAGACAGTTTTTACGTCATACTATCACAGATTTGTAAAAAAAAAAAAGAATTCAATGTGCTAAGTAACCATGATAAGCAAGTTCAATCGTGAACAAAGAATATTAGAAGCATGAAAACAATAATACATTTTTTTACGTTGAAATAAACTGTGCTTTCGTGTCTCAGACTTCTTTTTGAGCTTCAGATTTGAGCTGAAAAAACGAGAAAAGTTAACATACTTAAATGGTCATAGCTGAACTCTCTAGTTTTAGGGTAACACCCGAAGAAGATCTTTGACATTTTTATACAGTATCCTCCCAGGATAAATAGACCACTCTTGTAAATGAATGGAATAAACCTGTGACATTATCTTCTTGAAACATTGCATTCAGGGAAGTATATACACCCTTTCGAAACAAAGGCTGAAGGTTCTAATCCAAGATGGAAACGTAGTCTTGTGAATTAAGACGTCCCTCTACAAACACAAGGTCAGATTTTCCAGAGTACTAAATGCCTACCCATATCATAACGGCGGAACCACTTGGGGATTGAATACAGGTTCTCCATAGTTTGATTCATCATCCTGATTTATCTGAGAATACAACAGTGACAAAATTGAAGGACAAGTCTGATTAGTTTTGGCAGTATGTTGTATTCTCAGATGAATGAGAATGATGGATCTGACTAAGAGTTGCACCAATTTGAGATTAAATGCAGGTTCTCCAATGTGAAATTAAGTGGTTCCGCAGTTATGATATGAGCAGGCATTTAGTACTCTAAAAAAATCTGACCTTGTGTTCGTAGAGGGACGTCTTAATTCACAAGACTACGTTCCCATCTTGGATTAGAACCTTCAGCCTTTGTTTCGAAAGGGTGTATATATTTCCCTGAATGCAATGTTTCAAGATAGTGTCACAGGTTCACTCCACTCACTTAGGAGAGGTGTCCATTCATTCTGGCAGGATACTATGTAAGAAAAAATTCACATTTGGGGGAAAAAATGACACGAAATAATTTAGAAATAAAATTTACTTACGCACTTATAATTTAAAGGAATTAACTAAAAAAATTACTTGAATTGCAGACACACTGAAGTTTTTTTGCACATACAAAAACCTTCAAAACAAAGCAAGTAGTGTGATACTTTGAAGTTTAGAGTACTTTTCTTAAGGTTTACGAAAATAACAAGGTTATAAAATACTCCAACCATCGGTTGGTAAACAGAAAGTGATCCAGTAAATTTAAGCTATAATAAAACTACAATAAGTTCTCTTTCAACGTTTCTCATTTTAACTTTTACGCAGTCTTCCTCCAAAACAATATTAATTTCCCTCAGGACCATACCAAAGTGGTATACTATCTTCCATTCTTATTTCCACTCCTCACTTTTTCTCAAACATCATTTCTCATACGGTCAATCCGTTTTACGACAATCATGCTGTTTAGATTGTTCATCCCAATTTCTCCCACTTCTAAAAAACGAAATGTAATGACAAACACTAGTCTCGCATCCATACATCGTGTTGGCACTAATACACGTTCATGTAAAACTCTTCCTGCTCTCAACCCTTTCCTTTTTTTTCACGCCCCGAACTTGCTTGCCTAGCTTCACTCTATTTTAAATACACTTCCGCACAGACGCCCAAAACCAACTACATTCATAATTGCTTCCTATTTATCTTCATCTACCTCGCCTACAAGTTCACAAAATTTCTTTTTCAATCTCTCGCGTATTAATTCGCTTATACTGCCATTATCATCCCTCAGCGTCTCTTTCCCAACTACCAAAAACAACAGATACACAACATACGTGATCTACTGACTTTCCTACTCACGCGCAAATCGTTATTGATACTTCTTAACAAACGTGGTATGGAACTCTCTAAACTTCTCCAACATCGAATTCAACTTATCAGGTTGAGGCAGAATAGTGGTTCTGTAAAGTTTAAAAGTTTGTAAATTTCTTAGATATTATTCTCTCTAACAAACTATGGGTCACCCTACTGAATATTTAAGACATTTTTCATCGGGTAAATATAAAAGTTGCTCCAAATTGATCAAAACTAGGGGAAGTGAACAAATCTGAGAATACGTTTCACTCACCCATCGAGTGATTTCACGAACTATAGAAATGAGAAGACCGAGAGAATGGAGAATGGCATTAATTTATCGCAAAAACAGTGTTTAAAGTTTTAATTAGCAGTAAAAGAAAAAACTCTATACGCAGACTTAAGTCCGCACATGGGAGACAAAAAACCTTCAATATTAAAAATGTCACCTTCGGTTTAGGTAAAAATTCTACATTAATACTTTCATTACATATAAAAAAAAAAAATGCATAATAGCTAGGCACGGAATAATGTTTAAGAAAACGCAAAAAAGTAGTAGGTTAACAAAGTATTTAACGCTAAGAAAAGATGGTTGGTTTCGACATTCTATCGGCTTACGAAAGGTTTCCTCGAATTAAATTTATTTCATTATCACCATCAAAAGGTCGCATCAGGGAGAGAATTTTTATCGCCATTATCTAATTGGTAAGGATAAAATAACTTCATAGAAAGTAACTTATTTTCCTCTGTCAAAATTTTATATAAATGAAAGTGGTTTTGTACAAAGTTCCCCTAGAGGGTTTCTAAAGAGTATAAAACGTGAACTATGATAGAATATCATCCCTATTTGTGAACATGACGTCTGGTGGAAGAACCTGATTCTTGCTCTTAACACACCGTCTCGTAATGACCCATGCGCGTGCGTGTTTTGAAGTTTCACTAATTTAAGTAGTGTGTTTCAAAAGTCCCGGACAAGAAAAGGCTCCTTTTAACCTTTGTTGCAGGAACCTCGTATATTTGCTCATGACACTTCGTTTTGTGATAATTTATAAGTGTGTATAGTTTCATCAACGTATATTGAATGGCTCGAAAGTTATAGCCCAGATAAGCGCAATCCAGTATGACCCATCCAAATTTATTTGGTCAGGGATACAAAAATTACTAATTGGCAATATTCTATTCGGTGACTAACAAAAATTCAGAAACTAAACCCATTCATTAATTTATTAACTAGTAACTTCATGCTTTTCAGAAATCTTACGTTTCTAGAGGATCACTCTCTCTCTCTCTCTCTCTTTTTTATTTAAACCTTAAAGTGTATTTAGGACTTACCTAAAGTGATAAGTCCCAGGTCTTTGCCCGAATCCTGTTCCAGGAACTATACAAATTCCAGTATTCTCGAGTACCTGGAATGCATAAAACACATCTGCTGCCTGTCCTGCTTCTTTGGCAGTCGCAATCGCCTTCTCAGGCAATCGAATCTGAAAGGAGATTCTTCGCTCAAAATCAAATTTGTAACTAAATACCAAAGGTGGGCAGGACCGAGTTCCAAAAGGACCGAACTCCAGGAACTCGGTCCTTTTCTCAGTGAGGACCGAAATGAGGAGCGACGGTCCATTTTTAAGCAATTCCGGACGGTCTTTTTTTAGTGATTTTAGTGCCGTGGAGAGGCTCTTCTCTTTGGGGAAGGACGTCCTCAAGCCGAAAAGGTCAGGGCTCAGTGACCCATTTTGAAATGCTAGTCTTCTTGAAGGGAAACTCAAGCATTTAACTTAACTTTTTTTCATCATTTATGTATTGTATTAATTATAATTTACGTTGTCTTTAATTTCATTTTAATCAAATTTTTCACTTATATTATATATATAAGGACCGAGGACCGAGTCGTTCCTAGGTCCTATCTTCAGAAAAGACCGGGACCGTCGGTCCAGTTTGAGGCAAGGACCGGGACCGGGACCGTCGGTCCTTTTTGAGGCCCGGGTGCCCACCTTTGCTAAATACAAAATGTGTAAGTTTGGCTTCTCCTTACACTGCGAAATTTCTAAGGAGACAAATGTTGGGTTCGTCCCCTAAAACACAGTACAAGCCCCAACTATATTCATATCCATAAAGTTGTAATGGTTTCATTTCCAAAACAGATTGCAAAATAGTTTAGGCCTGAGCAGTTTTGAATTTCAGAAGGTTGTGCAAATCTCGCTGACTTGTACCCTGCTGACTTGAAATTGTAAGGTCTCGCCACATAAGTTTCTCTTGGCCAAAATGTTACATCCTGTGAAATTTCAGCTCGCTCTGAGATGATTTAGGGGTTCCCCAAGTCCCCCAAAAAATACCCTATAAGCTCTTGACCAATCAGAATTCAGTGAGCTCTTGCGTACTGAGTATTCATTGCATCTCAACATATTTCGTACCATTAAGATCTTTCCCTGTATATTTGAAAAACATGTAGTTTGATGGTACCAGAAAAAATAGACAAAAAATCATCGCGTCAAAATCTCGAAAATTCCAGTATTATTGCAAGAGCTTCTTTTCCAACCTTTGATTTTTGGCACGTCCAACTCCTGTCAGTGTGTCGCTGGTCTGCTCGGCAGCTTCCTAATTTTTTCTATGCAGGAAGGAGGGGGCCAAGGGCGAATGCCGCAAAAGCGACCCCCGCCCGAACAGCAAAAGAGCCAAAATCAAGGTCCAGGGTTTTGTATCGCTTCAGACATGTTCTCCTCGTCATCTTCAATAGGATACGTAGCTCCAACGAAGTTTGCTTGATTGAACACGCCCGAGAAACAATCACTGGTGCTTTACTTCCATCAGGGCGTGATGTCATGTCAAACTTTATATACCATCATTGCAAACAAACACTGACGATTCGCCAAAGCGCCCGGAGAGTACACGACCTACTTGTGCCATTCCGGATCAAGTTACGACTTCCCATACGACAAAAACAGCATATCCTACAGGAGGTCTTGGATCTGTACAGCCAACAATATCGGTTTGATGAAACACCGTGTGAGGAGTAACCCAAAAGACCCGTCAAATCAGAAGAAATTCAATGAACTGATAGAGAAGTTGTTCGACATTAGCCACGCTGAAGCGGATCGACTAGTAAATATCGAGTTGGACCGACGATTTCTAGCATTGCAACGAGTCCTCGACTGGGTTCACTGGGTCTGTGGACAGTAAACTCGCTGCTAAGGAGACGAGCACAACACAATGATCATTGTTTCTGCGGTCAATCTGTAGTTGAGATTGTTGCTTCCTTCATTGTAGATTTCCGAATGCTGGTGTGCGTTCGTTGCAGGGCAGCAGAAACATTCTGAAATATGATGGGTTTGCGAGTTGCCTCGTGGTGTGATGACAATCTCATCTCCAGTGTCTTCTTTTGTACTGCTACTTGATTCCCCCTCCCCCTCCTCCCTTGCTCCTGTAGTTGGGATTCCTGCTTTCTGTGCCACACGCTTGGCGAATCAACTAAAACGATGAGCTATGCTCGTCTCCTTGGCAGCAAGTGTACTGTCCACAGACCCAATGAACCCAGTCAAGGACTCGTTGCAATGCCAGAAATCGTCGGTCCAACTCGATATTTACGAGTCGATCCGCTTCAGCGTGGCTAATGTCGAACAACTTCTCTATCAGTTCATTGAATTTCTTCTGATTCGACAGGTCTTTTGGGTTACTCCTCGCACGGTGTTTCATTAAACCGATATTATTGGCTGTACAGATCCAAGACCTGTAGGATATGCTGTTTTTGTCGTATGGGAAGTCGTAACTTGATCCGGAATGGCACAAGTAGGTCGTGTACTCTCCGGGCGCTTTCGCGAATCGTCAGTGTTTGTTTGCAATGATGGTATATAAAGTTTGACATGACATCACGCCCTGATGGAAGTAAAGCACCAGTGATTGTTTCTCGGGTGTGTTCAATCAACTAAACTTCGTTGGAGCTACGTGTCGCTATTGAAGATGACGAGGACATTTCTGAAGCGAAATAAAGCGATACAAAACCCTGGACCTTGATTTTGGCTATTTTTCTTCTGTTGTTCGGTGTGTGGGGGGGGGGGGCTTTTGCGGGCATTCGCCCTTGGCCCCCTTCTTCCTGCATAAAAAAAAATCAGAGGTTGCAAAAGAAGCTCTTGCAATAATACTGGAATTTTCGAGATTTTGACCGGCGATAATTTTTTTGTCTATTTATCTGGTACCATCAAACCACGTTTTTCGAATCTACAGGCAAAGATGATCTTAATGGTATGAAATGTGTTGAGATGCAATGAATACTAAGTACGCAAGAGCTCACTGAATTCTGATTGGTCAAGAGCCAATGGTCTTTTTCGGGGACTTGGTGAACCCCTAAATCATCTCCGAATGAGTTGAAATTTCACAGGACGTAAAGTTTTGGCCAAGAGAAACTTTTTAGGTGGTGACCCTACAATTTAAAAATTTAGATTTTTTGAGGGAGACACCCTACTAAACATACTTTGCATTTCGGATATATTATTCAATTGCAACTGAAGCAACAAAATTTTTGCAGGTGTGTTGTGTGTGTGTCTCTCTGCTCGTGTGTGTCCCAAATTCAACATAATACTCATTAAATGTAACAAATATCCACTTTAAAAAAAAATTTCGTGTCTATTAACCCTTTGACGACCAATATAAGTTTCTTTGAACTTAAAAGTGTAAGTTTTTTTATATTTACAACTAGATACGTAGTAACTAGTCACTTAAATGACTGATATTTGGGTTAATTTTCCCACAACTAAACAATACCTATATAAACATGTAGACGTATTTGTAGAAACGTTGCAGCATTGTACAATTTATATTATATTTCTGTTGGGACAAATATGTCCCTTGGTCCTCAAAGGGTTAATTGCATACTATTCCAGAGAAGTGAAATACTGGAATGGTAGATAAAATATTAACACACTACTTTCGGTTAACAAAGACAAACCTGTTGATCGGCTCACAATAAATTATCATTGTTCATAAACAATTTCCATTGATTACGCAGCCATTTTACGTTTGACTAAAGTTCAAACATGCCTCCAGCTTAGCATTTATAATAATTAAAAGGAGCCACATTATATCAATACAGTCCCTCTAAACACTGTAAATTAAGGTCAGTTTGTGGTTACAATAGTCCTGGTAAATAGACTCCATCTTACCTGCGGAAAGGCGTACATGGCCCCTTGGACAGTATTACAGGTTATTCCTGGCACAGAATTGAAAGTGTCTGCAACCAATTTGGCTCTATTTGCCAGTGAACCCAAAACGCCTTTCTTTTCAGCATAAATTGATCATAGGAAGGTTCTCCTGGTTGAGGAGGATTCACCACACATTCCATCACAGCCTGCAAAAGGAGACCTCTAATGGTGATATTTCTATATAGCGTAATCAATCCTACGTTCAATTTAGGATTCATAAGTAATAAACAGGAGAATTTCTAGAATCTAAATGCAATTCGGAAACAAAGTCCACATTAGCTTAGTAATAGGTTAGGTCAAATTAAGTTAGTAATTATGGACTACCTCCGAACTACGTTTGAAGTCTGGACTTGCATACACTAAACTTCATTTCCATCATTCAGTAGAGTGAGACACGGTGGTCATGTAGCTGAATTAAGTGTCTCCGTTCAAGCATCGTTCCTGTCCCATGTAGAACATGGAAATGGTTTTTATGATATACAGGCCTTGGACTACAGAAATTCTAGTGTAAAAACAAAACAAAAAAAAGCGTCTCACTTGGCCTAAAGTTGTTGGACAAAGTTTGGCCGAAATCATTTTGAGGTACATGGCTTTCACTTGGGGATTGAAGTTAATAATTTCGGCGTAGCCTCCTCGCAAGCCACATTCGCCCATGTAACCTAATAAATAATTCTACAGATAATGCTCAAAATTTCTGAAAAATATAAAAATATGCCAATATCGATTTCAGCGAAATCTGGTGACGTAATTCTTTGGAAATACTCCAGAATCCAAAATTTGATGTCCTCTTAAATCGTACGACCCTTTTGAATACCTGAGTTACATATGAAGGTCGTACCGCACTGACCAGAACTCAAACCTAAGGACCAAGAACGTGTAATGGACCGACAAGAAACAGATTAACAAGTAGACAGACAAATTCTTCCTTCCACTCCATCATCAAACATTCTACGAAGACACACGTGGGGTCGAGGAATAAGACTCAGAAGACACGCGGTTTCAAGCAATAAAAGAACAATGACTAGCCTCAAACCGCGGGATTTCGAATGTTCCTAAGGTTATATAAGGCGCAGTCAGCTTATATTCACTCTCACTCCGTTCATCTCGTAAATTCATCCTTCACGTCATTACAGCGTCAGCTTTAGCCGGCTCCCTTCAAAGCCCACTTCCACAAAAACGCATCATCACTCGAAGTAAGCTAAGTTTTCCCGCTGTTGGCGTTTTCATTGGCCTCTTACATCACACTTCGACTGGTTTACAATCATCCTCGGGACACAGGCAAAGCTCGTTACGAGAAGTCATCCTCAAAGTGGACACAGTACGTGACGTGACTTGGCGCAGCTACAAACCCAAATCACTTCTTCCGGCATCTCAAGAGGCAACACCACCCAGGCCTACGTCTGCAAGATCATCTTCAGGCCATCCGGCATCTCAAGAAGCAACAACACGATCAACGCTCAGTCAACCAACTTCAATAGGACGGTCAACGACACCTGGAGCCTACGGTAACTCATTCTACAGGTTTTCATCGTCCTGGTAAGCTAAGTGCATCTTTTCTAAGTAACTCTCGAAAAGTCTACACCAGCCTACCGCCGAACGGTAGGCTATACTCCCAAAGTATGTAATTAAGCGTTCCAACTGACTCTCGTTAAAGAACGCAGTAGGCCTATTTCCCAATTCAAGTGTCATACCAAAACCATAATCGCGTAGTATCAGCTATTGTTTCATTCATATAAATATTTACATCCGTTCATTTTATGTGATACATTTGAGTATCCTCTTACTGAAGGCCTAATTCACTTAGCATCATATTATAGCCTTTATATAAATGATATCCGTGTAATATTTCTTTAAAGTATTATTAGGCTCCAGCATCTTGTTTAGTAGGCCACTTATGCGTAATTCTAGCCTACACCTAATCCATTTACAATGTACCAATTTAACGTGCATATTTTCCATCATCATTTATTCAATGTTCATTCATGCGTAACCTTTAGCCTACTTAATCAGAAGGTTACGCATTCTATTCAGTGTACTAAACGCACGTGCATTCTGTGTCATTACTAGGCCCATTCAATGTTCATTCATGGATAACCTTTAGTCTTCATAATCAGCGTGTTACATAATCTCTGTTGTATTATAACGTACATGCATAATTTCTGTAATCATTAAGTTTCATATTTCATGCTGTATCCCATTTTTGTATACCATTAGCCTCTCATAAACGAGCGTATTTCTTAACAACTGATCTGTATAATTCCTTTTATTTACTAATCCTCAGACAGACTTTTCCCTAATACAAAATGTCGTTATAGAATTGTTAAGCACTATAATCATTGTTTATCATTATTATTCACTGTGAACAAATAACAGATTTATTTTCTTAAATACAAAACAAAAGGTGCCTTTTATAACCTTAACAATTTGCTTGGGTGTAATCTAAGCTGGTGACCTCGAAGCAATTCGAATCACTCACATATTATAGTAGGCCTACTCCATTAGCCACTTTCAACCGGTGATACTGTATGACATCATAAATTGTTAACCCAGCCTGTCATTAATAATCAATCATTTGCATCAATTAATCACCAGCATTAAGTTAATCATTATCACCTTAAACGGCTAAATCTAGGTCCACTATAAGCGTTAACATTTCAGTGTTCAGGTCCTAAAATACTTCATCAAATTTTATAAAAAATTGGTGACGACGTCTAGTAACTGTTGCTTTGGCATGGAATTAACTCTTAATACACTCAGAATGCCTAATTTCTTTTTTTAATACGTTCCCCGACTCGTCCAGCTTCTTCAAAGCAGTACTTTAGTTCGTACTTATACCTGTTTTGCTACGACCGAATTATTCATTTTGACGAATATCAAACTTTTCGCCCCCCTTACCTTAGAGCTACAGTTCAACGTGGAATCCAAACCACAAACCATCAAGGAATTTCGAAATTACAGAGTCCTTGTCCGAACTCAATCCCACGACCTCCCAATCAGCAGCCCACGAAGCACAGATACCCAGGCGGGTATAATACTTTTCCACTATCACTACCGCATTGACCTTATACTGCATATTAAAGATAGATTACTTACAACATGGATGCCCAACTGGCGGTCCGTGAAGCAGCTTTGGCCAGCCATTGGTCTCGAAATATTGGTCGAAAAACCCCCCAGTAAATAAGAAAAAATAAAAATATTAACCGTAAAATGAAAGCAAATACCTGAACATTCGATTCCCACGTTTTACGCATTTTTTGAAGCATCGACGTGTACAGTTTGTAAAAAAGGTTCACCAAGAAACAAAATTTGTAAATACAGGGTGTCTCAAGTCACTATCTATTTTGAAAAATAATGGGAATTACGAAAAACTGGTTTAAGACATGAAAAATATATTTATTTCAAAGTAAGTGCCACAAAGAATTAGTGCTATTTATTTATCTGTCTCCACATGGCGACCATCAGTGTCTCTACAGAGCTCAAAGCGATAAGTTGTTTCCCGGAACACACTTTCCAGCATTTGCGGTGTTATTTTCTGAACTGCATCGGTAATACGATTTCGAAGTTCGGCTACATCACTATTCTTCTACCAGTGTACACCTTAGACTTAATGAAACCCAGGCGAAAAAATCTAATGGTGCTAAATCGGGTGAACGTGCTGCCCATGGTTGTGTTCCTCCACGACCAATCCAGCGACCGGGGAAGCATCTGTCAAGATAATCACGTACAATTATTGCATAATGGCACGGTGCTTCATCCTGCTGAAAAACTAGTGTGTCAAGAATGCCATCTGTAAAAAGTTTAGGTTCGAGGAATTGTTCAAGCATGTCAAGATAATAAACCAATTAACTTTTTTTTAAATACACAAATTTGCACCAGAAGTACATATCTTTATGCCAGCATAGCATTTTAAAAAAAAACATCTGTCACCGAAATAGATAGTGACTTTTGAGACACCCTGTATAAAAAGTTACTTTGGTACCTAATATTCCGTGGTTTTCTTTTGACATTTTACTCTTTTCCGTGACAAAATTTCTGGAACAAAATCCATCCATCACTAATTTTATTTTAAAAATTTTTAATTAGAAAATTAAAATTATTTGATAATAAAAGGCAATAAATATCGTTTATTTGATCAATATATTTCAGAATAATGTCGCTTTCCCCCTTTGCATTATGTAAAAGTGACACGTTCTGGCAGTCCATTGATGAACTTTTCCATTTGTTCTTGAGGACAATCATCGCGGTGTCCATTTACTTTTGTAGAGTAATTTGCTTCAGAAATATTAACAATCAAACGGCTTATAAGCTTTAAATTATATTCTTATTTTCAGATACGTTTGGAGTTACGGCAACAATCAAGAATTCTGTATCATTTCCCCGGATTTCTTAGACCATCCAGGACTGCAAATTTCCTATTTACCTCTCACATTGGTGAAGAATCTCAACCAATATCCTATGTATAGTTTCGAGAAAAAAATTCACCTAGAATTGAAATGAATAACCTTTACTAATAATGACCTTTACAATAACATAAATAATGGTGAAGCTGGACTATTTATTTTATTTAATTTGGCCCTTAAGCTTTAGGCTTTTACTGGGCTTAATTGAAATTAAAATAAATAAAAAAATAATTGGTAAGCCGTTTCTTCATATTTTATTTTTCCAAAGGACTAATAAAATCTCAAAAACAAAACCAATCGTCGCTAATTATAAATTTTAGGTTTTCCGGTGAACTTTTTTCCCAAAACTATGTAGGGTCTTCTTGCTACAAAAAAAAAAATCTCAAATAAACTCGATCTCCCAATAGCAAACTCTTGCCGCAATTTTGATCAAAGTTTCGAGCTGTTTTCTACTCCTGATACTATTAACACCACTTCCCGTCCATCAGCAAAGTTAAACTACAATGAGTCTGGGTAGCAGGTGGATGGGAGATCGTCCTCAGAGTCGAGATTATGTAGCGACCCGTGGTTCGCATACCACGTACAACTGTAGCTCCCTCCGTCATATGACGTTACCCCTTACGGAGTAAGCGTGCAGGCAGACAGACAAAATGCAATTCAGTGTGGCCCCTCTAAAATTTTTGGTTGGGCACGCAAGACATTCAAAATAAATACCTAATTAGTTAGTCCTACTTGTAGCTCTTACCTTTTGAGCATGACATAAAGGAGGCCATTTCCATTTCGGCGTAGGCGGGTCCCATTTCCATGAGGACCTTCTTCAACGAATGAAATTCACTGCCTTCTGCATACACATTATCTTGGTACACCTGATGGCGTGATTTCTGTTATTAGGACGTACGGTATCTTCTTTCAATAGAATTTAATTCATAATACAAACACCCAACTTTGATAAAATTAGTTAATAAAACTAAAATTAATGCCTACTTATTCTTCCTGGAACCTGATCCTAAAATGATGAATTACCAACATACCGTACATGATTACTATAAATACCCATAACTGTCTGCGAATAATACAGATTGGAAATATTTGAAATTATTTGCAGACATCTGAAAACCATGTGCATAATGGTATTTATAATGTACTTCAACTCTCTCTCTCTATTTCCTAGTACCTGCACAAACGAGTTTTTTCAATTATCCGTTAAAGGAAGGACAGCGCAGACTAAATTTATCAAAATTCGTACCAGAATATTACCTCATCGGCAAATATGAAGAGGTTTTCCTTGTGGGCGAATTTGATGATATCCTGAATATTTTCTTTGGTAAGCACTTGCCCTGTGGGATTCCCGGGGTTGATGACGACCAGGGCCTTGGGAGTACAATGTTGCTTAGCCTCCTCGAGCGACCTTTCCAACTCAGTAACATCCAAGCTCCAATTTCTACTTTCGTTCAAATAGTACCCGATCTGCGAACAGGATCAGAGGGTATTAGAAAATATAGCCATACCTACATTACTTTAACCAAACCTGTCCCGAAATTCTTTTAACCAGACAATAATGTATCTACTCCTCTACCTCCAAACATCGATCCTACTGCCAATATTCAGGACAAGGACAGAGAATAATAATCCTTTGGGGTTAACTTCCTTCGCGAGAGTATGCGACGACGGGGGCCTACAGTGAAGGTCATGTGACGGAAGGGACCTACATCTTCACGTGGAATTCGAACCATCCACGGGTCGCTACATCTAAACGCGGAGGAGGGTCCCCCATCCAACTGCTGATCAGACCAAACTTTGCTAAACTATCGGGAAGCTCGGTGCTGGGGGAGTGGTCCAAAATTTGTCAGTAAACACTAACTTAAGTACCATCGAGTCTCGATACGTTAAAAGTAGCGATGAATCCCTCACTACAAATACAATTTAACGCGTTAAAAACAAGTTAGATACAAATCGATTGTCGATTAATGAAAGCATTCTAAGGTCTGATGCAATCTTCAAATCGTTAACAAAATGTAAAGGTAATAATGGGATTGTTTAGCCTCCTTCGCAACATCTACGGGTCAAATGACGGAAGGACATACGGCTTTACGAGGAATCCGAACAACGGGGTCGTTACATCTGAAAAACCCAGAGGACGGTCTTCCATCAAACAAATCGTTAATCTCGTAAGAAACTGAACAGAATATCACAAAGTAAAACAAGGATCGACTAAAAAAAAAAAAAAACTATCATACATATTACAAACTTTATTCAACAACCCATTTCCCATGGAGTGGGCACAACGCTTGAACTCTGAACCGATGACAATCGACTATCAATTAGCTATAAATTTCAATTTCTGAATTAAAAGTTCCCATGGTGCGGTCGGTTAGGAATTAGACTTGGAACGTAAAGGTCCCGGGTTTGATTCCAGCCTATTCAGGTGGGGGAAATAAGGAACCAGTAATTTTAAGTAATCGGTTGCTCACCTCAGCAGTTCCCCATAATCTGTGGTAGCTTTAGTTCGTTTCCGCCTGCTGGCTCCTGGGTCCTGGGTTAAATCGAGTTGGCCGATTGCCCCGTTAATGCTCGGGAATAAAGGCGAACCTGGGGCTCTCACCGACAGTATATTAATCGAGCTTCCTGGCTGTCACCCTTTTTTTTTTTAAGTTCAATTATGCATACTGTAAAATAATGGTAACGTATAAGTGTGCCCTGAAAAAATGTTTGAGAGAACATAAATTTTCGGTTTGGCAGTAAGTGATAAAGAAAAGTTTGGGAATCCTTGATGACTTACCTGATACATGTCAAATTCAGCGAGTGTGGCAGAGTAAAGAGGATATTGCGGAATGGGAATCATCACACCTGGTTTAATACCATTGTCGTGCTTTATCATCAATTTCATTACACTCTGAAAATGTTATGATGAAAAATTAATGTCATGTAGGTTCAAAGACAACTAAAGCTAAGATCCGACATTCGAGCGTGACATTGACAAACTTCATTGCAAATAACGGATGAATAGCATCAATTAACAAATCTCTTAACTCGATATAAAATAACATTGAACAGAATCGAGCACTGCATCATTTCCATTGGGGTTCTCGCTAAAAACTTGCGTAAATAACTGTACGCGAGTGAATAAGAATGAGTAAACTATTATTAAATGGAGCTCGAAAAGAAACGTCAGGTAAATGAAATTAAATTTTTAGTGGAATGCCGTTGACAGTGAACTCCTTCGGAACTTTAATTCCGTTGTCCCCAGTGTCACTTAAGGAATTCCGTTGGCTTTTCACATTACGGCCCAGGAGCGAAAAAGCGAAAATACTACAAATTCACCGAAAAACAAAGTTAAAAATTAACCTCTTGGGAAGAGGTTTGGAGATTCATTGGTGTAGTAACAGGGTGGCGATGGTGGGAAAATGCCATAGGGCCCAGGGGCCCGAAGGGCCTACTTTATATTCTTCAAAATTTAGGGGGGGGGGGGGGAGAGTAAAGAAATTTTTTTGTGTTTTTTTTCCCCCCATTTCCAGCAACTCCACGAAAGAAAATATCAGGTCATCCCATAAGTAATGTCGTTTTTTATGATAGATTAAGTTTAAACTAGTCCTACTCGGTTTCAGCATAAATTTTCCGAAGGTTATATCTAAGACGAGATCTATCGTGTTTCGCTACATACTTTACAGACCTTGACCAGTGAAGACGTGTGTTTTGCTTTATGTGAACCCGTCATAAACATGGCGCTATCTGCATATCGGGCATATAATGTTTTACGAGTTCAAAAAAGGAAATAGTGCTACTGAAGCCACGCGAAACATTCAGGAGGTTTATGGCAACGATAGTCTGCATGTGAGGAAATGTCAAAGATGGTTTCAAAAGTTTAGGAATGGTGACTGCTGTTTGACAGATGCACCACGCTCTGGACGCCCTGCTGAGTTTGATGATGACCCGCTGTTAGCCGCACTTGAAGACGACTGTTCAAAGAATTGGCCCAGAAACTCAATTCATCCCCGTCCACCATCCATCGACATTTGCAACAACTCGGGAAAGTGCCTAAGTTACGAAAATGGGTGCCACATGAATTGTCGGTCGACAATCTGAGGGTGCGGGTAAACATTAGCACAGCTCTTCATACCCGTGAACTCCAAGATCGGTTTTTGCACCGTTTAGTGACTGGTGATGAAAAGTGGATACTGTACCAGAATGTTAAGCGCCGTCGACAGAGTTTGTGCTGGAGAACCAGCGACACCACAGCCAAAACCAAATCTTCACCCTCGGAAGGTGTTGCTTAGTGTTTGGTGAGATAAAGGTGGTGTAATACACTTTGAAACCTTAACACACAACCAAACAATCACCGCTCAAGTCTACTGTCAACAACTGACTGGATCGATTGAACACTGCACTAAAAGAAGAGACCTTCTTTGGTTAATCGGAAATGAATCGTGTTCCACCACGACAACGCACGTCCTCATACCGCTCGGATCACTTCTGCAAAAATTGAGGAGCTTGAGTGGGAAAAACTTCCACATCCTCCATATTCTCCAGACCTTGCCCCTTCAGAGTATCATCTCTTCAGGAGTCTGCAAAACTATCTTGACGAGAAACAGTATACTTCTTTAGATGACCTGCACACCAGTCTTTGTACGTTTTTTGCCTCAAACCCGCCTGAATTTTATAAACATGGCATTGAAAAGCTTGTAGGACGTTGGCAGTGTCATTGATTCCGATGGAAAATATATACTAGATTAAAAAGTTTCAGTAGTTTTTTTTTTGTCCTTCAAATTCCGATCTAAAAAACGACATTACTTATGGGATGACCTGATAGATCATTTTGCAGAGGTGAAAGGAAGGAAGAAAGATTAAGATATTTTTTTTATATATTATATTCATAAATTTCATACAAACCTCTCTCTCAAACTCTATTTTCGCTAATAGTGATTTTGTACGTTTTGAAATATATACTCCATCTAGTTAAATTTTTCTCTTCAAATTAAAAAATCTGACCCTTCTTGCTCATTCATTATATGTGATTAATTAGACAGAGAAACTTAATAGGCTTTACATATTTTGGTTCCAAACTAACCATAAACGTTGTTGGTTTGGGGATGGGACCTCTCCGCCAACTTAAAGTTTACAATTTCACTGATGGGCGTCCCTCCGAGGGGGAAAGCCCCCCTATCAATGAAATTTTGCCACGGGCCCTTCCGCAACTAGCTACGCCACTGGAGAGATTCCTTAAATTTATTTCGGAGAATATATTTTCGTAACAGTTCCAAGGGTCATCACAAGAAATAACGAAAAAGTCATACGAACAAAAAATAATTCGATATTTTTTTCTTTTTAAATCTTTGAGAACTGCAGGAACTGCGTAAAACCAATGTGAGCATTAAGCCTCTGGGCTTAGACTAAATTCTGTAAATAGAATTCGCAGAAATTGTTTCGTTTCAAAGGTCAATGTGAATCGGGCTAACGGAAATTCCTCGACGTGACATTTATCGAAATTTTTTATATAGTTAGACTGATTAATTCAGGCTAGGTTAACTCGTTTAAATTAAAAGGTAGATTAAATTAGTTTATTTAGAGTGTCCGACGAAATGTTTACGAGCGAGTGTAAATGAGCTACGAATTGATGAATCGGAATGAATTAATGTCGAGGAAAACACGCACGAACAACAGTAAGATAATATTAGGATCAAGCCTTCGTACCCTAATGCCCTCAGACGCGCCTGCGCAGATGACAATATCCTCCCAGCTGGAAGGGAAACCGTCCCTTCTTTCGATGTATTGGGCGATGTGCCTCCGAATGGCTTCGATCCCCGGCGAGTCGCTGTACGAGCCCAAAGACCCTCCTTTGCAGCCCTTGAGAACGGTTCTAACGCGCGACTTCACATCTTCAGGGTATTTAGGGTCATCCAAAAGCTCGGGCATGAGGCACAGGGAAACGACCTGAAGAAAAAAAAAAAATTAGTTTAGTGTAATAACGTCTGAAGTTGTTTAACCTCAGACGGAAAGGTCACGTGACGTTTGGGGAAACCACAGCTTCACGTGGAATATGAACCATCTATGGGGTCGCTACAACATTTGAATGCAGACAAGTCAACCACAGGGTTAACAATGAAAAACCTAACCCCCTCGCCCCCCCAAAAAACCCCCGACTAAAAAAATTATAGATTGTTAATTTAAAGGAATAAGAGTCAATAATTCAACAGTATTTGATACATTTGCGAGAAAAGTAATACATTAACTCGCTATTCGTTTAAAATTTAATTCTAAATCACCTAAAAACTACTTGCATTCCATTCATAATGAATAATATGAACAATGTTGTGCAGCCTTCTACCTTGAATAACTGGTTAACTAGCTGCCATCTCTTAGTAGGAATGTACAGAGGGTTTACAAAAGTAATAGACACCTTCGGCTTTTCTAGTTTTTGATTTGATAATGAAAGTCAATAAATAACAGATTAGGCAGCTTTTAGTTTAGGATTGTATAGTCACAGCGTCCACACTGTTGCTACAATTTATTTCACACACACAAAAAGCGTGTGCATATTATATATATATATATATATTATACACACAGTAAGGTCGCATCCAACTGCTACAAAGAACTGCTCAAGGACCACCAAAGGAAAGCTCAGCAGGCTAAAATTACAGACTTCCTGATAATGGCAACAGCTGACGAATCTAATGACCTACAACCCTCAACTTCCAAACAAACACCTCAACAAAAGTGGATGCGTACTCCTGCTTGCGTCTCAGAAATTCCACTAGAGAAATCTGATTCTGAATGAGAGTTCTTTTCCTTCTGTTTACCTGTTAACAGTATGTTTGATTTAAATCTTTATTTTGGGTCTAATGTTTAATATACTGTACTTTGAAACTACGTTTGTGTATCATTTTCCTCGAACGCGAACTTTAACTTGACGTAATACTATTTTCCTCTTAGACTAATAAGTTCGCTGAACGCGATTTTCTTGCAGAGGTTAACCTAACCCTATTTTTCCCATAGGTTATTAAGTTCGCCGAACGCGAATTTGCCGAACGTGTGATCTTGACTTGATACAAGCCTCGCGTTGGAGGCGACCTTACTGTATATTTTATATATATATATATATATATATATATATATATATATTATATATTATATATATATATATAGTTATAATGTTTCAGACCAACAAAGACCCTAGGATCCACTCATGGCTGGTCTACCTAACTGTGTTCGTAATTGTGTATGTCCTCCGTGATGGCGGAGGGGACCTACAATTTTACGTGGGTTCCGAACCACAAAAACAAAAGAAATTTATGTAACAACTTCCTGTACATTGGCAACGACCAATTTTGCAAAACTAAATAATTATCAATTTAAAATTAATTACTTATCGATTTAAAACTAAAGATAGAATCTCTGGATCCAGAGGATCAAGTCATAATAGACTACTATCCACAAATATGTTACACTCTATATCTATTTATAACCGACATGCAAATACAGGGTGTACATAAAGTCAGGATCTATTTTTGTGAAGCACTTGGAAATTATATGGAATTCAATCATAAAATGATAAAGTGGTAACATTTATTAAATAATTAAGAGTAGGATTCGACGTGACGCCCATCAGTATCCCTGCACAGCTCAAATCGTTCCGCAGCATTTCTAAACACATTCTGGAGCATTTGTGGGGTTATGTTATCTGCAGCAGTTCGTATACGTAAGTTTTCAAGACTCGTAATCTTCGTCTGATAGACGTGCGATTTGATAAAGCCCCATGCAAAGAAATCTAAAGGGGTTAAATCTGGTGATCTCGCTGGCCAAGGTCTGTTGCTTCCGCGTCCGATCCAGCGATTTGGAAAACGTCCATTTAGATAATCCTGAACAATTTTGGCATAGTGACAAGGAGCACCATCATGTTGATAGACGACGGTACTAACAATCCTATCCCCAATCAGCTGAGGTTCAAGGAATTGCTGCAACATGTCCAGATAAATAAGCCCCGTAACTGTAGCTTCAGCAAAGAAAAAAGGACCATAAACATTAGATTTTCTTAAACCCATCCAGACATTAACTTTAGGCGAGTCTCTCTCCCAATTTTGGACGAAATCATTCGGTCTTTCATCTGCCCAAATTCGACAGTTATGGCGATTTACTTTTCCACACGTATGGAAAGTGGCTTCATCACTAAAGAGAATGTTGTCCATTAAATTATCACTCCAGATTTGTTCTACGATATCAGCACACACAGCACTTCGTGGAGGGAAATCTTCCTCATGTAAATCATGTAAAACCTGCAAATGATAGCTTTTCTTCTGCAAATTAACTTTCAGAATTTTGTGCACAGATGACGTCGGGAGGCCGAGTCTGTGTGATGCAGCACGAACGGACGTACGTGGCTCCTCAGTGATAATTCCGCGTACTGCATTCACGGTAAGATCTGACATACACGGTCGTCCTGATCTTGCTTCATCATTTACAGATCCCGTTCGTTTAAATTTGTTCACCAATTTTCGTATTGTCTTGTCTACTGGCCCCGGCTTATGAAATCTCCTTTTGAACTTCTCTCTGATGTCATTGTATTTCTTTCCCTCGATTCGCCAAATTACTATTACCACACGCTCTTCTGTATTCATTCTAAGGGCTTCTGAAAAGAAAAATAGAAAAAAATAATTATTTCACAAAAATAGATCCTGACTTTATGTACACCCTGTATATCAGATCCAAAGAATCCAGTCAATTTCATTACGGTATCCATCAATACTAGTACCTTCCCAATGAAAAATAAGTCACGGTCCATATCGATTGCGGACCAAGTCAAAATTTACAACCATATACATTACAATATATACACTTAAGAGGAAAAGTGTAGGTGTGGCTGTAAAGACTGTACAGCAGTGGTGCACAAACTTTTTTGATGCGAGGGCCAAACACCATCTGTTTAATAAGTAGGGGCCAGATATATAGATATTCTATTTTTTATAAATATGCATTTTTATAACCAGGGGTAATATTTCAGATTTTTCTTTGGGTAGCTACCCTTTTCATGTGAAAAATGTTAATTGAAAAGACCCGTAGGGGCCACATTTGGCCCGCGGGCCAGGGTTTGTGCATCACTGCTGTACAGTAATGTAGAAATGTGTGCGCACCCATTTTGGGTCTCCCATTTAAAGGTGTTTGTGGGGCAAGTGAAGATCATGAGTTTTTCAATACCTCACAGTACTATGGGGGGCACCGCTAGGCAGAGGAATCTCTCTAAATGGGGTGTGTAAGGACAGAGTATATCCCCTAACCCAAGACGCTGCCTCCCTATATCCCACAGCACTTGTGTTGAGCTGTGGGATCTATCACCACAAAGCCTTAATTTTACTACCTTAAACTATACCCAATCTATCAACATATGCGTCTAATCGATTTTTTAAACATGTTTATAGACGTGCTACTAACTTCTACCGGCAAACTATTCCAGCTATTTACTATTCTATGCGTAAAAAGTTTTTCGCAACTGCTGTCTCGAACCTTCTACTTGTCAGCTTACCCGTTATTTCTAATCCTTTATATTGAGATATTTCGAAAAAGCTATCTCTATCTACGTTATCGAACCCATTCATAATTTTGAAAATTTGGATTAGATCACCCCTTAACCTTCTAGTCTCGAGTGTTGTCATTTTTAACTCCTTAAGCCTATCCTCGTACGACTTTGACCTAAGCGACGGAATCATCTTAGTTGCTCGTCTTTGAACTCTTCGATTTTGTCTATATCTTTGCGCATATGCGGATTCCAAAATTGGACCGCGTACTCAAATGGGATCTAACTAATGATTTATAAAGAGGAACTATAATATCGCGCGATTTGTACTCAAAATTTCGAGCTATAAAACCTAACACTTTGTTCGCCTTATTGACCGCTGCTGTACTTTGTTTCGCTACTTTTAAATCACCAGTGACTATAACTCCTAGATCTTTTTCCTGCTCTACGCTTGTTAAATCTTTCCCTGACATACTATACGCAAAATTACCGTTACGCGAACCTATATGCAAAATTTTGCACTTATCAACGTTAAATCTCATTTGCCATGTGACTGACCAATCAACGATTTTATTCAGATCTTCCTGAATTTTACCTCTATCTTCGTCATTAATCGCCCTACCACCCAGCTTCGTGTCATCCGCAAACTTTGAAACTGTACTGACTAGGCCGACATCTAAATCGTTAATATATATAAGAAAAAGCAAGGGGCCCAATACAGAACCCTGAGGAACGCCACTCGCTACATTAGCCCAACACGACTCCGCCCATCAACGACCACCCTCTGTTTCCTACCTCGCAACCACTCTCTAGCCAATTTATTACTACACCCTGATTCCATGAGCCTTATATATATATATATATATATATATGAAAATTATTTCACGAAAGTAACGTGAAAAATATTTATGATGAATAAAATCACGAAGGAAAGGAAACACAGAATGGTGCTGAAGCGCTTTCGTCTAATGACATGCTCAGGAACACTGAAGTACATAAAGAGTTGCAACCTATATATAGGTTACAAAAAATATACATATACATATATATACAATAAACGGAGAAATAAAATTTAAAATTAAAGGATTGTGGGAGGAGCATACAAGTTTGTAAGGAAAACCTATCGATTTTTAGCACAAGATCAAATGAATTGTTTCCAACCAATGTTAAAACTACCGATTTTTAGCACAAGATCCAATGAATTGTTTCCAACCAATATTATAAAAAAAAAAAATATATATATATATACAAATTTATACTCGAAATCTGCCCGGGTTTTAGCACCCTGCCTTCCTGTATATAAAAATAAATTTAAAAATAAGTTATTAAAGTAGCATACAAGTTTACCAAAGATTTAGCGTTCTACCCTTCCTTCAGAACAGATTTAGATAAGAAGGGTAGAACGCTAAATTTTTGGTAAACTTGTATGCTACTTTAATAACTTTTATTTTTAAATTTATTTTTATATACAGGAAGGGCAGGGTGCTAAAACCCGGGCAGATTTCCAGTATAAATTTGTATTTTTTTTTTATAACATTGGTTGGAAACAATTCATTGGATCTTGTGCTAAAAATCGGTAGTTTTAACATTGGTTGGAAACAATTCATTTGATCTTGTGCTAAAAATCGATTTTTTTTTTTTCCCCCCGAAACAATTCATTTGATCTTGTGCTAAAAATCGATAGTTTTTCCTTACAAATTTGTATGCTCCTCCCACAATCCTTTAATTTTAAATTTTATTTCTCCGTTTATTGTATATATATACACAGATTTTTTTTTTCTGTAACCTAGTATATATAGGCTGTAACTCTTTATGTACTTCAGTGTTCCTGAGGATGTCATTAGACGAAAGCGCTTGAGCACCATTCTGTGTTTCCTTTCCTTCGTGATTTTATTCATCATATATATATATATATATATATACACACACTTCATGCATGAATCCGCATGACTTTCAAGATTCCTGAATGATATTTCCACGGCGTTCCACCAGATAAGTTTCAATTAAATGCTGATCATTGCCTCAAGTGCGGTAGGGTTAACTGTACACAAAATATCTCTGGACACAAAAGAGTCGAGTTTCTTCGGTTATTTGAATGGATTTATTTTATATATATATATTATATATATACACATATATATACTCATGCCCCGTAGGAAGTGGACGCTTTGTTTCTCTCTTTATTAGCATCTAAATAACAAAGGAAAAATATCTCCGATTTATTCAAGCTGAATCGTGTATGAAATGTCAGGAAATCCGTGGATACAAGGCAAGCGAAATTTACCGTGTAAATAAGTGTAATATAGTTTACAAAAAAAAGTTTATATATATATATATATATATATATATTATATATAGATATATATATATATATAATATATATATATATATATATATATATATATACAGGGTGTCCGAGAATTATCTGTACAATTTTTGGCTGTTATTAAAAGTCAACATGAAGTGTAGAAATTCCAGTGTTGTCCCATTTTACAGAGAATCTCAAGTTTTTTCTGATACCAAGTTGTGACAAGTTTTTTAGAAATTCCAGTGTCCGAACATTATCTGCACAATTTCATCTTTTAATAAAATCTTAACACACGTAAAATTCTTAAACAAGATTATTTAGAATATATATATATATATATATATATATACACAAACTCAGAATGGTTCCCTGAGAACATTATATGTTAAACACAAACCGTGCATGGAACAAGGAACTCTTCTGGGAAAATTAAATCCACTATAGTCCGAATAAGTAATGGTAAATGACAAATACCATAGTTTTTTTTTCTTTTTCATGATTTTAGCCAGACGTGGGCAACGGGTCTCTCGCAAAGAGATCCCATAAATATAGCTTCCCTCACCAGCTATCTGCAAAGCAGACAGGATCCAGCTTTGGGACATGGATCTAGGGTTTAAAGCAAGCCTAGATCCCTACATTCAGAACCTCTATATAAGTAAAAGACTCGTTGCATTCACGTCGTGTTGAATAAATCAAAGAAAAAGGGGTAACTATTGTATTTTTAGCCAAAAAAAACCAAAACTTAAACCTCAACCGGGACATTGAGCGTCCACTTTCAAGGCACGAAACACGTCCGTTTAGTATACACAAACTCAGAATGGTTCCTGAGAACATTATATGTTAAACACAAACCGTGCATGGAACAAGGAACTCTTCTGGGAAAATTAATCCACTATAGTCCGAATAAGTAATGGTAAATGACAAATACCATAGTTTTTTTCTTTTTCATGATTTTAGCCAGACGTGGGCAACGGGTCTCTCGCAAAGGATCCCATAAATATAGCTTCCCTCACCAGCTATCTGCAAAGCAGACAGGATCCAGCTTTGGGACATGGATCTAGGGTTTAAAGCAAGCCTAGATCCCTACATTCAGAACCTCTATATAAGTAAAAGACTCGTTGCATTCACGTCGTGTTGAATAAATCAAAGAAAAAGGGGGTAACTATTGTATTTTTAGCCAAAAAAAAACCAAAACTTAAACCTCAACCGGGACATTGAGCGTCCACTTTTCAAGGCACGAAAACACGTCCGTTTAGTATACACAAACTCAGAATGGTTCCCTGAGAACATTATATGTTAAACACAAACCGTGCATGGAACAAGGAACTCTTCTGGGAAAATTAAATCCACTATAGTCCGAATAAGTAATGGAAATGACAAATACCATAGTTTTTTCTTTTTCATGATTTTAGCCAGACGTGGGCAACATTACTTATTCGGACTATAGTGGATTTAATTTTCCCAGAAGAGTTCCTTGTTCCATGCACGGTTTGTGTTTAACATATATATATATATATATATATATATATATATATATATATATATATATATACACGTACGTACGGTATATATATATATATATATTTATATATATATATATATATATATTAGGGTGATCAAATATGGGGGTAAAAAAATTTTTTTTATATTTAATGTGTCAACCCTTTTAATGGTTCATTTCAGCATAAAACCAACTATCCTAAAATATTTTAGCAAATTTTTAATTTTTAGGGGTTGCTACCAGCAATTAAAATTGACAGACGACTCAAATTGTCAAATTTTTCCACACCACCCAGGGGGTACAGTACAAGGCGCATTGCTTTTTTTTAATGTGGAAAGCTCCCCGTAGGTCCTACCATAACCACAAGCATGCATAATTAAACTAGCATGATATTTGAGACATTAGCTGTCCTTACTTCATCAATGTTTCTTTCTTTCTATCAGGGTAAACAGCCCCTGTAGTTTTTCACTACTTGTAGCAAGAATTGTTTTTGATCTTCATCATGTGTTAGTATTTTATTATATTCATCCATTAATTTTACTCCTCTTTCCGCTATATCATTCACGATTTCCACTGTTTGATAGATTTCTTAGCGGAGTTATACTCTTCATCATTATGCCATTCTTTAGCATCTTTGAGTAAAAATTTTGAACTAAATTCTGTATTGTAAAGAATCTTTGAGTATTTGATGTGACAAAATCTTCTAATTTCTTCGTTGGAATAAGTGCAGGATCTAGAAAAGCCCGTTTGCAGGAAGAGTTTTCTGTTGTTTTGCAAGGCCTTTACAATTTTGTTTTCGTTTCAGTAGGCAACTTCATCATAAAGGCAAGGCTACCAGTTCTTCTGATAGGTACCAGAGGTGACCTAACAGTTTTTTAATAGCACAAATGCAATTGTGTCATTTATTTGTTTGTAGACTACAAGATTCTGTAATAATTCCAGATCAAGACGAGGAGCGCAAGATGGCACAGGAGCTGTAAAAACCATGCCTTTACATATAACCGAGTAGCAAATAGGACAGATGTTTTAGTCCTTTTTTGTCTTTTTACTGAAATTTTGAACGAGATTGAACATAAAATTTTTTTAATGAATATGTAATTTTGGCCAGCCACCTAGCCCGATGAAGTCCCCGCTGGATGTTTAAATTTGATTACACCGTTTGGTTCACCTCCCAAACAATAATTGTTAACTGCAATAGTTCTAGGTAATCGTCTCTTGGTTGAATGTATCTAGTTGATTTGCTGCAAATAGAATTATGTCTCTTGATGTCATGAAATATTTTCATAGATATCTGGATCTGATAATGCTGTTTCGTAGTCCTCCTATTAATGCTTGACCCATTTTTCTCTGAACTTCTTAAAAAGGACTATATCTGGGCAGAAGATGGTGATAAAGACTTTGAAACAACAGCTTCCAGCATAATTTCAAATATATGGTGTCGACATGCCAGCCACAAAAATCGTGTAGAATTTTGTTCTAGAAGAAATAGCTGCACCATTTCTAGGACCAGTATTGGCTGCCGTTGTATTGAAACACCGCATTTTATTTGTTCGCAGATGTCCCATTCAAGCGATGTCTGATTGTTTGCATTAAAACTAGAGACGCATTTCTGTCACTCAATTTTGCAGCATCAAGACTTCCTAATAATTTATCATCAAACAATTTTCTACGTTTGCCAACCTTACTTTTCCATGTTGAAGATTGTGCAGCACAGAAACCAGATTCATCACTTTTACTCTCCTCTGATTCTGATTCTGATGATGTACTGGTGAGTATGACAGCCTCTTCATTCTTCTTTCTTTTGATCTCTTCTTCTGCTTTCCTCTTTTCATAATGTTGCTTTTCTGCTGCTCTTTGCTCTTTTTTAGCAACAGCCTTATAATGGTACTCATTTTTCCATGACGTCCTTTCTCACGTTGCATTTTCAAGAATTTCTTATCATCTATTTTTATAAGCTGCATAGCATTCTCATGAGCAATGTCAAAAGTTTTCCAGTTTATCTTTCCATTTTTCTTCTTTATTATTTAAATTTTGTGATCTTTTCAATTTGTTTGCTTTGTTTTTCTTAAGCAGCTGTCATTCCTTCAGTATTCCTTGAATTTTATCTACTACATGTATTCTTTGTTTTGCTGGTATTCCTGCTTTTTTCCAAACTGCTAGCACATCTTCTGCAGTAGAGCAGCATGATTCTCTAATGTCTTGCTTTTTAATATTTCTGTAGTGCATGAAGAGGGCCATCATTTCCTTCTCTGATGGTAATAAGGATGTTTTTAGTACTGCAGAGGGCTGCCCAATTAGCCATACTTCAGTTTCTTTTCTTGTAGAACTTCTCCCAAATGAGCAATCGATTAAATGGTATCAAAATTACGAGTTCCAAGCAACAATTAAAAGCAAGCTAGTATATAAAGCATTAATTAAAAATTCTGAAATATAACAATTAAACAAAATCATAAGTTGTAAAAACAAAAATTGAAAAAAAAGGGAAACTTTGACGCCTGGTAGCACATAGTAAATTTTATTAAAATTCACCAAATTTGGCATACACTACTTTTTTGTCATAGGGAACAAAAATACAGGTTGAACAATTAAAAAAAAAAAACTGATTTTTTGAATCACCCTAATATATATATATATATATTATATATATATATATATATGATCAAAAGTATTCGGACACCGCATGGTTTTGGGAAAAATGGTTTTATTATGGCATTTAGTAACCAGTAGGTCCACCCTTTGCTTTTATTACAGCGTCAACACGTCGAGGCATACTTTCCACCAGTTTTCGGTAAGTCTGTGCAGGAATGGCTCGCCATTCCTCTTGCAGAGCTGATGCAAGAGATGCAAGTGAAGCCGGGCGTGGTGTGCGGTTTCGTATCCGTCACTCCAGTTCGTCCCACATGTGCTCGATTGGTTGAGATCGGGGCTCTGAGCAGGCCAGTCTAACAAATCCACCTTATTTTCACGAAACCAGTCCTGCACACGCCTTGCAGTATGGCAGGGGAGCTCGATCCTGTTGAAACAAACAATGGCCATCTCCGTAGTATTGCCACAGTGTAGGGAGGGCCGAATTGTCCAGAACGTCGAGATAAACGCCAGCGTTCATGGTAATGGGTATAACAACCAACGGGCCGAGCCATAACAGGAAAAACAACCCCATACCATGATGGACCCTCCACCGAACTTCACCGTTGGACGTACACGTCAGGAAGAAGCCGTTCTCCGGTCTGTCGCCACACCCAAACACGCCCATCAGACTGGAAGAGTGAATACCGCGACTCGTCGCTCCAAGAACAGTTTTCCAGTCCTCCACGGTCCAGGAACGACGGGAGACACACCAGGCCAAACGACGCGTGGCATTAACTTTTGTAATCAGTGGCTTGTGTACAGCTGCTCTACCATAATAACCGAGTCTGTGCATCTCTCTGCGGATAGTTACAGTACTAACGGAGGTACCGGATGCTCTTCCTACCTCCTCAGCGATGGAAGCGGCAGAGGACGTGCGGGACTTCTTGACATGTCGTACCAGACTTCTTCTATCACGTTCCGTCAGTTTGCGTGGTCGTCCGGAACGTTTTTTCGCGTTAGTTGCACCGTCGTGCTTCCATCTCATGATAACATCCGCTACAGTCGACTTTGGTATATCCTGTTTGGCTGCAATGTTTCGTATAGAAACGTTACTTAATAACATCCGATGACGAGTCCACGTCCGCGCGGCATGGCTTCACAACAGTTACTGATAACTTAACAGAACACCTCAGCATTATAGTTTCGCCACGCTTTTTCCCAGCATACCTTTCGGCGAAGGTGATATTTGCAGAAATGCGGATTTTCCGGGGTGTCCGAATACTTTTGATCATATATATATATATATATATATATATATATATTATATATATATATATATTCAATCGAAAGTCACCCGCGAAAAGTTTCGAACAATAAGAAAATTGTCATAAAACCAAACTTACGTGTTTGGACTGACTCTCACTCAAATGGTTTATTTTTTATTTTTTATTTATTGAATGATTACAGTGATAGACAACGTGCATGTAACTTATGCAATTCGGCATCGACTGAAGAAATTAGTCCTTAATCTCAGTCTGAACCCTATAACCACTCCAACAACAGTGAGTGTGTGTGTGTGTGTGTGTGTGTGTGTGTGTGTGTGTAAAGTAACAAGAACTAAGATTAGATTAAGCAATGAAACTTTGTCTAACATTTAATCTTAATTTTTTGTTAAAAATCTGAATTAAGTGTAAAACTGTAATTATAAATTCTCGAAGACACATTTTCGAAAGTTGTCAGGAGTTAATTGGTATCATCCTCCCTCACCAGGGTCACCCATCGTACTACTAAACACGCAACGTCACAGGGTGTAACAAGGAGCGGTATTGCCAAGACGTAAGCCCAATTTAGCATAATTCAACCAAATTATCACTTAACTAATAGGCCCTTAACATAATCCAACCAAATTATCACTTAACTAGTAGGCCCTTAAAGTACAAAAGGGGATGGGTTGAGACATTAGTCAAACCGGTTGCCAACATCAACTTCACATTCTTGAACGAGAAAAGAACGTGACGAGTGATATGAAAAAGCGCAATCGCTTCTTGCGCAACAGACGCCGACCGGTCGCACCTCTAACAAAATTACCATTAATTGCTTAATCTCATTCATACGAACGAGAAGACAAAGAAAAATAGTTCGAATCCTAATGGATCTATAGTAATTAACTCGGATTTAACACCTTTTATTCTATATTATATATATATATATATACAGTATATATATATATATATGTGTGTGTGTGTGTGTGTGCGCGCGCGCGCGCTATTCGCGGGTTGACCCTGTTACAATCATAAACTCTGGCATACTATATACTTGCATATCTACACAAGCTTATTACACATTTATACATACGTTAACCTCAACTTTCAATTCCTTTTCCCTTCTCTAGCACACTACATCATGTTTGACCACCTAACTACTAACGCTTTGCACCCAATACATGCAAACTTGTACGTGATTCAGGTCCATACATCTTCCATACATAACTATTCTCCCTAACCCATCCAATACATCCATATACTTTTTCTACCTTCTCCCTCTATTTCTATTGTAGGAACAAAATCTAAGTACCTTTCCTTTCCTTTCAAAGGTTCCGTACGATGATTCCTCATTTCACAAAGGTCAAGCTTGTCGCCCCTCCTCTCAAGCTGGCCTAGTGAAGTCGTGAGTTGGTTTCTTGTACTCTCAACCTCACACAGCCAGGTACGCACGGCTCATCGAGGATTGTTCTAAGCCAGGCGTCTAATCTTCTTTTGAAGATGTCCACCGCAACACCATTCGTGTTCCTTAGGTCTTTCTTTGGGCAGCTGATTAAACAGTTTTGGTCCTCTCTCAACAAAACTATTTTCTTTCAGGGTTAAGGATGTTCCTTGTCTCGCCTTTAATTTGGGAACGCGACACAGTCCTCCTTTTCTACTTTCCACCGTTGTTTAGGGAGTTACGGGGTTCAGAGTAAGATCAGGGCCTAGTTTCTCCATTATTTTCCAAGTGTAAATAATAGTGCATCTCTCTCTTCTCCTTTCCAGTGAATATAGGTTTAGTTCGCGTAACCTTTCCCAGTAATTTAGTTCTTTGCACTCCTTGATTTTGGCTGTGAAGCTTCTCTGAATCCCTACTAGCGGTCTAATGTCTTTTTTTATATGGGGATGTTAGGACCGAGCAGTATTCCAATTTGAGTATGATCAGTGTTTTCAGTAGAGGAATCATTATATTCCAATCCCTTCGTTTAAAGGTTCTTAGTATCTGCCCAGTTATTCTCTTTGCTCTGTTTACTGCTATATTATTTTGCGTTTCAAATTTCGCATCATCAGTCATTACAACCCCTAAATCTTTTGCTCTAGAATTTCTCTGAACTTCCTGTCCATTTGGGGTATAAAATTCCATGGATTTTAGGTCCTCTCTTTTTGCGTACCGTAACAGCTGAAATTTCTCTGTGTTAAACTTCATATTGTTGTCTTCCGTCCACTTGTAGATTCTGTTCATGTCGGTTTGTAGAGATCCTATATCTTCTGGGTTTATTTTTCTACTGATCTTTGTGTTATCGGCAAAGGATGTTACTGTGGTGTCTCTGGTAACGTCCTCATCTGTCAGTCAGTATGACTATGAAGAGTAGGAGCTAATACTGTTCCTTGTGGTACTGAGCTGAGGACCCTGATTCTGATGAAGATACTCCTTGTACTGTAACGACTTGCAGCCGGTCACTAAGGAAATTATATATCCATTTCCCAACTTTTCCTGTTATTCCCATATATTTCAGTTTATGTATTATGATTACATGGTCGCACTTGTTGTTGTTGTTGTTGTTGTTGTTGTTTAGCCGATCAGCCCACCCTGATCGAGCAAGCTGGCGGCACGCAGGTAACCGATCGCCCTCTCCGGAGTGGACCAGAGGTTCAGCGCACTAGTGATGTTGTGTTGTGTTCGTTGTTGTGCTAGAGCGGAACAGTCCGTCATAATGTGTTCAATTGTTTGTGGTGTGTCTTGGCACAGGTGGCAGGTGTCGTCTATGGAGTTGTCTAGTCTGTGTTTATATGTCCGTAAGTTTGGGTGATGTCCACATCGGAATCGTGCTAAGTTAACTCGATCCGATCTGCTCAGGCTGATCTCTGACCTGTTAATGGGTGGCGGCTTCGCACCTAGGACCGCATTCGGACCGAGTCGTGTCAGTGCTTTGTGGGTTAGATGTGTGTGTGTGTGTTTTCTGTACTGGGTGATGTCTGTGGGGCGTGGTATGGAATGGAGTATTTCGTTATAATATCTCTCTGGTGTTACCTTAATGGTGCGAGGTGTTGGTGCATGATTGTACATGTAGTGGCAAGGGTGTTGTGGGTTAGTTGTCGCTGCTGCCATGAATTTGTTCCCCTCATGTCTAAATGTTCCCTAGCTTTTAGTATTTTTGTTGTGTGTGCAGGTGTTCTATTGGTGTTGTTTGAGTGCATCCTGTAATGATACGAAGTGCGTTGTTTTGTATTGTTTGTAAGGTGTTTATGTGTGTGTTTGAGAAATGGGTGCCCAGCATGGGCTAGCATAGTCCATAACTGAGCGAATATATTGTTTGTATATGAGTGATGTTGATTCCTGCTGGTGTCCAAAGTCTGTGCCTGTTAGTACCCTAAGCGTGTTAAGTCTTGACGTACATTTGGTTTTAATGTCCTGAATGTGGTTTGCAAAAGATAATGATGTGTTGTATGTGACACCAAGTATTTTGGTTCTGTGAGTGTGTGGAATGTTGATGTTGTTTAGTGTAAGCTGTGGAATTACCTGGTGTTCTTTTGTGTTGCTTGTAAGCAAGGTGATGGTTGATTTTGTGGGCGCTACTTTGAGTCTATTGTGTGTGAGCCAGTCTTGTATACTGTTTATGTATGTTTGTAGGTTATTTGTAGCGGTGTCGATGTTGTTGTGGGTGGATGTTAGAGTGATATCATCTGCATATGATGATAAGGTAAGCTTGTTATCTATGGGTGTTGGAATGTCATGCATGTATAAGTTGAAGAGTGTTGGTGAGAGAACAGAGCCTTGAGGGATCCCGTTCGGAAAAAGCTTGTTTTTGGATGACTTGCCATTAAATGTGACATGTGAGTATCTTCCTGAGAGATAGTTGCTCAGCCACCTTTTGGTGTTATTGTGCATGTTTGTGTTGAGTATTTTGTTTATGAGAGGGAAGCGTGGGATAGCATCAAATGCTTTACTAATGTCTATTGTTGCTAATAGTGTACGTTGAGCTGGTCTTCTGGAGTTGATGCCATCCATGATGTGCTGCGTGAGGTTAGTGAGTAATGTCGTGGTTGAGTGGTGAGGTCTGAATCCATGTTGAGTAGGCGATAGTGGTATGTGTGGGTTGGTGATTTGTAAGATTAGTCTTTCTGTTACTTTGGAAGGTGTGCATAGTAAAGTAATGGGTCTATAGGAAGCACTTGTCGAACACTTTGGTAAAGTCTGTGTATATTACATCATAGTTTTCATTACTTTCAAGTGCATCAATAATGTTGTTATGGTGTTCCATTAGTTGTGATAGGCATGATCTGCCTGACTGAAACCCCATGTTGGTTATCATTGAATTTTTTCAGAGTTTCCAAAAAGTCAGATTTTCTGTCTAACTATTCTTTCAAATATTTTGGTGAGATGAGATGTAAGCGACATTAGCCTATAGTTTTTGGCCTCGGATCGATCTCCTCCTTTATATATTGGGACTATGTTCGCGCTCTTCAGGATGTCGTATTTCTAACCGTGTCTAGTGATCGCCTCCATATCCAATATAGGAGGCTCAGCGATTGCATTCTTGCAGTTTTTGATCAGTGTGGCATTCCATTTATCCGGTCATGCCGCTGAGTGTGCTTTTAGTTTCCCTATAGCTTGCGTAATATCATCCGTCGTAAAGTCGAAGTCCGTTATACTTTTCCCTTGTAGTTCTTCAAAGAACGCGTTTCTATCGCATATCAGTTTGCCAGTTTTTGGGATACTGAAAGATGATTCGTACTGAGCTCTTAATATTTCAGATATTTCTGTTAGATCATCAGATAAAGCACCGTTCTCATTTTTCAGAGGTCCGATAGTCGCATGGTTTTTCGACTTCCTTTTCGCAAAATTATAGAAGTAATTTGAGTTAACCTTTATCGCTTCTATAGCGTCGTCGTCTTTTTCTGTATGCTTCTCAATTAGTATGTCAATCATCACGTATTTAACCAAATTAATTGTATTTTTTCTTCAAATTGGTTATGACGACGCGAACTTAATTAGATTTTGTAGTTTATGGTTTTCCCGACGCTGAAACAATTCTCCATATTCGTATAATAATAATAATTATCCTGTAATAATATAATTCTATAAACAGAATACGTCTTCAATTGCGCTTCAGGCTTGTACCACTCCACATTTAGTGATGTAAAAAAAACGTTTTTTTTTTTGTTTTTTGGTCGTTTTTTTTTTGTTTTTTTTTAATAATTAATATAGATATTGCCAATTTAATTATAAGGTATACTTTTGCAATGATATATATTATAAAAATAAATAAATAAATAATAAAATAGGCCATATGGTACCAGTATAGAATGTCCTTTTCAGCCTATTACAGAAAAAACTGGCCTCTTTCTTGCACTGAAAGTCTTGTATCTTGAGATCCATTAAACTTGCGAGAACACTGGCTGGGAGCTGACTGCCCATTGTCCAACCTTCCCAGGACTCTCCCATCCATCCTCGGATTTTGAATCTCCCACTTAACTATCCTTTAGACCCGCGATGACATATCCCCCCCCCCCCCACGAGACCATCCATATATATATATACATACACATACACCCATATACATATATTACCAATATATACATAAATACTTATATACACATTTATATCTATTGTATACCCCATACACATGCATACATCCAGAATTCCAGATACATACGCATGCATACTCACATATATACCTACACAAACTCATACACCTCTATTTCGCCCTTTCATTACCTCCGAGATCATTTAGCACATACAGTAATATCCATACAGCCAAAAGAAACCAATTAAGCACAGAGAGCAGCAAAGCTAGTATTTATATCCCAAAATGCAAAATTCCAAGAAAGTGAAGTAAAACATGGTGCTACATTGGCTTCGTCAACATCCAAATCTGCAATAAATACCAGTACCTGTGATATTGAAACTATTTGCTTTAATCAATCTAGTGATAATGATTCTTCAATGGAAATAGAATCAGATAATGAAAGTTAAACAGCATTAGGTTAACACAAAGGTTAAAGAAAGAGATGAATATTTATATTTTTTTTATTTTTCTATTTGGAATATATATATATATATATTAGGGTGGTCCAAATCCATAGGGGGAAATTTCAAAATTGTCTTAGATAGTCTCCACAAGTGTGGTTTTTGTCCATTTAGTGTCCACATGGTCTTTGCAAATTGCAGCGTGATTGGTGAATATTTAGAGGTCGCCCCACTCTGAATATATATATTATATAATGTACTTTTTCTTCCGTAGGTCCGATGGCTCAAACTCGATCAATTCCAAAAGTTTGGCTTTTAGGGATGGCACTGGAACTTTATCCACGTCAAGGCTCCCTACATGCCTTGACGCCCTCCTCTTGGGGCAATACCACCACATCAATCAAAAGCAAACCACCTCCGACAGTGAACCAGGCATGCCAGAGGGTGATTGAAGTCTGGACCCGAGCGCGGATCCCAACTCAACGGATCGACTCCTGTGTCCGTAAGCTTTCAAAGCTTTTAGACCGCTACAAAACACTCAAGAAGCACAGGACCAGGCAACGTGCCAGCGATAGAATGAATGAAGACATCTTCAAAGCGGACATCCAGGAACTGTTTGACATCGCAACCAGTGATGCCATGAGCACAATCGTCAACGTTGAGGACCGAAATTTCCTGTCCATGCAGCGCAAGGACGTCAATTCTTGCAGCATGGCTGGCATTGATAAGGAAACGACTACACAAGAGGACAGAAAGCGATCCAGAATGGAGAAGGAAGCCAAGAGGAAGGCAAGGCATGAAGCAACACAGAAAGATTTGGAAGAAGCAGGAGTGTCATCAATTGATCTTTCCTCCTCCTCTTCTTCTTCTTCTTCCCTTTTTTCGCAAGACGACGACGACTATAGACCATCGGTTCCGATTCCTTCTTCGTCTGAAGCTCCGGCACCAAAGCGTCCCAAGAACAAGGTTACGAACATTTTCCAATCTCCAGAAGTCATTGGAGCAATGGATCGCACCAATCTTTCTGACCGGAATGCTGTTTCGTAACTGGAGCTGTATTACAGGCCGCGGGGCATGATCTGTCTGGGATGACGTGCTCTCGGAGCTCTATTCATCGCTACAGAGAAAGTGGGCGAGAACAGGCAGCTCGAGAAGACCTAGAATCATTCTCTCTAGAAGACCCTGTCCTTCTCCATTGGGACGGAAAGCTTCTCCCCGGCATTGAAGGGAAGAAGACGAATGTGCATCGGATAGCAATCCTTATAACATTCAATGGACAGGAGAAGCTGCTTGGTGTCCCAAAGATGAAACAAGGAACTGGAGAAGCACAGGCCCAGGCATGCCTTCAAACTATGAAATTATGGAACGTGGACAGCATGTGAGAGGTCTCGTCTTCGATACCACTGCGTCAAACACGGGTTTACATCGCGGAGCCTGTGTCAGGATTGAAGAAGCATTGGGTCACGAGCTAGTTTGGATCGGTTGTCGACATCATATACTTGAAGTCGTACTTGCTGATGTCTTTGCCTCAATATTTGGCTCACAGGAAGTCCTGAAACAGGCCTTTTTAAGCGATTTCAAAAGGAATGGCCATCTCTCTCCCACGAAGCATTTGTCTCAGCATCGGACAGCTTGTTCGAGAACCCTCAACTCCAAGAGAGAAAGAGAGATGCTCACTTACTTACCTAACGCTCTTCAGCAAGCCAACCTCGTGACGACTACAAGGAGTTCCTTGAACTATCTTTGCTCTTCCTGGGGGGAAAGACTGGTGGTCAACTCTTTATCCGAGCTCCGGGTCCCATGCACCACGCGAGATGGATGGCGAAGGCGATTTATGCGCTCAAAATCTACCTCTTTCACTATCAATTCAAGCTCACAGCACGCGAAGAACGAAACGTGACTCAGCTGGCTTTATTTGTCAGTCTGATTTACGTCAAGTACTGGCATGAAGCGCCAATGGGGACACAAGCTCCTCTCAATGATCTCAAAATGCTGCATCTTCTGGAAAAATATCCACACGGAGGAGCTGCACAAGCGGCGAAGACAGCTCTAAGACGCCACCTGTGGTACTTGTCGGAGCATCTGATTGGACTGGCCTTCTTCGATAATAGGATCGATCGTGATACCAAAAGGAGAATGGTTCAACACCTCCAACATCCCCAAAAGAATGGCTGCCCCCGACGAATCGACATGGCGGAAGCTGGTGTTGAAAATGATGTGGCATCCTTCGTCACGAAAAGGACATTGACCCTCTTTGATGCCTTGAAAGTTGGAGGTAAGGAGGAAGCGCGCCAGTTACTTCAAAAAGATCCACGGGAATGGCCAAATGACAAGAACTACAGGGAACTTAGAGATCGCGCCTTAAAGATGAAAGTCGTCAATGATGCTGCCGAGCGAGGTATTGCTCTCGCACAACGCTACAATGACACTTTGACACGAAACGAGGACCAGAAGCAGTACCTCCTACAACTCGTAGCCGCCCCCGAAAACAGATACCAATACCATCCAAGGCGACTCTGATGCAGAAGAAATAATGAAGATACACCATTATCATGTCCTATTGTCTTACTGTTTTCTTTCATATTCTTTGAGAACCAAAAAAAAATTTAGTTATTCAGTTGTCTATATATTTTCCCAAATTTTCAAAAAGGGGGCAAGTGGGGCGACCCCTAAATATTAACCGAATAACGTGAAACTTTGCACAAATACTGGCCACACCAAGAGGCATAAAACCAACCTTGTGGAGAGAACTTAGTCGATGCTTTAACTTTTTGGACCACCCTAATATATATATATATATATACAGTATATATATATATCGTAAAGAACGACGCTTGTATAGGAGATATTCCGCGCAAGACGAGAGAGAAAACGCGGAATATCTCCTATACAAGCGTCGTTCTTTACGTTATTTATACTGCGTGTTCTTTGCAGTTGAATGTGTATATATATATATATATATATATAATATATATATATATATATATAATATACACACACACTGGTATTCTTGCCAATCACAATTATATATATTGTTTTATACCAGTATTATGGATATTATACCAGTATCTGTGATATTGAAACTAGCATATATGCTCTACCCAATCTGGTGATGATTCTTCCATGGAAATGAAGGTTAACCAACATTAGGTTAACAAAAAGGTTCAAAAAAAGGAATATTTTTTTTTCGATCTGGAATATATATACTGGTACTCTTGCCAATCACAATTATGTATATTGTTTGAAATGAGGAAGAATGTTTTATGTTCTAGTTAAAAAATATAGGTATATACATATAAAAAATGAGGGTTTGTTTTTCCTTTCTATTATATACTTTTTGTGTGATTCAGTTTTTCTAAAAGATGACTATATACATATACTAGGTATAACCGTATAAGCATGGTAGTATAGTAAATTATAGGTAATACTAATTATTACTAATATACTTATTAGATTAAAGGAAGAAAAATATGGAATAAGTTTAAAACAAAAAAAAACAAAAAAAACAGACTAACTTCGTTTTAAACAAAAAAAACGACAAAAAAACAAAAAAAACGACAAAAAAAACGACACAATAAAAAACGACTCACATCACTATCCACATTATACAATGTTTAACGTATATGATTAAATGTGATAAACGCTAGCCGAGTTCTTTAGTTAGTTATATAATAATCATACCAACAATAGCCTTATATGACCATATTCCTATAATCGTGGTAACTTTGGACCATACAACACTTAAAATTATACTTACCTTTAATTCAAATTTTAGTAATCAAATCTAAACCTTTTAGCTCGCTTTATGCAGTTTTGAATTATTTTCCTTTATTTTTCGATTAGTTTAACTTAACCTTCTATTCCATCAAATTATTTGATTCATCTACTACGAAATTACCACTTTTCATTTTCAAATATATTGCAAATATACTTTCATTCCATCACATCCTTTTTCACGTGAGGAAGCAAATGTCGCAATCATGCGATCCACCAATCCCACGTTTGTGCCATTAGAAGTTCGTTCAAAGAAGCCAATGTCCCTTAATTTCATCTCTTCAAAGTACAAACAACACAATCAACGACTTAGATTGTTTTAGATTTCGATCAGAATATTTCCCATAACCCAATTTTCCATTTGTTGTGGAATAAACTCTAATTAATCATCATGATGCACCTAATCCTTCATCCCTAAATTGGATCAGATTATGCGTGCACATTTGATGTAGCATGGTTAAAAACTTAAAAATCATCTAATGTATTTTCTTACTCGTTTACCCTATTTCATTTCTCTATACGGGTAATTTAATAAGTATTATTATTTATTATACATAATTTAAATTGGACATTTATTTACTAGTTCACTCACTCGCATACGCAGGCCGTAAACTTCACTACTGAAGCATCACTTATTTCCTCTTATTTCTCCTATAATGACTCGTACATCCGAATTAAGCAACTAACAATTTATGAATGTCATAACGTCATTATTTTTTTTTTTTTTTATTAAAAACCCAATACATGTTTTTTAGAGTATAATAAATTGATTAAAACTGTACGAAATTAACATACGTAAGATTTAATTATTTGAAATGTAAATCACTAATTAGCAACCATTAGAGGGGTTGGAAATTCTGGAGGCATATACCCCGGGCTACTCTTGGACACAGTGGGATATTTTTTTTTTTTTTTTTTTCATTGGGGCGTTTACCACCATTTCCCGCTATACGCTAGCGGATATCATGGCGAAGCAGAATATGAGAAAGAGAAACGGAGACGGGGGAAAGGCACTAGAAGTGGGAGGACCGCGGACGACGGGTGAGAAGTCACCTAAAGCTCAGAGAGGAGGCGAGATTGGGAGAGGAAAAGGAAAAGACGGTCAAGCGAGAAGAGAGGGCTCTCAGCGAGCATAAGACGTAAACGATCGGGGAGGGGAATCAGAGAGGAACGGGAAGGCGCGACGACGTACTGACGACAGGGTGGGGCATTCACAAGGATGTGAAAGACGGTGAGGGGCGACTGGCAGGAGGCGCAACGAGGAGCCTCCTGCCGGGACATAAGATAGCCGTGCGTGAGGCGCGTATGGCCGATGCGAAGCCGCGCAAGGACGACCTCTTTGTGTCGGGAGCGGTGGAAAGAGGACGCCCAATATGACAGGCGGGGGCGGATGGACCAGAGTTTATTTCCGGTGGCATCGTCCCAGGACTGCTGCCATATGCGGTCGTAGAGGGACCGAAGACCTGCACATAGTCAGAGAAGGGGAGCGGGCGGGGGGGGGAGGCATCGAGGCGGCGGACCGGGCTGTGCGGTCAGCCGCCTCATTCCGGAAACACCGACATGGGCAGGAACCCAGCAGAAGGTGACCCGGATCCGGTGAACGGTGTGCAGGACATGGTACTCCTGTTGAATAATGCGTACGAGGGGGTCCGGGAATTATAGCGCTCGAGCGCTTGAAGGGCGCTCAGCGAGTCCGAAAGATGGTACAGGAAGACCGCGAAAAACCCGATACCAGACGGAGGGCTTCCAGAAGGGCAAAGAGCTCCGCGGAAAAGATGGAGGCCTGAACCGGCAGGGGGATACCCCGGGAGGTAGGTGACAGCGACGGAGAGAAGACGGCGGCCGCGACACCTGCAGGGGAGCGCGAGCCGTCGGTGTAGACGGGAACATCGTCCGAGTGTACGGGAAGATGGGCCAGAAAAGAAGACCGGAGGACGGTAGGAGGAGACTCCTTACGCAGGCCACGGAGCGCCTGGCAGCGGCAGATAGGGGTGGTCAGCCAGGGGGGCGACAGGTCGAAGGAGAACGGCAGAATAGAGGGTGGGGGGATCCCCAGGGACGAAAAGACGTCGGCCAGGGAGGCAGCGAAATGCCACGTGTCAGGCCGGGGTAGCGCCTGGGAGATCGCGGAGAAGAGTAGGGACATCGGGAGGCGGCAGATGCGAAGGTAACACTTCGCCTGAGAAGGCCCCGGCGAAGGGGCAGGGGGGGTGCCAGCAGTCCACCTGAAGACTAGCGACAGGGGACGAGCGGAAGGCACCCGACGCCAGGCGAAGGCCACGGTGGAGAAGAGGATCCAGCATACGGAGTGCCGGAGAGGAGAGGGAGCTGTAGACCACACAGCCGTAGTCGATGCGGGATTGCACCAGGGAGGTGTACAGGCGCAGCAGAGTACGCCTGTCCGCCCCCCAGGTCATGTGGGACAGGTGACTCAAAAGGGAGAGGGTGCGGCGAGATGATTGCCGCAACCGCCTAAGGTGTGGAACCCAACCGAAAAATTCGTCGAGGGTCATACCCAGGAATCGAACGGATGGGACGAGGGGAAGAGGAGTGCCGGCAAGGGTAAGGGCGAAGGTATGCGACAGACGGAGGCGCCGAGGACGGAAAGCATACTGGAAGACTTAGAGGGTGAGAAAGCATAGCCAACCGAGGACGCCAGCGAACCACCGCGTTGATGGCTAGCTGGAGTCGACGTTCAGCCAAAGACGGGAGGCGGCCAGAGCAATAGATAGCCAGGTCATCGGCATAGAGGGAGCTACGAACGGAAGTAGGCAGGACCGTAGCGACTGTGTTCATCACTAGTGAGAAACACAGGACGCTAAGGACACTACCCTGAGGGACACCCTCCTCCAACGGAAAGCGGTCAGAGAGGGTAGAACCGATGCGGACGCGGAAAGAACGGGCGGACAAGAAGTTATAAATAAGGAGGGGAGAAAGCCTACGAAACCCAGGGAGCGTAAGCAGTCAAAGACCGCGCTCCGCCGAGTAGTATCGTAGGCCTTCTGGAGGTCGAAAAAGACGGCGAGTACAAAGTGACGCCGGGAGAAAGCCTCCTGCACGTCGTGGCTAAGGAGGAGGGGGGGGGGTCGGTGGTAGACCGGAAGCGCCGGAAACCAGCCTGGGTAGCAGGGTATTGGTCACTCGCCTCCAGAGTAAGAGACAGCCGCGAGGCGACCATCGCCTCCATAACCTTGCAGGCGCAGCATGTCAGGGAAATGAGGCGATAGTTCGACGGGAGTGAGGGGTCTTTATCGGGCTTCGGGATGGGGACGACGATGGACTCACGCCACCGGTCCGGGAATGAACCCTCCAACCAAATCCGGTCATAGAGGTCCAGTACAAAGCTGAGAGCAGAGGGGTGGAGGTGCCGTAACAAGTCATAGGGGATATTATCGGGGCCGGGTGCGGAGGAGCGTATGGCGGAGGGCCTCCCGAAGCTCCGTCATGCGGAAGAGGTGATTATAGGGGTCATCCCTATGAGGTGGAAAATCCGGTGGGTCGCGGCGGGAATGGGGGGAATCGGAACTGGAGATGGCTGCGAAGTGCGCCGCGAGTGCGTTCGCGACGGCCTCCGGATCGGAGACGAACTCGTCGTCCCCGACCCGAAGCACCGGGGTCGAGGGGGGACACGGGTCCCCTCAAAGCTACGCACCTTGCGCCAAACAGTCGAGGGGCAGTCGTGGAGGAGATCCCGGACACGTAACTCCGCCAGGAGGTACGCCGGGCCACTGCCTTCAGGCGCTGAAACTCGATCTTGTGCTCCAGCTGGCGGGTCCGGTAGAAGCGGCGGCCGGCACGGCGCCGCTCCTGAAACGGCATGGGAGCACTCTGGGATCCACCATGGGACGCTTCGCGGCCTGGGGGAGCCAGAGGTACGGGGGATGCAACTGGCGGCAGCCGAGAGGATCTTACTCTCGAGGAAGGCGAGGGCCTCACTGACGGAGGGAAAGGCAGGAATTGATGGCGAGATCGCCGTGCCCCTCGCGTATGAGGCCCAGTCTGCTCGGGCGAACAGCCAGCGCGGGCGGACAGAGGTGGGGGGGGAGGAGACGGGTCGGGGTAAGACACACTGGGAAATGGTCACTGCCGGAAGAATCCGGCAGGACCTCCCAGGTGAACTCCGTCACGATTTCGAGGGAAACCAGGGAAAGGTCGATACAGGTGAAACTGTCGTGGGCCGAGTGAAGGCAGGTTGGGGAGTCATCGTTCAGAAAGGTGAACTCGAGCTCGTCCATAAGGGAGAGAAGGGTCCGGAGAGAAAGGTGGAGCAAACGTCCCCCCAGGCCGGTCCCGACTGTTGAAGTCCCCGAGAATCAGGAAAGGGCGGGTAAGCTGAAGAATTAGGTCACGGAGAGAATCGGGTGGAGGGCGTACGTTAGGGGAGAGGTAAAGAGAGCAGACCGTGAGCTGGCGCCCAAGGAAAGGCGCACGGCCACAGCTTGCAGACTGTACGGAGCGGAGGGGGCGGAAAGGGACGGAGCGGTGCACGAAGACCGCGGCGCCCCCCTCCCCGCCCCATCGAGAGGCGGGGAAGGGAGCCCGCAGTAACCGGACACTCGAGGGAGGGAACGGGATCCCGAATCGTCTCCTGAAGGCAGAAACACGCCGGACACCTGGAGGCCAGGAGAGAGGAGAGACACTCGAGGCCTACCAGGAGCCCGCGGATGTTCCACTGCAGGAGCGAGGTATAGGGAGGGGTAGGAAAGTCAGCGTAAAGGATGGTTATGGGGTGGGTGGGCCGATCGGGCGGCCCGAGATTAAAGAGGGAATCGGAAAGCCCCGGAGTTCAGCGAGGACGCCGAACGAGGGCGAAGGTCACCCCGACGAGGGGGCGATGTGGAACCAGACGCCGGCAAGTCCTCCAGAAGAGGAGTCTCCCGACGTCCGGGGGAGAGCGATGCAGAGAAGGGGATGTGAGAGGTATCCAGAATGCCCCCCCTTCACCGGAGGTGCGGGGGAGGCAGGACTACGAGGGGGAGTGGAAAATAATACCTCACCCAGAGGCATTGCAGGTCGAGGAGAGAGATGGGGCGGGTCAAACGCGGGGGCGTGCACGTCCACCCACCCCGACCAGGCGGGCGAGTTCCCCC